>JBAIZL010000008.1:36674689-36787189 GCA_036971475.1 Prosapia bicincta | reverse complement strand
CCAGCGTTGAAAATTTTAATCGAAATTTTACGAAAAATAAAGGATATAACACTTTCCATGAGTAAAATGATTATGTTTATTAAAGTAAAATATAAATGTCCCCACGCCTTAATCAAATAATAAGCGACCAACCCACTTAACAATTTGGGAAGTGTGAAGAAATAACTCTGGGCTCGAGGTCAAACCGCGTCCGTAATGACTAATGATTGATATCTGTGGCAAAACACGCCCGGCCAATCAACTGTGAAGTGTTGTGTTGGATCAGCCTAAAGTGTTTACAACACTTCTACTGTCGGTTGTTTTAATCGTTTGTCGGATTTTTTACAAGTTTTGAATACGAAATGAAATGTTTCGTTCAAACCGCCGATGGAGTTTTAAAAACAGTCGATATAATAATAAAATTTAGCATAGAGATAACAGCTTTAGAGTAAGGCAATTTATTTGTACCATTTTTGCGTTAAAAAATCTCTCGTTAAAATTGAAAATACAATTGAATTTAATGGGGCAAAATTTTGATATCTCAATTTATATTACAAACAAACTACTTGTGTTTAGAAAGTAGAGGAGTAACTTTTCAAGTGGTTGTGTATAACTTCCTTTAAATTACGTGGCACGCCTGTGTCGTGCGCGAGCGCGCGGGTATGTGTAAGTTAGTTTTGTAAATGAAATTCAGACGTACATAACTGAGTCATTAAAACATACATCGTCTTTGTGGCCCTCAACCACAGACGTTTCTGGAAGTCATAACAGAAACACACAATTTTAATAACAAGTGCAAGTATACTATAAATAGTATAGTATAAATATTTTAATCTTTTTTTATCAAGGTATTTCCATCATTCTTCTTCTTCTTCTAATTATTATTGTTATTATTGTTATGAAGTTGTTATTGTTACATAATTATTACTGTTTTGAAATGTTATTGTTACGTCGTGATAAATTGTTATGAGGTTGTTATTGTTACGTAGTAATTATAGTTATGAAGTTGTATTGTCACTTAGTGATTATTGTTATGAGGTTGTTATTTGTCAACATAGTGATTATTTTCAAACTGTTATTATTACATAGTGATTATTGTTATGAAATTGCTGTTGCTCGATGATTTTTTTATGAATTTGTTTTTGTTAAGTAGAGATTATTGTTATGAAGTTGTAATGTTATCTATTGATTATAACAAAAATTATTGCTATACCCCACTTAATCACATTAATGAAAAGACTAAAGAGTTGTTTGTGTAAGTGAAAAAGTATGAACTCGTTATTAATGACTTATTTTCTTTATTTATAATTACTTCTAATAATAGCAACTCAGATCGATAATACTTAACACGCTCTGTGAATAAAGTTTTTACTCTTTTCACTAGAATATAAAAACCTACCCCCTCGATGCATAGCAAAATTTTTACACACAGATTTGCCCCTTCCAGTAATTTTTCGTAATTTCTAATAGCTTCACTTCTTAGAAAGCTCTCGACTTTACCAGAAATGTGTAGCTGTTGTGCCTGCTCAAGGGTGAAAAGACTTGTAAACTTGTGAATTTACGAGATGCAGTTGTGTTATTTTGTAGCCATTGGCCACAATGATGTAATCTGATGGAATCGATATAGTATACGTGTCTAGAGTATCCGTTACATTTCTCTCGATACTGCATTATCTAATCGATTATAGCTACACTGGATCGAACCATTTAAACGTTTGATATTACGCTGAGGCATTTACGACCTTCATGCCATTACTTTCAGCCGATCAGATACGACGCTATCTTTTACACATACAATGGCTTTGCAAATACTGTGAAGAGCGTGACCGTGTCTGTGGTTTACCTTTTTGTAACGAAATTATTTATCTTTGGTAAGGTTTAACACAACACACGTACCTTTAATATCTAAGAGTAAAATTTTCTGGTTTTTATCATATCTTTGCTAAGAAACTATAACTACATGAAACCGTTTAAAACGCGGCCTAAGAACATGTTACTCAAGCATGCATTGGCGATCTGCGAGCTTTTCCCGTTAAACTGGAAGAGGGTGCTGCTAGTGTATATGTCACCAAAATGTAATCATTTGATTTTCATACGAGAGATTCCATGCAGTAGAAGGGGTTCAATTATTTTTAGACACAATGAACACGACCGATGGTTGTAGCAGGCATCCAATAGGGCACTTGAATGCAAATTTTACAAAAAGTAACTCAATGCCGATAATTTCGTTCCTTCAAAAAAAATTTCAATTTCAAATTAACAACAATTCAAGAGAATGTACTTGCAACAACTATAAGAAGCAGTATTTATTATATGACTTGATAATGTTATGTGGAATAATTTTGCAACATAATTTAGTTATCATCGACCAATTATCACAGTAATACCGCTAGAACCAGCAATGAATATTAGTGTTAGAGAATTTATATTAAATCAGTATTTAGGTATGTCTTAAATCAAGAATATACTAGGGGTTTGTCTAATAAAAATATCTGAATATATTGTTTTTTTATTGTTGTATAATTATATCTTTTAATAAACCACCCATTCATGCATATTTGTTTAATATGTATCTCCTTTAATAAACCACCCATTCATGCATATTTATTAATATGTATCTCCTTTAATAGACCACCCATTCATGCATATTTGGTTAATATGTATCTCCTTTAATAGACCACCCATTCATGCATATTTATTAATATGTATCTCCTTTAATAAACCACCCATTCATGCATATTTGGTTAATATGTATCTCCTTTAATAAGCCACCCATTCATGCATATTTGTTTAATATGTATCTCCTTTAATAGACCACCCATTCATGCATATTTATTAATATGTACCCCCTTTATTAAATCACCCATTCATGGATATTTGTTTAATATAGATCTGCTTTCATTAATCAGCCATTCATGCATGTTTGTTTAATATGTATCTCCTTTAATAGACCACCCATTCATGCATATTTATTAATATGTATCCCCTTTAATAAATCACCTTTCATGGATATTTTTAATATGGATCTGCTTTCATTAATCAGCCATTCATGCATATTTGTTTAATATGTATCTCCTTTAATAGACCACCCACTCATGCATATTTATTAATACGTATCCCATTTAATAAATCACCTTTCATGGATATTTTTAATATGGATCTGCTTTCATTAATCAGCCTTTCATGCATATTTGTTTAATATGTATCTCCTTTAATAGACCACCCATTATGCATATTTATTAATATGTACTCCCTTTATTAAATCACCTTTCATGGATTTTTTAATATGGATCTGCTTTCATTAATCAGCCTTTCATGCATGTTTGTTTAATATGTATCTCCTTTAATAGACCACCCACTCATGCATATTTATTAATACGTATCCCCTTTAATAAATCACCATTCATGGATATTTTTAATATGGATCTGCTTTCATTAATCAGCATTTCATGCATATGTTTTACGCAAAACAGTTTTGAAGTCTCAAAGGCGTCCCGCGGCGGCTATTTTTTTTTATTAGTCCGTTTATCAGTATAAAACTATCTCGATTTGATGGCCAAACATTTTGTATTAGGACATGCTATTCTTGTTATTTTAAAATCGTCACACGATATGATATATTTTTTAATACCACATTTAACTTATTGCAGATATTTTGTCACATTAGAGACAGACAGGAAGTACACATTGTATAAGTACACATTGTATAAGTACACATTGTATAAGTACACATTGTATAAGTACACATTGTATAAGTACACATTGTATAAGTAAACATTGTATAAGTTGAACTAATTTAATATTTTTATAATAACCTATTAATCGCCCTCTATCACACATCAGAGCAACACCGCGAGGGGGATATTATATTGTTTTCTATTACGAATGCAAATTTCCGATGATTAATGGACTCACTACAGATCTTTATTAATGATGTTGATAGTCGTGAGGCGCGCCACGTGTTCCACAGTCTACAACAATTGTACTTGTTCCTCGCTACTCCTTCTGGACCGTTACAGTACAACAATACCGACCTCGAAAACTTCAATGCTGGATAGGACTTAATCTTCGAAATTTTGTTTCTAATACCCACTTTAACTCGTTAGGCTACTTCTTGTACTACGCGACTGCTCTACGTAAGCAATCTTCCTGATACATAATGTAACCTGTTATTAGTCGCTAAGTGTAAGATTTCGTTACGGATCCTAGATAAGCGGTGTTTGGGCGAGTGGATGGACGTTTGTAACCTTTTGTTCATCTGTTACGCACAGAGATGTTGTCTTAATACCTTAGATTTTATTATTTCCTAATTCTCTTAACATTTCTTTAGCTAGTGTCCGCCAATGTGTCTAGCCAATGTTGAACAGTATTGAACATTTGCATATATTCTGTTACATTTTTCTATTTTTCCTAAATTGCAATATTTTCCTTTTTTGCCGTGTTTAGGAACGACTCCTTTTATAAAACTTAAATATGTCGTTTTCAAAACTAAAGTCGCCTACATCTTTAGTAAAACTTGATTAAATAGTAAAACGTAAGTAGGCCCTACTATTTAAGTTCTCTTAATAGAGTCATTCCGAAACGCGTCAAAAAATAGTGTAATATTAGGAAAGGCTGAAATATTGCCAACAGAAGGAAAGATTTGCATATTCTTTTAAGTTGCTAGTACTAAGGCTATCGGCCAGTTTTATTATTAGTCTACCTAACGTATGTACGTCTAATGTGTGATTAAGCCCATAGACGAATATATAGGGAAATTATTGTTTATTCCTCTCCTATGGGCTGCATGACCTTGACGTGGTGGAGAGGCTTAATCCCGGCCTGGGGAACCGGTGGAGCGGAGCCCTGCCCTTCCCTTGCGGGCGGCAACCAAGAAGCACCCCTCATCCAGGTTGGTGGTCTGGATGGACAAATACACCCCCGATCTGAAGGTGTTATGCGATCCGTGCCGATGTAGATTCGTGGCCCTCAGGGTAAGGAGGCTCTTTAACGGAGCCTCAGGGGTACATGGCGCCAACCCTGAGTACTTAAGTCGCCTTACCGCCGTAAGCTGTACCGTAAGAGCCGACCTTTATTTCCCTAGCTGCTCGTGGGAACACACATGGCAGAGACAAAAAAAATAAATTTAACTGGTCAGGGCTTAGAACCTACCGACAAATGTGTCCCAATGGAGGTGGCTTCGGCCCCCGTAGAGACAGATGGAAATCCAGTTGCGAAGACAACAGGAAGAATGAGTGGGGCGCTTTCCTACCATAACGAAGCAAAGAAGGTGGAGGCGGAGGGCAGAGAACCACCGCCACCCCTTAGAGGAAACACCAGTCCAGGCAGCGGAAGGGTTTGACGGAGGCTGGGGCTAGAACCCGCCCTGTCGTCCCGGAAGCTAGTGGTTCCGGTAGGACCTTAGTATGACAAGAGAGAGAGAGAGAGAGAGAGAGGAAAAGGAAGGAAAGGAGTACTTCTAATCCTACTCCAGAGTCGGAGGCCAAGAGGAATAGGCAAGGGTCTAGGCCTGTTGGGTCGGGAGGGCCGTCTTTCTCGTCGATCTCCGCCAACCTTCCGAAGGTTCTAGTGACCTTTGGGGATAGTGTAGGCGTGAAGATGGAGATGGCGGCGTTCGATCACCTTGAGGGCACCGTCATGGACCGGATTCTGGATACTCCTAGTGGAGGTTTTATTCCGCGGTTCAGAGACACTTACCTAAGGCAAGGAGTTGCAGATGAGGAGGAATCGGCAAAATGGCTGAGAGAAGTGGTACCGTCAGTTAAGCTCGAGGACGGGACTCAGGCAAGGCTAGTCCTGCCTGATGAACTGATCAAAAGGGTGAAAATGACGATGCTCGTACCACCACCAAAAAGGGAGGCCACTCAGTTGGTCAAGCTCATGGGGATGCAAAACACAGAAATTGACACTTCGAAGTGGAAGATCAAACAGTGCATTGAGCGGGGACCTGCAAGCCTCTTCTGCCTAGGATTGGATGAGGCATCGGCCAGAAAATTAAGGGCAAGAGATGGGAAAGCCTTCCTGGGGTCTGCAGAGGTCACTTTTAAGTAGAACTCTAAGGACCCGGAAGAGAAGGGCGAGAGAGAGAATAAGGAGAAAGCGTAGGGGTCAGTTGGATATGGCTGACCCTCAAGCAATGATCCTGCAAATTAACTTGCACCACAGTAAAAGCGCCTCAGTTGTCCTAACTTAAATGTGAGGCACACATAACCAGCGCCTCCGCTAGTGCAAGAACTGCAAGTGGCTGGTCAGGAACCATAAAAGGGGTCTGACTGCACCTACGCAAGTGTGGAACATGAGGGCACAGAGCATGTGTGACAGTCAGAGGACTAGAAGCCACGCTGATTCAAGAATTCTCAACTAATTTGCGGTGGTTAGAATTCGAGGTAAGAGCGAGGTAAGTGGAAGCAGGGAGTTCATCGTGGCCTCCACTTACTGCGTCGACAATAGAGAATCGCCCCCTGCAGAATTACGTAAGTTAGTTCGGTACTGCAGGGAGAGGAATATAGGGATCTTAGTGGGCTGTGATGTCAATGCTCATAATGAGATGTGGGGCAGCACAGACACAAATGAGCGAGGTGAGGAGCTCCTCGCCTTCTTGATTGAAGAAAACCTTGTGGTTTTAAACACAGGTTCCGAACCAACATTTGTCACTTCAAACAGAATGGAGGTTCTAGATATCGCCTTCTGTAATAGACAAATGGTAAGGTAGGTGCATGACTGGCAGGTTTCGGATGAGCCCACCATGTCTGATTACCGGATCATCACTGCTACGATGAGGGGAGTTGTCCCCCATGTGGTGTGGCTTAGGAACCCGAGAAAGATAAACTGGGAAGGTTTTAAGTCCTCGGTGAGGAGGCGGATGTCAGAATTCTGTGGTAAATATGGTACATCAAACGAACTGGAAAATACTGAGGCCTACATCAGGACTGCAATTTCCACGTCGTTTGAGGAAGCTCAAGTGGAACAGCGGGTTAGAGGCAAGACGGAAAGAGAGTAGAAGGCTCTTTAATAGGGCATAGAAGAAGAAAGCGGCGGAGACCTGGCAGGTATAAAAAGACAGCCAGGGTCTCTATAAAAATCGTATTAAAGAGGTTAAACGTGCTTCTTGGGAAAAGTGGTGCTTAGAGACAAGCACACTGAGTGACACTGCTAGACTGTTTAAGGTGTTAGCAGGTGGAGCGAGAGGAGAGCTTAAGTTTGTCAAGAAGACTGATGGTAGCTTTACTGAAACCCCGGAGGAAACTCTGCGTCTGCTTATGAGGAACAGTTTTCCCGATATTAAACCGGTAGGGGACGGTGCTCTAAACCTCCGACATACTGGGCTAAGGGCGGACTGGAATATTGCTGGGCAGGTGATCTCAACGCAAAAGGTGAGAGAGGCGATTCTGTCTTTTGAGCCTTTTAAAGCGCCTGGATTAGATAATATTACTCCAGCACTATTACAAAATTGCTTGGAGGAAATCATAGGGCCACTGACAGGATTACTCAGAGGCTGTGTTGCCTTGGGTTACACACGCCCGGGCAGTGGCTCAAAACAAAAGTTATCTTTATCCCCAAACCGGGGAGGAAAGGTTACACAGAGGTAAAGGACTTCAGACGTTTCAGCCTTACATCTTTCTTGTTAAAGACACTGGAAAGGCTGGTGGACCACTATTGGAAGGAGGGACCTCTGAAGCAGTATCCGCTTCATCAGGACCAACACGCCTACTGAACTGGTAGGTCAGTGGAGACTGCGCTGTTGTCGGTCGTGGACTTTATTGAGGGTCAGATCAATAACAAGGGGATATGTATTGGGGCTTTTCTTGATGTGGAGTGGGCTTTTAATAGTACCTCTAGACTGGCCATCAAGAGAGCAGCTATGGATCACGGGATTTCTGATGGAATTATAAATTGGATTATGAGTTCCTTGGAAAACCGTATGAGTACTGCATTCTGGATGGGGAGCACTATAAATAGGATGGTCTAGGAGGGCTGCCAGCAGGGTGGAGTGTTATCCCCTCTGCTGTGGAGCCTTGTCGTGGACGGCCTACTAAGGAGGCTCAGTGGAATGGGTGTCAAGGTGGTAGGATATGCGGATGATATAGCTATCCTTGTTAGGGGACCATTTGAAGAAGTCCTTAAAGACCTGCTTCAAGAGGCACTCAAAGTAACAGAAGCATGGTGCAGGGAGAATGCACTATCCATTCAAGAAGAGAAATCTGTGGCACTCATCTTCACTAGGTGATATAAAACTAAATCGCTGGAGATGATGGAAGTTGGAAATACCAAAATAAGCTACGTTGAGAGCGCTAAATATCTGGAAGTTATTCTGGATAGGAAGCTACTCTGGCGTGAGCACTTGGAGGATAAGTGCAAAAAAGCCATAGCTACGTTCTGGCAATGCAGAGGAGCAATAGGCATGAGATGGGGTTTGGCTCCACGTCAGATGAACTGGATTTATTCCGCCATTGTGGTGTAGAGGTTGGTCTTTGTCTCAATTGTCTGGTGGGACAGGACACAGAAAGAAACAAGTAAAAGAATGCTGGACCGTGCAGGGGCTCTTCCTTAGAGGCATAACAGCTACAAGGAGAAGCACACCATGTAAGGCCATGATGGTTATGTTGGGTTTTCCATCCTTGAGTCTTCAAATTAGGTTGGAAGCAATGAAAACTGCATACCAGCTAAGTTGTACCGGGTAATGGAAGACAAGTAGCAAACGTCATAAACAGCTATTTGGGGATGCACCGAAGGAGCTCTGGATAGAACCTCAGGATAAGATACTGTCTCTTAAAAGGTAAAAAGGAAACTACAAAATCCATATTCCTGCAAGAGATGCATGGGCGGAGTATAGACCCAGACATGGTGAAATCTGGTTCACCGATGGGTCGAAGATGAAGGAAGGAGTGGGAGCAGGATTTAGTGGACCGAGACACCAAGACATATTTTGTCATCGCCTGGAGGTCTACAACCCTGTCTTCCAGGGGGAGGTGCTCGCGATCAAACTATGTGCTGAGGAAATAATAGGGTCTGGCAGGAGGGGCAAGACCATCTGGATTTGCTCGGACAGTCAGGCAGCTCTGAAAGCTTTAGGTAAGGCTAGTACCAGCTCTAGGCTGGTGGCTGAGACTATAGCCTCTCTAGCAGAGCTAAGTAAGTATAATTCGCTCAACCTAACCTGGATTCCAGGACATTCTGGCTGGATAGGGACTGAGAGAGCTGACACCTTAGCAAACCAAGGGTGTATAACTCAAGGACCGTTGTTGAGGGCAGTGGGCATGCCGCCTCAGGAGGGGCGCAAGAGGATCACGCCACATATAGACAGTTTGTGCAGGGAAGAATGGAATGCAAACTTGGGGTGTAACAAATTAAGGTACTGTGGGGTTACTGAGAAGATTTCTGGAACAAAGAACTACTCTCCTTAAGTAGACATCAACTCAGAGTTACTGTAGAACTGGTCACAGGCCATGGGAATCTGAGGGGGTTCCAATACAAAATCGGAAAATCTAGGTCCCCTGTGTGCAAGAGATGCGACGAGGACCAAAAGGAAAGCCCAATCCATGTACTCTGTGAGTGCCCTGTTTTGGGAACTGCAAGGAGAGAGTGGTTTGGCTGGCAGTTATGTACACCAGAGGATATCAGAAGATTTAGCACCAGGTGCGTGCTTGATTTCTGCAAAGAGGTAGGTATCCACTAAGCTAGGTAGGGATGATAAAAGTGTACAAAGGCTGTAGCTAGGTGCGCTACACCGATACGGTCCCTCCGAGTTTTTAGTAATAGTAATAAATGCAGGACATTATGGTTTCTTTAAAAACTGATGGACGGTTAAAAACGAAGGAAAGAGATCTGATCATACCCAGTTTAGGACTTTTCTGAATACAACCACAGCCTATGCTTACAGGTGCTATTGTGTGCAACGTCCTCCTGCCAAGCTGTTCTAGGAGTCACCATGTGATGCAACAGATATACCATTCACTGACGGCAAGCTATCAACATATTACATCTTCTGTTCCAAAGACTCTTGCAGTATATAGTGACGTCACGCTACATGTGTTTGCAAACCTAATAAATATCCGAGAAATGCTGAGAAACCTAAACGTGGATATAAGTAGAAGCTGGATATAAGTAGTATTTTGTAACTACAATTGCCATATTTTACACCTTTAATCATGTATTAGTTAAAATAGGCTTCATCTTGATATAGTTGATGACGTAGCCTAGAGAATGCTTCACAGGACCGAAAACCGTCCATCTTTCAAAGTAAATTACTTGGTTTAAAAAACACAATTCAGATACCAAAATACATATATACATACTGCAATAGCAAATTCCCGATGCTCATAATGGAACTATAACTTAATGCGCTAGGCTTGCATTCATCATCTCACCTTTTACACCATTCTCTGAAATAATATAGTTCTCCCTCCAAATGAACCTATATACTAGATGAGTCACAAACGTGTAGTAAGTGGAAGTCGCACTAGGTGGATCTATAACTTAATGCGCTAGGCTTGCACCCATCATCTCATCTTTTACACCATTCTCTGAAATAATATAGTTCTCCCTCCAAATGAACCTATATACTACATGAGTCACAAACGTGTAGTAAGTGGAAGTCGCACTTGGTGGATCTATAACTTAATGCGCTAGGCTTGCATTCATTATCTAATCTTTTACACCATTCTCTGAAATAATATAGTTCTCCCTCCAAATGAACCTATATACTAGATGAGACACAAACGTGTAGCAAGTGGAAGTCGCACTAGGTGGATCTATAACTTAATGCGCTAGGCTTGCACTCATTATCTCACCTTTTACACCATTCTCTGAAATAATATAGTTCTCCCTCCAAATGAACCTATATACTAGATGAGACACAAACGTGTAGCAAGTGGAAGTCGCACTAGGTGGATCTATAACTTAATGCGCTAGGCTTGCACTCATTATCTCACCTTTTACACCATTCTCTGAAATAATATAGTTCTCCCTCCAAATGAACCTATAAACTAGATGAGACACAAACGTGTAGCAAGTGGAAGTCGCACTAGGTGGATCTATAACTTAATGCGCTAGGCTTGCACTCATTATCTCATCTTTTACACCATTCTCCGAAATAATATAGTTCTCCCTCCAAATGAACCTATAAACTAGATGAGACACAAACGTGTAGTAAGTGGAAGTCGCACTAGGTGGATCTATAACTTAATGCGCTAGGCTTGTCATCTCATCTTTTACACCATTCTCCGAAATAATATAGTTCTCCCTCCAAATGAACCTATAAACTAGATGAGACACAAACGTGTAGTAAGTGGAAGTCGCACTAGGTGGATCTATAACTTAATGCGCTAGGCTTGCATTCATTATCTCATCTTTTACACCATTCTCTTACATAATATAGTTCTCCCTCCAAATGAACCTATATACTAGATGAGTCACAAACGTGTAGTAAGTGGAAATCGCACTAGGTGGATCTATAACTTAATGCGCTAGGCTTGCATTCATTATCTCATCTTTTACACCATTCTCCGAAATAATATAGTTCTCCCTCCAAATGAACCTATAAACTAGATGAGACACAAACGTGTAGCAAGTGGAAGTCGCACTAGGTGTATCCATAACTTAACGCGCTAAGCTTGTCATCTCATCTTTTACACCATTCTCTGAAAGAATATAGTTCTCCCTCCAAATGAACCTATATACTAGATGAGTCACAAACGTGTAGTAAGTGGAAGTCGCACTTGGTGGATCTATAACTTAATGCGCTAGGCTTGCATTCATTATCTCACCTTTTACACCATTCTCTGAAATAATATAGTTCTCCCTCCAAATGAACCTATAAACTAGATGAGACACAAACGTGTAGCAAGTGGAAGTCGTACTAGGTGGATCTATAACTTAATGCGCTAGGCTTGCATTCATCATCTCACCTTTTACACCATTCTCTGAAAGAATATAGTTCTCCCTCCAAATGAACCTATATACTAGATGAGTCACAAACGTGTAGTAAGTGGAAGTCCCACTTGGTGGATCTATAACTTAATGCGCTAGGCTTGCACTCATCATCTCATCTTTTACACCATTCTCCGAAATAATATAGTTCTCCCTCCAAATGAACCTATAAACTAGATGAGACACAAACGTGTAGCAAGTGGAAGTCGCACTAGGTGGATCTATAACTTAATGCGCTAGGCTTGCACTCATTATCTCATCTTTTACACCATTCTCTGAAAGAATAT
This sequence comes from Prosapia bicincta, assembly GCA_036971475.1. NCBI lineage: Eukaryota > Metazoa > Arthropoda > Insecta > Hemiptera > Cercopidae > Prosapia > Prosapia bicincta. Next base: position 36,774,995 of record JBAIZL010000008.1, on the reverse strand, counting down.
AGTTCTCCCTCCAATGAACCTATATACTACATGAGTCACAAACGTGTAGCAAGTGGAAGTCGCACTAGGTGGATCTATAACTTAATGCGCTAGGCTTGCACTCATTATCTCATCTTTTACACCATTCTCTGAAAGAATATAGTTCTCCCTCCAAATGAACCTATATACTAGATGAGTCACAAACGTGTAGTAAGTGGAAGTCGCACTTGGTGGATCTATAACTTAATGCGCTAGGCTTGCACTCATTATCTCATCTTTTACACCATTCTCTGAAAGAATATAGTTCTCCCTCCAAATGAACCTATATACTAGATGAGTCACAAACGTGTAGTAAGTGGAAGTCCCACTAGGTGGATCTATAACGTAATGCGCTAGGCTTGCACTCATTATCTCATGTTTTACAATATTCTCTGAAAGAATATAGTTCTCCCTCCAATGAACCTATATACTACATGAGTCACAAACGTGTAGCAAGTGGAAGTCGCACTAGGTGGATCTATAACTTAATGCGCTAGGCTTGCACTCATTATCTCATCTATTACACCATTCGCGGAAAGAATATAGTTTTCACTCCAAATGAACCTATATACTAGATGAGTCACAAACGTGTAGCAAGTGGAAGTCGCACTAGGTGGATCTATAACTTAATGCGCTAGGCTTGCACCCATCATCTCATCTTTTACACCATTCTCTGAAATAATATAGTTCTCCCTCCAAATGAACCTATAAACTAGATGAGTCACAAACGTGTAGTAAGTGGAAGTCGCACTAGGTGGATCTATAACTTAATGCGCTAGGCTTGCACTCATTATCTAATCTTTTACACCATTCTATGAAATAATATAGTTATCCCTCCAAATGAACCTATATACTAGATGAGTCACAAACGTGTAGTAAGTGGAAGTCGCACTTGGTGGATCTATAACTTAATGCGCTAGGCTTGCATTCATTATCTAATCTTTTACACCATTCTCTGAAATAATATAGTTCTCCCTCCAAATGAACCTATATACTAGATGAGTCACAAACGTGTAGTAAGTGGAAGTCGCACTTGGTGGATCTATAACTTAATGCGCTAGGCTTGCATTCATTATCTAATCTTTTACACCATTCTCTGAAAGAATATAGTTCTCCCTCCAAATGAACCTATATACTAGATGAGTCACAAACGTGTAGTAAGTGGAAGTCGCACTTGGTGGATCTATAACTTAATGCGCTAGGCTTGCATTCATTATCTAATCTTTTACACCATTCTCTGAAAGAATATAGTTCTCCCTCCAAATGAACCTATATACTAGATGAGTCACAAACGTGTAGTAAGTGGAAGTCGCACTTGGTGGATCTATAACTTAATGCGCTAGGCTTGCATTCATTATCTAATCTTTTACACCATTCTCTGAAAGAATATAGTTCTCCCTCCAAATGAACCTATATACTAGATGAGTCACAAACGTGTAGTAAGTGGAAGTCGCACTTGGTGGATCTATAACTTAATGCGCTAGGCTTGCATTCATCATCTCACCTTTTACACCATTCTCTGAAAGAATATAGTTCTCCCTCCAATCGAACCTATATACTAGATGAGTCACAAACGTGTAGTAAGTGGAAGTCGCACTTGGTGGATCTATAACTTAATGCGCTAGGCTTGCATTCATTATCTAATCTTTTACACCATTCTCTGAAAGAATATAGTTCTCCCTCCAAATGAACCTATATACTAGATGAGTCACAAACGTGTAGTAAGTGGAAGTCCCACTTGGTGGATCTATAACTTAATGCGCTAGGCTTGCATTCATTATCTCATCTTTTACACCATTCTCTGAAATAATATAGTTCTCCCTCCAAATGAACCTATATACTACATGAGACACAAACGTGTAGCAAGTGGAAGTCGCACTTGGTGGATCTATAACTTAATGCGCTAGGCTTGCATTCATTATCTAATCTTTTACACCATTCTCTTACATAATATAGTTCTCCCTCCAAATGAACCTATATACTAGATGAGTCACAAACGTGTAGTAAGTGGAAGTCGCACTTGGTGGATCTATAACTTAATGCGCTAGGCTTGCATTCATTATCTAATCTTTTACACCATTCTCTGAAAGAATATAGTTCTCCCTCCAAATGAACCTATATACTAGATGAGTCACAAACGTGTTGTAAGTGGAAGTCGCACTTGGTGGATCTATAACCTAATGCGCTAGGCTTGCATTCATCATCTCACCTTTTACACCATTCTCTGAAAGAATATAGTTCTCCCTCCAAATGAACCTATATACTAGATGAGTCACAAACGTGTAGTAAGTGGAAGTCGCACTTGGTGGATCTATAACTTAATGCGCTAGTTTTGCATTCATCATCTCACCTTTTACACCATTCTCTGAAAGAATATAGTTCTCCCTCCAAATGAACCTATATACTAGATGAGTCACAAACGTGTAGTAAGTGGAAGTCGCACTTGGTGGATCTATAACTTAATGCGCTAGGCTTGCATTCATTATCTAATCTTTTACACCATTCGCTGAAAGAATATAGTTCTCCCTCCAAATGAACCTATATACTAGATGAGTCACAAACGTGTAGTAAGTGGAAGTCGCACTTGGTGGATCTATAACTTAATGCGCTAGGCTTGCATTCATTATCTAATCTTTTACACCATTCTCTGAAAGAATATAGTTCTCCCTCCAAATGAACCTATATACTAGATGAGTCACAAACGTGTAGTAAGTGGAAGTCGCACTTGGTGGATCTATAACTTAATGCGCTAGGCTTGCATTCATCATCTCACCTTTTACACCATTCTCTGAAAGAATATAGTTCTCCCTCCAAATGAACCTATATACTAGATGAGTCACAAACGTGTAGTAAGTGGAAGTCGCACTTGGTGGATCTATAACTTAATGCGCTAGGCTTGCATTCATTATCTCATCTTTTACACCATTCTCTTACATAATATAGTTCTCCCTCCAAATGAACCTATATACTAGATGAGTCCCAAACGTGTAGTAAGTGGAAGTCGCACTTGGTGGATCTATAACTTAATGCGCTAGGCTTGCATTCATTATCTAATCTTTTACACCATTTGCTGAAAGAATATAGTTCTCCCTCCAAATGAACCTATATACTAGATGAGTCACAAACGTGTAGTAAGTGGAAGTCGCACTTGGTGGATCTATAACTTAATGCGCTAGGCTTCCATTCATTATCTAATCTTTTACACCATTCTCTGAAAGAATATAGTTCTCCCTCCAAATGAACCTATATACTAGATGAGTCACAAACGTGTAGTAAGTGGAAGTCGCACTTGGTGGATCTATAACTTAATGCGCTAGGCTTGCATTCATCATCTCACCTTTTACACCATTCTCTGAAAGAATATAGTTCTACCTCCAAATGAACCTATATACTAGATGAGTCACAAACGTGTAGTAAGTGGAAGTCGCACTTGGTGGATCTATAACTTAATGCGCTAGGCTTGCATTCATTATCTCATCTTTTACACCATTCTCTTACATAATATAGTTCTCCCTCCAAATGAACCTATATACTAGATGAGTCCCAAACGTGTAGTAAGTGGAAGTCGCACTTGGTGGATCTATAACTTAATGCGCTAGGCTTGCATTCATTATCTAATCTTTTACACCATTTGCTGAAAGAATATAGTTCTCCCTCCAAATGAACCTATATACTAGATGAGTCACAAACGTGTAGTAAGTGGAAGTCGCACTTGGTGGATCTATAACTTAATGCGCTAGGCTTCCATTCATTATCTAATCTTTTACACCATTCGCTGAAAGAATATAGTTCTCCCTCCAAATGAACCTATATACTAGATGAGTCACAAACGTGTAGTAAGTGGAAGTCGCACTTGGTGGATCTATAACTTAATGCGCTAGGCTTGCATTCATTATCTAATCTTTTACACCATTCTCTGAAAGAATATAGTTCTCCCTCCAAATGAACCTATATACTAGATGAGTCACAAACGTGTAGTAAGTGGAAGTCGCACTTGGTGGATCTATAACTTAATGCGCTAGGCTTGCATTCATTATCTAATCTTTTACACCATTCTCTGAAAGAATATAGTTCTCCCTCCAAATGAACCTATATACTAGATGAGTCACAAACGTGTAGTAAGTGGAAGTCGCACTTGGTGGATCTATAACTTAATGCGCTAGGCTTGCATTCATCATCTCACCTTTTACACCATTCTCTGAAAGAATATAGTTCTCCCTCCAAATGAACCTATATACTAGATGAGTCACAAACGTGTAGTAAGTGGAAGTCGCACTTGGTGGATCTATAACTTAATGCGCTAGGCTTGCATTCATTATCTAATCTTTTACACCATTCTCTGAAAGAATATAGTTCTCCCTCCAAATGAACCTATATACTAGATGAGTCACAAACGTGTAGTAAGTGGAAGTCGCACTTGGTGGATCTATAACTTAATGCGCTAGGCTTGCATTCATTATCTAATCTTTTACACCATTCTCTGAAAGAATATAGTTCTCCCTCCAAATGAACCTATATACTAGATGAGTCACAAACGTGTAGTAAGTGGAAGTCGCACTTGGTGGATCTATAACTTAATGCGCTAGGCTTGCATTCATTATCTAATCTTTTACACCATTCTCTGAAAGAATATAGTTCTCCCTCCAAATGAACCTATATACTAGATGAGTCACAAACGTGTAGTAAGTGGAAGTCGCACTTGGTGGATCTATAACTTAATGCGCTAGGCTTGCATTCATTATCTCACCTTTTACACCATTCTCTGAAAGAATATAGTTCTCCCTCCAAATGAACCTATATACTAGATGAGTCACAAACGTGTAGTAAGTGGAAGTCGCACTTGGTGGATCTATAACTTAATGCGCTAGGCTTGCATTCATTATCTAATCTTTTACACCATTCTCTGAAAGAATATAGTTCTCCCTCCAAATGAACCTATATACTAGATGAGTCACAAACGTGTAGTAAGTGGAAGTCGCACTTGGTGGATCTATAACTTAATGCGCTAGGCTTGCATTCATTATCTAATCTTTTACACCATTCTCTGAAAGAATATAGTTCTCCCTCCAAATGAACCTATATACTAGATGAGTCACAAACGTGTAGTAAGTGGAAGTCGCACTTGGTGGATCTATAACTTAATGCGCTAGGCTTGCATTCATTATCTAATCTTTTACACCATTCTCTGAAATAATATAGTTCTCCCTCCAAATGAACCTATATACTAGATGAGTCACAAACGTGTAGTAAGTGGAAGTCGCACTTGGTGGATCTATAACTTAATGCGCTAGGCTTGCATTCATTATCTAATCTTTTACACCATTCTCTGAAAGAATATAGTTCTCCCTCCAAATGAACCTATATACTAGATGAGTCACAAACGTGTAGTAAGTGGAAGTCGCACTTGGTGGATCTATAACTTAATGCGCTAGGCTTGCATTCATTATCTAATCTTTTACACCATTCTCTGAAAGAATATAGTTCTCCCTCCAAATGAACCTATATACTAGATGAGTCACAAACGTGTAGTAAGTGGAAGTCGCACTTGGTGGATCTATAACTTAATGCGCTAGGCTTGCATTCATTATCTAATCTTTTACACCATTCTCTGAAAGAATATAGTTCTCCCTCCAAATGAACCTATATACTAGATGAGTCACAAACGTGTAGTAAGTGGAAGTCGCACTTGGTGGATCTATAACTTAATGCGCTAGGCTTGCATTCATTATCTAATCTTTTACACCATTCTCTGAAAGAATATAGTTCTCCCTCCAAATGAACCTATATACTAGATGAGTCACAAACGTGTAGTAAGTGGAAGTCGCACTTGGTGGATCTATAACTTAATGCGCTAGGCTTGCATTCATTATCTAATCTTTTACACCATTCTCTGAAAGAATATAGTTCTCCCTCCAAATGAACCTATATACTAGATGAGTCACAAACGTGTAGTAAGTGGAAGTCGCACTTGGTGGATCTATAACTTAATGCGCTAGGCTTGCATTCATTATCTAATCTTTTACACCATTCTCTGAAAGAATATAGTTCTCCCTCCAAATGAACCTATATACTAGATGAGTCACAAACGTGTAGTAAGTGGAAGTCGCACTTGGTGGATCTATAACTTAATGCGCTAGGCTTGCATTCATTATCTCACCTTTTACACCATTCTCTGAAAGAATATAGTTCTCCCTCCAAATGAACCTATATACTAGATGAGTCACAAACGTGTAGTAAGTGGAAGTCGCACTTGGTGGATCTATAACTTAATGCGCTAGGCTTGCATTCATTATCTAATCTTTTACACCATTCTCTGAAAGAATATAGTTCTCCCTCCAAATGAACCTATATACTAGATGAGTCACAAACGTGTAGTAAGTGGAAGTCGCACTTGGTGGATCTATAACTTAATGCGCTAGGCTTGCATTCATTATCTAATCTTTTACACCATTCTCTGAAAGAATATAGTTCTCCCTCCAAATGAACCTATATACTAGATGAGTCACAAACGTGTAGTAAGTGGAAGTCGCACTTGGTGGATCTATAACTTAATGCGCTAGGCTTGCATTCATTATCTAATCTTTTACACCATTCTCTGAAATAATATAGTTCTCCCTCCAAATGAACCTATATACTAGATGAGTCACAAACGTGTAGTAAGTGGAAGTCGCACTTGGTGGATCTATAACTTAATGCGCTAGGCTTGCATTCATTATCTAATCTTTTACACCATTCTCTGAAATAATATAGTTCTCCCTCCAAATGAACCTATATACTAGATGAGTCACAAACGTGTAGTAAGTGGAAGTCGCACTAGGTGGATCTATAACTTAATGCGCTAGGCTTGCATTCATTATCTCACCTTTTACACCATTCTCTGAAATAATATAGTTCTCTCTCCAAATAAACCTATAAACTAGATGAGACACAAACGTGTAGCAAGTGGAAGTCGCACTTGGTGGATCTATAACTTAATGCGCTAGGCTTGCATTCATCATCTCACCTTTTACACCATTCTCTGAAATAATATAGTTCTCTCTCCAAATAAACCTATAAACAAGATGAGACACAAACGTGTAGCAAAAACATCAATATTTTTCAACAAGGGTATATTATAATATCTGTAGACACGGAAAGTCTGAGACACCATTAGTGGGGAATTTTAATCCTCTCCAACGCCATTAGGTCCACAGATGGATTAAGCTTATCCATAGCATGGCTCGGGGTTGTATTGGCCAAGGTTATTTTGGCGGTAGCTCTTCTTAGGCGGAAGTACCAACTTCTATTCTACAAGTAATAGATCACAATGGCTTCTGGCTCGCCCTTAGCGTCGCAATCTGGACTTCCTTGTTACGCTAATTACGTTTGTCTGCATTTTCCAGGTTCTATCATTCATATTTTTTTACTGTAGAATAACCTGCATTTTCATGATTACGTAAGCGTTGATAAGGTAAGTTTATGCTATTCTACATTATACTTTTTGCACAATTAATAGTTATTTAGATAAATGAAAGCTAACCAAACTAAAACCGGCTGGATCTATATTGTTAGCTTAGGTTAGTCCCTACAATACTAGTACCGGAATCTTCAAGGGAAATTGTTCATTTGCTCACGAATGTACTTTAACATAGATATTAGTTATCAACTAGGTACATTTAGGCCTACATTAATCTAGACTAACCTAATAATCCAAATACATAAATCTATCTTTAAATCTTTTAAATGAAGGTTGTTGTTGTTGTCGTGTGACAAGTGCAATAAAAACAATAAAAAAAGAAAAAAATGTGTTCAGAGAAAGGTAGAGAGACCACAGTTACACGGGTCCAAAGGCGTGAAGCACTGTACTGGCCACATCTGCAGCTTTGTCCGTAAAAAGGGTCTCCCTAGAACAGTTTAAGTCAATTTTAAATAGTGTTGCAATGATAGACGGGTAGTTGAAGAGGTGATCGGGATTAAGCTGTATCCCTGAGCAGAGCCTACATTCAGCGTATGTTCTTCATCCATCAGGCAAGATTTTCATGTCTTTGAGGTGCATTGTCCTCAGTCTGGCAATTGTTTTTGTTATTTCCCTGTCGAAGTTAAGCTCGGGAAGTGATGATTTTCTTCGGTTGTTATGGCAGAGCTTCTGTTTTGCAACGGCATTGACGTCGGAAGATGTTGCAATCACGGGGGCTGGTTCGATGGTCATCGCTGCCTTGGCCAAAGAATCGGCCTCTTCGTTCCTTTAATGTCGACGTGTGCCGGGATCCATTGAAACGTACAAAGCTTCTTCTTTTCCTCAATTAAGGGCAGGAGGGTATTGATCTTTTGGGCAAGGTTTGTATTTCCTTTTTGGAAAAAAATGTAAATTTAAATGGAAGTACATGCAATGAATAATTAGGTTAGGTTAAAACAAAGTGAAATTTTTATCAGGTTATGTTAGGTTGAATTTCGATCAGGTTAGGTTTAATCATTAAACAACTATAACCCTGTTACAAATATTTAAACAAACTTGAAGTACATTTCGCTAACACAGCCTAATGATGCAGTCCACCAACTTTACATGATTTACCCGCCATTATTAGTCTAACTGGTTTAACGTCAGGCCACACAAAAGGGGAAACCCTGAATAGATATTGTTTGATTAACCCGAAAGTTATAAACATCATCACAAGCAAGAGTGTTTATATTGTTATTATAATAATTCTGATCCGACACTTTAAGGAATGATGTTCTAGAATTTCCGGTCTGACAAGTCTCTGTTCCAACATAATGGGCTATCTACGAGTATATACAACGATACAGAACTATCTTGGTGGGCTTCAAGTTACAACTATAAAACAATATTGCATAAGGTTTAATTAGGTTTAATGGTTTAAACAGTCAATGGGCCCTTCATTACTTTTTAAAATAGCTTTCTCCGGTCTGTTTCATCACTAAACTGTTCAAGGTTATAGATACACACATGCGTACGCACGCGCTCACGACACACACACACACACACACACACACACACAGACACACACACACACACACACACACACACACACACACACACACACAAACACACTCACACACACACACACACACACACACACACACACACACACACAAACACACTCACACACACACACACTCGCACGTAGACACATAGACTACACATATACCTTATTTTTCACAGCATTTTCCTTATTCTTTTCTTTAATTATTTCAATAAGTAAATCGATTTTATTTAACCTACTTATACTAGAGCTAAAAAATTAGATTGGCAATAATTTGTCATTATATATAATGTCTTATTACGATACAAAATCTAAATCAATATTACAATTTGATAGGTAATAGAATCCTAATTGGTATGAAACATTATGACGTAATATGGAGAAAGGACGGCCAGATAAGTTATCCCTAAGTAAGGACCTTCCTACAGAGAAATCTGGAGATCATCACGTCCACTGAAGGGGTGTCTAACCTGACCCAACCTTAGGAATAGATATATTTTAAGACCTTTCCTATCAAGCACTCAAAATAAAGGCAAAACCAAACTGATATTTTTGATTGATTTTAACTATATTCAGTCTGGCATCAATCAGGCTACATGTGAAAAAGCAATTTTTTCATCGCTTTCGTGATGTAGCCATCGGGGATATATAACTCATTTGAACACCAGATAGAGTAACAGAGCTATTATATATATAGGCTATATTATCTTATAAGCAATTGGAGTTATAAGATTGTAATCGGGTGCCGGCTCAACGCCTCCTGTATAACTGATGATTTATAGCTGCAATGTGGTTATTGTCGTGAAAGCAATTACATTCGGCGATTTTCCCGCAATTATCTACAAATTACACAAGAGTGGAATCATCGACCATACTCTCACACCACCTGACGGCTTATTATTTCGCACCTGACAATCGGCCACATTCTCTTTCGAAATGAATATATAAATTAAAACGCGAGATATATATAATCAGCGCGCTCTGTTCTAACACCCTGTTACCTGTTCCAGCCGGTCTATTTAATTATCCGTTAAAGCGCGCCTGGCGGCAATTTCTTGCAACTTGTTAGCAATGTAACCGTTTTCACAATAGTACAATTCACTTTTTACAATCCCAAGGGCATCTTTAGCTTGACCATAGATTAATTAAGTTCTCGTTTTACTGCCGTTGGGCGTATACGTAAGGAATTCGATACTGCTGTTTGTAATCGTTCGATCTCTACAGGCGATGTTTGCTATACGATAAGTCGGGACGTTAAACAAATACAAGCCTGTAGGAGAGACTAGATATCCTGGGGACTGACAAAACATAGAAAAAGTAGAAACCTGATTAGGCGTTTCTGCCGTTGGGGGTATGCTGATCTCTACAGGCGATGTTTGCTGTACGATATGTCGGTATGGTATTTGCAACGTTAAACAAATACAAGCCTGTAGGAGAGACTAGATATCCTGGGGACTGACAAAACTTAGAAAAAGTAGAAACCTGATTAGGCGTTTCTGCCGTTGGGAGTATGCTGATCTCTACAGGCGATGTTTGCTGTACGATATGTCGGTATGGTATTTGCAACGTTAAACAAATACAAGCCTGTAGGAGAGACTAGACATTCTGGGGACTGACAAAACTTAGAAAAAGTAGAAACCTGATTAGGCGTTTCTGCCGTTGGGGGTATGCTGATCTCTACAGGCGATGTTTGCTGTACGATATGTCGGTATGGTATTTGCAACGTTAAACAAATACAAGCCTGTAGGAGAGACTAGACATTCTGGGGACTGACAAAACTTAGAAAAAGTAGAAACCTGATTAGGCGTTTCTGCCGTTGGGGGTATGCTGATCTCTACAGGCGATGTTTGCTGTACGATATGTCGGTATGGTATTTGCAACGTTAAACAAATACAAGCCTGTAGGAGAGACTAGACATTCTGGGGACTGACAAAACTTAGAAAAAGTAGAAACCTGATTAGGCGTTTCTGCCGTTGGGGGTATGCTGATCTCTACAGGCGATGTTTGCTGTACGATATGTCGGTATGGTATTTGCAACGTTAAACAAATACAAGCCTGTAGGAGAGACTAGACATTCTGGGGACTGACAAAACTTAGAAAAAGTAGAAACCTGATTAGGCGTTTCTGCCGTTGGGGGTATGCTGATCTCTACAGGCGATGTTTGCTGTACGATATGTCGGTATGGTATTTGCAACGTTAAACAAATACAAGCCTGTAGGAGAGACTAGACATTCTGGGGACTGACAAAACTTAGAAAAAGTAGAAACCTGATTAGGCGTTTCTGCCGTTGGGGGTATGCTGATCTCTACAGGCGATGTTTGCTGTACGATATGTCGGTATGGTATTTGCAACGTTAAACAAATACAAGCCTGTAGGAGAGACTAGACATTCTGGGGACTGACAAAACTTAGAAAAAGTAGAAACTTGATTAGGCGTTTCTGCCGTTGGGAGTATGCTGATCTCTACAGGCGATGTTTGCTGTACGATATGTCGGTATGGTATTTGCAACGTTAAACAAATACAAGTCTGTAGGAGAGACTAGACATTCTGGGGACTGACAAAACTTAGAAAAAGTAGAAACCTGATTAGGCGTTTCTGCCGTTGGGGGTATGCTGATCTCTACAGGCGATGTTTGCTGTACGATATGTCGGTATGGTATTTGCAACGTTAAACAAATACAAGTCTGTAGGAGAGACTAGACATTCTGGGGACTGACAAAACTTAGAAAAAGTAGAAACCTGATTAGGCGTTTCTGCCGTTGGGAGTATGCTGATCTCTACAGGCGATGTTTGCTGTACGATATGTCGGTATGGTATTTGCAACGTTAAACAAATACAAGCCTGTAGGAGAGACTAGACATTCTGGGGACTGACAAAACTTAGAAAAAGTAGAAACCTGATTAGGCGTTTCTGCCGTTGGGAGTATGCTGATCTCTACAGGCGATGTTTGCTGTACGATATGTCGGTATGGTATTTGCAACGTTAAACAAATACAAGCCTGTAGGAGAGACTAGACATTCTGGGGACTGACAAAACTTAGAAAAAGTAGAAACCTGATTAGGCGTTTCTGCCGTTGGGAGTATGCTGATCTCTACAGGCGATGTTTGCTGTACGATATGTCGGTATGGTATTTGCAACGTTAAACAAATACAAGCCTGTAGGAGAGACTAGATATCCTGGGGACTGACAAAACTTAGAAAAAGTAGAAACCTGATTAGGCGTTTCTGCCGTTGGGGGTATGCTGATCTCTACAGGCGATGTTTGCTGTACGATATGTCGGTATGGTATTTGCAACGTTAAACAAATACAAGCCTGTAGGAGAGACTAGACATTCTGGGGACTGACAAAACTTAGAAAAAGTAGAAACCTGATTAGGCGTTTCTGCCGTTGGGAGTATGCTGATCTCTACAGGCGATGTTTGCTGTACGATATGTCGGTATGGTATTTGCAACGTTAAACAAATACAAGCCTGTAGGAGAGACTAGACATTCTGGGGACTGACAAAACTTAGAAAAAGTAGAAACCTGATTAGGCGTTTCTGCCGTTGGGAGTATGCTGATCTCTACAGGCGATGTTTGCTGTACGATATGTCGGTATGGTATTTGCAACGTTAAACAAATACAAGCCTGTAGGAGAGACTAGACATTCTGGGGACTGACAAAACTTAGAAAAAGTAGAAACCTGATTAGGCGTTTCTGCCGTTGGGGGTATGCTGATCTCTACAGGCGATGTTTGCTGTACGATATGTCGGTATGGTATTTGCAACGTTAAACAAATACAAGCCTGTAGGAGAGACTAGACATTCTGGGGACTGACAAAACTTAGAAAAAGTAGAAACCTGATTAGGCGTTTCTGCCGTTGGGGGTATGCTGATCTCTACAGGCGATGTTTGCTGTACGATATGTCGGTATGGTATTTGCAACGTTAAACAAATACAAGCCTGTAGGAGAGACTAGACATTCTGGGGACTGACAAAACTTAGAAAAAGTAGAAACCTGATTAGGCGTTTCTGCCGTTGGGGGTATGCTGATCTCTACAGGCGATGTTTGCTGTACGATATGTCGGTATGGTATTTGCAACGTTAAACAAATACAAGTCTGTAGGAGAGACTAGACATTCTGGGGACTGACAAAACTTAGAAAAATTAGAAACCTGATTAGGCGTTTCTGCCGTTGGGGGTATGCTGATCTCTACAGGCGATGTTTGCTATACGATATGTCGGTATGGTATTTGCAACGTTAAACAAATACAAGCCTGTAGGAGAGACTAGACATTCTGGGGACTGACAAAACTTAGAAAAAGTAGAAACCTGATTAGGCGTTTCTGCCGTTGGGGGTATGCTGATCTCTACAGGCGATGTTTGCTGTACGATATGTCGGTATGGTATTTGCAACGTTAAACAAATACAAGTCTGTAGGAGAGACTAGACATTCTGGGGACTGACAAAACTTAGAAAAATTAGAAACCTGATTAGGCGTTTCTGCCGTTGGGGGTATGCTGATCTCTACAGGCGATGTTTGCTATACGATATGTCGGTATGGTATTTGCAACGTTAAACAAATACAAGCCTGTAGGAGAGACTAGACATTCTGGGGACTGACAAAACTTAGAAAAAGTAGAAACCTGATTAGGCGTTTCTGCCGTTGGGGGTATGCTGATCTCTACATGCGATGTTTGCTGTACGATATGTCGGTATGGTATTTGCAACGTTAAACAAATACAAGCCTGTAGGAGAGACTAGACATTCTGGGGACTGACAAAACTTAGAAAAATTAGAAACCTGATTAGGCGTTTCTGCCGTTGGGGGTATGCTGATCTCTACAGGCGATGTTTGCTGTACGATATGTCGGTATGGTATTTGCAACGTTAAACAAATACAAGCCTGTAGGAGAGACTAGACATTCTGGGGACTGACAAAACTTAGAAAAATTAGAAACCTGATTAGGCGTTTCTGCCGTTGGGGGTATGCTGATCTCTACAGGCGATGTTTGCTATACGATATGTCGGTATGGTATTTGCAACGTTAAACAAATACAAGCCTGTAGGAGAGACTAGACATTCTGGGGACTGACAAAACTTAGAAAAAGTAGAAACCTGATTAGGCGTTACTGAAATGGATTTGGTTGAAAGCTTTCAAAAAGAGTTTAACGATGTATTTTCCATTTTCGAAATTTTAAAGCAGGATTGTGAGTACTTGGTAGATAATGACCACTTGTCCCTCATGTACCAATTTCTAGCGCTAGAATTTTGTTCACATTTACAGTTCTAAGACCTATTGGTTAGGTTGTAGTTATCGAAATCTTGTTGCTGTTCATGACGAGCTGGCTGTTAATTACTTATTACACTTTTGATATTACTTGCGACCAGACTGTTTGTTAACTAAAATTTGATAAATTGTTAACTTGCACTTGGAGAAAACGTTTTCGTCTTGCGACTTCTTCAGCCGCGTATTTTTTCTGGTATAACAACCTTTAGTTAACAAGAAGTCTGGTTGCAAGTAATAGCAAAAGGGTAATAAGTTGTAGTTATGATCTAAGCTCAAGTATTCATGACAGATAGGTCTAACCCAACAACATAACTAGCGACAGTTCCACAACACTAACAATTCTTACGAATTTACCGATTTTCAATTTATTATAAGATTATACAATTATATCTAAAGGCTTTGTTAAAACTACACGCTACAGCAGAGAAATGGGAATGAAGACAAACACAAGCTGTGATGCGCCAACGCCAATACAATGCTGGTGGAAGCACGTCAGGGTCAAACAGTGTCAAGGTTAAAGACGACACGATTTAAGAGATAAACCTGTCACAGTTATGCCGCGATTCCACACAGACAAATGTATGTGGTATGTATTTAAATACTATATAGAATATTCAAAATGTGATTTTGCCAATGATTTCGTGAATAATAATCATAGAATAGAATCAGAAAATTATGCCAAAGATGGGGATAGTGTAGAGCGTCGAAAACCCTGTAAGTCTTTAATTTCATTAAATACAGAATGAAAGGACACAAGTATTTGTAAAATAGTTAGTATGTTGTAACAGAAATCTATACAGAGCGCAGTAGCGTAATTATAACCAGTAAACAACAATGGTTTATGTCCCTTGGAGACATTAGGTCTTCAGTAAGCTTCTGATGATGCTAACTGTGTTAGCGAAAGGTACAAAAAGAGGTTTGAGTATTTGTATCAATGGTTATTGTTGTGTAATGGCTATTTACGAGGGAGGAAATCTGATTAAAGACTTCCAAGAAATAACAAGAACTGGAGAACCGACTTTATATTTTTGCATTACCATGAGCTACAAATTCTGCAATATGAATCTAACAGACTTACTTTAAAGCTGCTACGGACATCGCCCTCTGCTACAGCAGTTGTTTCATTGATATAAGCCATAGGGGGTCCCTTTATGAGTAAGTTGTATTTTCAAATATGTGCCCTCAAACGATGCTATGCATATTGAAGTCTTGTATATCCACATTCGTATTGAGGTTTAACATAACACAACAAACATGGCAGGGCAAGAATATACACATGTGACGTATGCCCTAACTTCTAAATGGGTCAAAAAAGGGAGAAACATCACCACACGATACAAGGAACACATAAAAGGTAAAAAAAACACACAGCGCAAATCAAATTTCGCTATTCATATACAGAACAAGCTCTACACAACACTGGCACAAATCTAAAACTTATACATTTCATCAAGAAAAACAATAAACTAAACACACCAAAAAACTTTGAAATATATAAATACAATTAAACCCAACCACGACACATTCTGAATGACATAACACACTCACAACTAAATACTATATTCAAACACCTGCTATGTTCCTTTTATATATGTTTTCCCTCCTAACACAGTTGCCGATTATTTGTACCTAAAATATAAGGTATAATTCTTCGGTTTCTAGCTTTCTCTTAGAATTTTCCTTGTTATTCTTCATTTATTCATTTCGCTATTTTTTATTCCCTTTACAGTTGCCATTTCCGGCTTGCTTCGGCTTTGTATATGAGCATCAGACTCATAATGCTCGCTCGGTATATTGTTACTTTAGTTTGTGTTTGTAGATATATACATTCTTAAAACACGTCTACTCGGCTCGTCTTATTTATGCACATTATTTTCGATGTTTAATTTTGCAAATAAAGTTGTGGTTTTTTCTCTGGTGTTTTGTTACTGTGAACAAATCGATTCAAAAGGTTAACCATGATAACATTTACACAAGTAGATTTTAAAATTACTAACAATGTTCATTTAAAAAGTGATAAAATTTCCCAAGGTCGGTATATATATGTCTGCGTTAAAACCGTGGGACGCAAGAGCGTTGACCCCAGATTTAAAAATCTTTTTCCAACTGTCGGTGACAGATGGTTGTTTGTAAGCGCTAAGGAAATATTTATGAACCGAATTGCACTTTAAATGAAACAAGAGCCTGGAGGAATTTACAACAGGAAACCGTGTCCTCTGAACCTGTTGCAACTTCCTCCAGTTACGTCATGGCGCTCACCCTGGGGCTGTCTAGCGCTCTGTGTCGGAGTTTTCATGGTTCGTTTACGCACGTTAATCAGAAATATAACGAACGCAGTTCAGTACAACGATCTTATTTTGTGTCTCAAATATTCGACAACTGGACCTCCTGACAGCTAATATATACAATTAACATAGGAAACAAGTTCAACGTATTTTAAGCTTTGGTACGACAACTAAACTTTTATGAATAGGTTTTGTCTATTTATCCGTTCCTTTTTACAATCCCTTCTATTAGGTTACTTATACTGTATATGTCTTGTTCAAATTGTCAATCGTTAACAAAATACTTTTTATTCATCCATTCAAATTCAAATACATTTGTTTAAACATTTAGTAGATGACACTTCATATTAGTACAGTTTTTTCAAATACTAATTCATTAAATAAACTTAAAATTAATCAATTTTAGTTTTATATGGGAGGAAATCTTTTATATAAGGGGCAAGGTAGTAATATAGTTATTTCTTCCCATTTGACTTAAAATAAGTGATAACATATGGTTTCATAAGCCAGATGAGTTTATCCTATATGTTGTGGTAGAACAGCAGTTTTAACGTTACGCAGCATAGGTGTTACGTTATTTTTTAACTATACGTTATAATTATAATAATTAAATAATACGTTATAATAATTATTACGTTATATTAATTGTAATTATTTATAAAAAAGTGGTCAGAATAAAATTGTCTTATGTTGGTCTAAGAAAAGTGGTTAAGGAAAGAGAAGCGGGGCAGCTATAAAATCCCCGATATTCATAATTATATATATATATATATATATATATATATATATATATATATATATATATATATATATATATATATTTGTATTGTTATATATTGCTATATAATAATTTCCTACTATATATTGATAATAATAATAATTATTACTATAAAATGATATAATTATTATTTATAGTCCATTATTAAATATATTATTAATAATTATCATTGACCAATTAAACAATATGCAATCCGTATCCTCAAAGCCCAGTTACAAGGGTTAAAAAGTTGTAGGAAAGTAAACATTAATCCTATAGAAACACAGCAAAAGCCAAGATAAACAATATGCAATCAGTATCCTCAAAGCCCAATTACAAGGGTTAAAAAGTTGTAGGAAAGTAAACATTAATCCTCTAGAAACACAGCAAAAGCCAAGATAAACAATATGCAATCAGTATCCTCAAAGCCCAATTACAAGGGTTAAAAAGTTGTAGGAAAGTAAACATTAATCCTCTAGAAACACAGCAAAAGCCAAGATAAACAATATGCAATCAGTATCCTCAAAGCCCAATTACAAGGGTTAAAAAGTTGTAGGAAAGTAAACATTAATCCTCTAGAAACACAGCAAAAGCCAAGATAAACAATATGTAATCAGTATCCTCAAAGCCCAATTACAAGGGTTAAAAAGTTGTAGGAAAGTAAACATTAATCCTCTAGAAACACAGCAAAAGCCAAGATAATCAATATGCAATCAGTACCCTCAAAACCCAATTACAAGGGTTAAAAAGTTGTAGGAAAGTAAACATTAATCCTCTAGAAACACAGCAAAAGCCAAGATAATCAATATGCAATCAGTACCCTCAAAACCCAATTACAAGGGTTAAAAAGTTGTAGGAAAGTAAACATTAATCCTCTAGAAACACAGCAAAAGCCAAGATAATCAATATGCAATCAGTACCCTCAAAACCCAATTACAAGGGTTAAAAAGTTGTAGGAAAGTAAACATTAATCCTCTAGAAACACAGCAAAAGCCAAGATAAACAATGACAAAACTCGTACCACTTTTAGACTTAAGTTTGACACCTTGTGACGGCCGTACGAACTTTGAGAAGGGAAAAGGTGATTTTCATATTAGTCAATTTTTGAAATTCTTAATACATTCATCTTCACTTCTGTTAGGAATATTTGTATGTATTCGAGTACAATTCTCTGCCTTTCCTAGCATTACTGTATTTTACTTTATTGACAGGTTTCGGAACGACTGCATTTTCAAAACTTTAATAGTAGGCTACTTGTTTAGTTTTTAAAATGGAGTCATTTCGAAACGCGTCAACGAATGAAAATATTGTAATGTAGGGAAAGGCAAAAAATGTACTCAAATTTACAACTTTGTGTACCGTGTGAATAGAAATCTTAGTAGACTTGCATTTAATGAGCAACCCGCCTTGTGAAATACCGATACATCTACTGTTCTAGGCTACTCGTAGAATGTGATGCGTCCAGTAGCAGGGTCGCCTTTCCGCCATCATGCCTGTCTATGTTCTATTAAAAGCAATGTGCTCAACACACATCCAAAAATGGAGAAGGGAATCGTTAAGGCGATGTCTCTCTTTGGCACTCTTTTCGGTTAATAACTGGTTCATGTTGGAATCCCGCTCTAAAGTCGGCAGCTGGATGGCTTTATTTACGGCCGCTTGCCGTTGTGATAAGTCACTCTCTTGCAGTTGTAAGTGTTATTGTCTGTATCGAGAGAGCTTAAACAAACAGATCCAGACACAGACAGAGAGAAGGGAAAAATAAGTGATAACATAAGATTTCATAAAAAAAGCTGATTTTATGTGGTAGAACAGCTGTTTCAACGCATAGGTTAAGTTGTTACCTCACTTATATTATTGTAATTATTTAATAAAAAGTAACTAAAATAATTTTTTTTTGACCAAGTGTGAATTACTTTAAAAAAATGTTTGGTAGTACTGAGTGGCACATTATATAACAATGCAAACAGCCCAAAGCAGCGGTATGGCTGCGACTGTACCAGTGTAGGACATGAATGCAGCGGTAAGAAGAGTAGTCCACGTTACGAAATTTCTCGACCTCTGACCTGGAAGCAATGGCCAAGTGTTGCTAATACCGCTCATTATCCTCTCATTACAACTTTCGCAAGAACACACGGCCAGGAAGCCTGTAATTCCTTTTTTTATGAGAGGTTCATGTCTTGTAAATCACAGCCACCTAGATCTATCTAAATTCACTATGGAAGAGCCAAATTAAGAGATCATGGACGTGTAAAGAAATGCTTTACTAAAGTGAATCGATTCTAACTTTCAGCTCTTTAAGTATGTTTGCAATAAAATAGCTGTTGCTATTATTTATATCTATTTTCCCAACGTGATTTAGTGATACTTTAGGAGCTTTTTGCGCTGCCAACAGCTAAAACGTCTGACTGAACCCTAACTTTCTGAGAACAACGGGCGGTCGAAACTATTCAAGCTAGACACTTTAAACGTATATTAGTTCCATAACGTAGAATTTACCTAAGAAGGAATTATTTAAAACTCTGTAAATGATCCGATCTTGGCTCAGTGAGACGAACAGCTATTGTACTTTGGGTAAATAGCCAGAGGATAGAACAGCTTAAGCCTTGGAATCTCTTGAGGAACCAGCTGTTTGAAATTCGGTAAAATAATTATGTTAATTAAATGTCATACAAACAAGTAATAACAACAACGAAAATTTTAAAGTCCTACTTGGGTCAAAAAAAAGAATTTATTTTAGTTACTTTATATTAAATAATTACAATTATTATAAATAAAGTAACATATCCTATGCGTTACAACAGCTGTTCTACCACATAACCTATAACATAACATCAGCTGTTTTATGAAAATCCTTTGTAATCACGTATTTTAAGCCAAATGGGACGAAATAACTATATTGCCTACCTTGACCCTTATATGAAATGTTTTTTTCCGAATAAAACTAAAATTAATTCATTAAATAAATAAATGAATTAATATTTGAAAAGGCTGTACTAATATGAAATGTCATCCACTACAAGTTTAAACAAATCTATTTGAGTGGATGAATACAAAGTATTTTATAGGCGATTGACAATTTGAACAAGGTATATATAAGGAGAGTGCGAAGTATAGCATATATAAGGAGAGTGATAGCAGGAAGTACCGTTTATTATGGGATTTAATTACTCTGATATGTGATATGTGTTTCCTCTCTCGTATATTGATTGACTCTATGTGATCCTCCAGAATGCGAAGGCTATACTTACTGGCAATGTACCTAGCCTGAGGTAGAAACAGCATGCAGGAGAGAATGCTGCTCTGTTAGGCCGGCCTAACTAGAAGAACAACTTGTCCCAGGGGTGCTTACCTAAGTAAAGCTGGCAGCCCTAGGGAAGGGTGGCGTCTACCCGCTAGCCGATAGCGTGACTGAAACCCCGACAAACGCTTCTATATGTGTCATAACTGTATGTGAGGCACCAGAATGTGTAGGCTATACTTCCTAGCAACGCACCCAGCCTGATGTAGAGAGAGGATGCAGGAGAGAATGCTGCACCACGTCTCTGTTACGCTGGCCTAGCGAGAAGTGCAACTTGTCCCAGAGGTGTTTACCTAAGTAACGCTGGCAACCCTAGGGAGGAGTGGCGTCTACCCGCTAGCCGATAGCGTGACTGAAACCCAGACAAACGCTTCTATATGTGTCATAACTGTATGTGAGGCACCAGAATGTGTAGGCTATACTTACTAGCAACGCACCCAGCCTGATGTAGAGAGAGGATACAGGAGAGAATGCTGCACCAAGGCTCCGGTAGGCTGGCCTAGAGAGAAGAGCAACTTGTCCCAGGGGTGCTTACCTAAGTAAAGCTGGCAACCCTAAGGAAGGGTGGCGTCTACCCGCTAGCCGATAGCGTGACTGAAACCCAGACAAACGCTTCTATATGTGTCATAGCTGTATGTGAGGCACCAGAATGTGTAGGCTATACTTACTAGCAATGCATCCAGCCTGATGTAGAGAGAGGATACAGGAGAGAATGCTGCACCAAGGCTCCGGTAGGCTGGCCTAGCGAGAAGAGCAACTTGTCCCAGGGGTGCTTACCTAAGTAAAGCTGGCAACCCTAAGGAAGGGTGGCGTCTACCCGCTAGCCGATAGCGTGACTGAAACCCAGACAAACGCTTCTATATGTGTCATAGCTGTATGTGAGGCACCAGAATGTGTAGGCTATACTTACTAGCAATGCACCCAGCCTGATGTAGAGAGAGGATACAGGAGAGAATGCTGCACCAAGGCTCCGGTAGGCTGGCCTAGAGAGAAGAGCAACTTGTCCCAGGGGTGCTTACCTAAGTAAAGCTGGCAACCCTAAGGAAGGGTGGCGTCTACCCGCTAGCCGATAGCGTGACTGAAACCCAGACAAACGCTTCTATATGTGTCATAGCTGTATGTGAGGCACCAGAATGTGTAGGCTATACTTGCTAGCAACGCACCCAGCCTGATGTAGAGACAGGATACAGGAGAGAATGCTGCACCACGGCTCTGTTACGCTGGCCTAGCGAGAAGTGCAACTTGTCCCAGGGGTGTTTACCTAAGTAACGCTGGCAACCCTAGGGAAGAGTGGCGTCTACCCGCTAGCCGATAGCGTGACTGAAACCCCGACAAACGCTTCTATATGTGTCATAACTGTATGTGAGGCACCAGAATGTGTAGGCTATACTTCCTAGCAACGCACCCAGCCTGATGTAGAGAGAGGATGCAGGAGAGAATGCTGCACCACGTCTCTGTTACGCTGGCCTAGCGAGAAGTGCAACTTGTCCCAGAGGTGTTTACCTAAGTAACGCTGGCAACCCTAGGGAGGAGTGGCGTCTACCCGCTAGCCGATAGCGTGACTGAAACCCAGACAAACGCTTCTATATGTGTCATAACTGTATGTGAGGCACCAGAATGTGTAGGCTATACTTACTAGCAACGCACCCAGCCTGATGTAGAGAGAGGATACAGGAGAGAATGCTGCACCAAGGCTCCGGTAGGCTGGCCTAGAGAGAAGAGCAACTTGTCCCAGGGGTGCTTACCTAAGTAAAGCTGGCAACCCTAAGGAAGGGTGGCGTCTACCCGCTAGCCGATAGCGTGACTGAAACCCAGACAAACGCTTCTATATGTGTCATAGCTGTATGTGAGGCACCAGAATGTGTAGGCTATACTTACTAGCAATGCATCCAGCCTGATGTAGAGAGAGGATACAGGAGAGAATGCTGCACCAAGGCTCCGGTAGGCTGGCCTAGCGAGAAGAGCAACTTGTCCCAGGGGTGCTTACCTAAGTAAAGCTGGCAACCCTAAGGAAGGGTGGCGTCTACCCGCTAGCCGATAGCGTGACTGAAACCCAGACAAACGCTTCTATATGTGTCATAGCTGTATGTGAGGCACCAGAATGTGTAGGCTATACTTACTAGCAATGCACCCAGCCTGATGTAGAGAGAGGATACAGGAGAGAATGCTGCACCAAGGCTCCGGTAGGCTGGCCTAGAGAGAAGAGCAACTTGTCCCAGGGGTGCTTACCTAAGTAAAGCTGGCAACCCTAAGGAAGGGTGGCGTCTACCCGCTAGCCGATAGCGTGACTGAAACCCAGACAAACGCTTCTATATGTGTCATAGCTGTATGTGAGGCACCAGAATGTGTAGGCTATACTTGCTAGCAACGCACCCAGCCTGATGTAGAGACAGGATACAGGAGAGAATGCTGCACCACGGCTCTGTTACGCTGGCCTAGCGAGAAGTGCAACTTGTCCCAGGGGTGTTTACCTAAGTAACGCTGGCAACCCTAGGGAAGAGTGGCGTCTACCCGCTAGCCGATAGCGTGACTGAAACCCCGACAAACGCTTCTATATGTGTCATAACTGTATGTGAGGCACCAGAATGTGTAGGCTATACTTACTAGCAACGCACCCAGCCTGATGTAGAGAGAGGATACAGGAGAGAATGCTGCACCAAGGCTCCGGTAGGCTGGCCTAGAGAGAAGAGCAACTTGTCCCAGGGGTGCTTACCTAAGTAAAGCTGGCAACCCTAAGGAAGGGTGGCGTCTACCCGCTAGCCGATAGCGTGACTGAAACCCAGACAAACGCTTCTATATGTGTCATAGCTGTATGTGAGGCACCAGAATGTGTAGGCTATACTTACTAGCAATGCATCCAGCCTGATGTAGAGAGAGGATACAGGAGAGAATGCTGCACCAAGGCTCCGGTAGGCTGGCCTAGCGAGAAGAGCAACTTGTCCCAGGGGTGCTTACCTAAGTAAAGCTGGCAACCCTAAGGAAGGGTGGCGTCTACCCGCTAGCCGATAGCGTGACTGAAACCCAGACAAACGCTTCTATATGTGTCATAGCTGTATGTGAGGCACCAGAATGTGTAGGCTATACTTACTAGCAATGCACCCAGCCTGATGTAGAGAGAGGATACAGGAGAGAATGCTGCACCAAGGCTCCGGTAGGCTGGCCTAGAGAGAAGAGCAACTTGTCCCAGGGGTGCTTACCTAAGTAAAGCTGGCAACCCTAAGGAAGGGTGGCGTCTACCCGCTAGCCGATAGCGTGACTGAAACCCAGACAAACGCTTCTATATGTGTCATAGCTGTATGTGAGGCACCAGAATGTGTAGGCTATACTTGCTAGCAACGCACCCAGCCTGATGTAGAGACAGGATACAGGAGAGAATGCTGCACCACGGCTCTGTTACGCTGGCCTAGCGAGAAGTGCAACTTGTCCCAGGGGTGTTTACCTAAGTAACGCTGGCAACCCTAGGGAAGAGTGGCGTCTACCCGCTAGCCGATAGCGTGACTGAAACCCCGACAAACGCTTCTATATGTGTCATAACTGTATGTGAGGCACCAGAATGTGTAGGCTATACTTCCTAGCAACGCACCCAGCCTGATGTAGAGAGAGGATGCAGGAGAGAATGCTGCACCACGTCTCTGTTACGCTGGCCTAGCGAGAAGTGCAACTTGTCCCAGAGGTGTTTACCTAAGTAACGCTGGCAACCCTAGGGAGGAGTGGCGTCTACCCGCTAGCCGATAGCGTGACTGAAACCCAGACAAACGCTTCTATATGTGTCATAACTGTATGTGAGGCACCAGAATGTGTAGGCTATACTTACTAGCAACGCACCCAGCCTGATGTAGAGAGAGGATACAGGAGAGAATGCTGCACCAAGGCTCCGGTAGGCTGGCCTAGAGAGAAGAGCAACTTGTCCCAGGGGTGCTTACCTAAGTAAAGCTGGCAACCCTAAGGAAGGGTGGCGTCTACCCGCTAGCCGATAGCGTGACTGAAACCCAGACAAACGCTTCTATATGTGTCATAGCTGTATGTGAGGCACCAGAATGTGTAGGCTATACTTACTAGCAATGCATCCAGCCTGATGTAGAGAGAGGATACAGGAGAGAATGCTGCACCAAGGCTCCGGTAGGCTGGCCTAGCGAGAAGAGCAACTTGTCCCAGGGGTGCTTACCTAAGTAAAGCTGGCAACCCTAAGGAAGGGTGGCGTCTACCCGCTAGCCGATAGCGTGACTGAAACCCAGACAAACGCTTCTATATGTGTCATAGCTGTATGTGAGGCACCAGAATGTGTAGGCTATACTTACTAGCAATGCACCCAGCCTGATGTAGAGAGAGGATACAGGAGAGAATGCTGCACCAAGGCTCCGGTAGGCTGGCCTAGAGAGAAGAGCAACTTGTCCCAGGGGTGCTTACCTAAGTAAAGCTGGCAACCCTAAGGAAGGGTGGCGTCTACCCGCTAGCCGATAGCGTGACTGAAACCCAGACAAACGCTTCTATATGTGTCATAGCTGTATGTGAGGCACCAGAATGTGTAGGCTATACTTGCTAGCAACGCACCCAGCCTGATGTAGAGACAGGATACAGGAGAGAATGCTGCACCACGGCTCTGTTACGCTGGCCTAGCGAGAAGTGCAACTTGTCCCAGGGGTGTTTACCTAAGTAACGCTGGCAACCCTAGGGAAGAGTGGCGTCTACCCGCTAGCCGATAGCGTGACTGAAACCCCGACAAACGCTTCTATATGTGTCATAACTGTATGTGAGGCACCAGAATGTGTAGGCTATACTTACTAGCAACGCACCCAGCCTGATGTAGAGAGAGGATGCAGGAGAGAATGCTGCACCACGTCTCTGTTACGCTGGCCTAGCGAGAAGTGCAACTTGTCCCAGAGGTGTTTACCTAAGTAACGCTGGCAACCCTAGGGAGGAGTGGCGTCTACCCGCTAGCCGATAGCGTGACTGAAACCCCGACAAACGCTTCTATATGTGTCATAGCTGTATGTGAGGCACCAGAATGTGTAGGCTATATTTACTAGCAACGCACCCAGCCTGATGTAGAGAGAGGATACAGGAGAGAATGCTGCACCACGTCTCTGTTACGCTGGCCTAGCGAGAAGAGCAACTTGTCCCAGGGGTGCTTACCTAAGTAACGCTGGCAACCCTAGGGAAGAGTGGCGTCTACCCGCTAGCCGATAGCGTGACTGAAACCCAGACAAACGCTTCTATATGTGTCATAACTGTATGTGAGGCACCAGAATGTGTAGGCTATACTTACTAGCAACGCACCCAGCCTGATGTAGAGAGAGAGGATACAGGAGAGAATGCTGCACCACGTCTCTGTTACGCTGGCCTAGCGAGAAGAACAACTTGTCCCAGGGGTGTTTACCTATGTAACGCTGGCAACCCTAGGGAAGAGTGGCGTCTACCCGCTAGCCGATAGCGTGACTGAAACCCCGACAAACGCTTCTATATGTGTCATAACTGTATGTGAGGCACCAGAATGTGTGGGCTATACTTGCTAGCAACGCACCCAGCCTGATGTAGAGAGAGGATACAGGAGAGAATGCTGCACCAAGGCTCCGGTAGGCTGGCCTAGCGAGAAGAGCAACTTGTCCCAGGGGTGCTTACCTAAGTAAAGCTGGCAACCCTAAGGAAGGGTGGCGGCTACCCGCTAGCCGATAGCGTGACTGAAATCCCGACAAACGCTTCTATATGTGTCATAACTGTGTGAGGCACCAGAATGTGTAGGCTATACTTACTAGCAATGCACCCAGCCTGATGTAGAGAGAGGATACAGGAGAGAATGCTGCACCAAGGCTCCGGTAGGCTGGCCTAGAGAGAAGAGCAACTTGTCCCAGGGGTGCTTACCTAAGTAAAGCTGGCAACCCTAAGGAAGAGTGGCGTCTACCCGCTAGCCGATAGCGTGACTGAAACCCAGACAAACGCTTCTATATGTGTCGTAGCTGTATGTGAGGCACCAGAATGTGTAGGCTATACTTACTAGCAATGCATCCAGCCTGATGTAGAGAGAGGATACAGGAGAGAATGCTGCACCAAGGCTCCGGTAGGCTGGCCTAGCGAGAAGAGCAACTTGTCCCAGGGGTGCTTACCTAAGTAA
Organism: Prosapia bicincta; assembly: GCA_036971475.1. Lineage (NCBI taxonomy): Eukaryota > Metazoa > Arthropoda > Insecta > Hemiptera > Cercopidae > Prosapia > Prosapia bicincta. The sequence continues at coordinate 36,748,282 of JBAIZL010000008.1, read as the reverse complement.
AGCTGGCAACCCTAAGGAAGGGTGGCGTCTACCCGCTAGCCGATAGCGTGACTGAAACCCAGACAAACGCTTCTATATGTGTCATAGCTGTATTTGAGGCACCAGAATGTGTAGGCTATACTCACTAGCAATGCACCCAGCCTGATGTAGAGAGAGGATACAGGAGAGAATGCTGCACCAAGGCTCCAGTAGGCTGGCCTAGAGAGAAGAGCAACTTGTCCCAGGGGTGCTTACCTAAGTAAAGCTGGCAACCCTAAGGAAGGGTGGCGTCTACCCGCTAGCCGATAGCGTGACTGAAACCCAGACAAACGCTTCTATATGTGTCATAGCTGTATGTGAGGCACCAGAATGTGTAGGCTATACTTGCTAGCAACGCACCCAGCCTGATGTAGAGACAGGATACAGGAGAGAATGCTGCACCACGGCTCTGTTAGGCTGGTCTAGCGAGAAGAGCAACTTGTCCCAGGACAACAAACAAACCATGTTAATTAAACGTATGCGAATAAACACGATGAATATTTATTATATTTTATTTAATAAGAACTTACTAACACAATGCGTAACGAATTCTAATGATGAGGGAATCCAAGCAAAGAGATTATAACCATTCACCTCCTAACTCTAACATAGCAGTGACTGCGACACACGTCCTTGTTTACACTCCCCAGTTACCCGTACTGACTTGCTAGCACAAACGTCCGTTAAATAAATTCCGCGCCTAACCACAAACAAGTATTAGCGCGCCATCTATTGTATTCCAAAAACAAAACAACATAAAATAATTGACAAGGCGTCAGATACAGTATACCTCATTTAAATATAAACATAGTGTACTAGATGGCAGCACCGTATACATAGGTTTAGCATGCGACCAGTAACTAATTGACAAGCCTTGTTCCTTATAGCCTTGTCCCCAGAACTATGGGCATGCTATTCGAAAAATTCCGATACGTTGGATCGTTAGAAGTGAAATAATTATTTCCAAGCCGGGTAATAAAGTCGCGACCTATCTGGTGGCGGCTTTCAATTTAATTAGAAACTGTTTCGCGAACCGTCTAGGAAATCTCACAAAATATGTTTTAAGTCATTTTAAGTCTCAAGAACTACTTGTATTGTATAAGTGTAAAATAAATAGCACAATATTTTTAACTTAGTATAAATTTTTTCTAAACTTTTGGAAAACGACATAATCGTTTTACTTAATATTTGATTGTGCACTCACAAGTGGTTTAGGTTTATATAAGTGATGTTGAGTTTTATACGCCAGAGTTGCTGAGTGAGTAAAATGTATTATATTATTCCTTAAACTGCCAAGCGCCCGACGACTAATTGTGCGGCCTTATCAGGCCTAGAATACATAAGGAAATTGCTTAATTAAATAGTTCACGTATTAAACTACTAATTAGTTTAAAATCGTTTCATAAAAACTAATACCCAATCATAAATGCATTAAATAATTTTATAATAGATTCTCCAAACAGAATCTTTATCACAATATATATTTACATTGTCCTTATATTTTTATATTTACATATAAATTGTCCATTTAATTAATTGTTGTATAGTTTTACTATCATGGACTATCACGTTTTACAGTGTGTGTTTAACTATTTAATTTATTTATGTTCGTTGTTTTGTTAATTTAATAGTATTAATTGCTTAAATCTATATTGTAATGTTTTTTATTGTATATTAATTTTGTTCTGAATTTTTATTCCGTCTATTATGCTTGTAGGCCAGAATGAGGATGACAATTTAGTCGACGATACGTAGACGAATTTTTAATAAATCAAGGTTTCTTGACTCACGTATGAACCGAGTATTTATTTAACAATTTACTATCATCTGTTTAATTGTGTTTAAAAGTAACTGTTACAGGTGATTACAAACACATTTACTAACAGCTGATAAAGCCAAGTATATAAGGTATAGTTAATGGAGGGTTAAGGGTTTTCAAGGCCAGTAGGGCAGTGACCTGATGGGTTTTTTAAAAGAAAAATAGACCATTGTCTTAACCAGGGACCCTAAGAATGTCCATGTAAAGTTTCAGCTCAATAAGTCCAGCAGTTTTTACGTGATTGAATAACACACACACACACACACACACACACACACACACACACACACACACACACACACACACACACACACACACACACACACACACACACACACACACACACACACACACACACACACACACACACACACACACACACACACACACACACAAACCATAATATAGATTATAACATAAACAAAGTTTTCACATTTATTGTTCGAGTGTTAAGTTGCAAATAAATAAATAAATAATTAGGTAATAAATAAATTTAATTGATTAAATAACACGAGATATTGTAACAGATGAGCGTACTATGCATAGCGTGAGTCTCATTGTTGCCGCCGATTAATTAACAATTGTAACAGCAGGTGAATTACCCAGTGACGTAGCCAACTCTAACATGATTAAATAACACGAGATATTGTAACAGATGAGCGTACTATGCATAGCGTGAGTCTCATTGTTGTCGCCGATTAATTAACAATTGTAACAGCAGGTGAATTACCCAGTGACGTAGCCAACTCTAACATGATTAAATAACACGAGATATTGTAACAGATGAGCGTACTATGCATAGCGTGAGTCTCATTGTTGTCGCTGATTAATTAACAATTGTAACAGCAGGTGAATTACCCAGTGACGTAGCCAACTCTAACATGATTAAATAACACGAGATATTGTAACAGATGAGCGTACTATGCATAGCGTGAGTCTCATTGTTGTCGCTGATTAATTAACAATTGTAACAGCAGGTGAATTACCCAGTGACGTAGCCAACTCTAACATGATTAAATAACACGAGATATTGTAACAGATGAGCGTACTATGCATAGCGTGAGTCTCATTGTTGTCGCTGATTAATTAACAATTGTAACAGCAGGTGAATTACCCAGTGACGTAGCCAACTCTAACATGATTAAATAACACGAGATATTGTAACAGATGAGCGTACTATGCATAGCGTGAGTCTCATTGTTGTCGCTGATTAATTAACAATTGTAACAGCAGGTGAATTACCCAGTGACGTAGCCAACTCTAACATGATTAAATAACACGAGATATTGTAACAGATGAGCGTACTATGCATAGCGTGAGTCTCATTGTTGCCGCTGATTAATTAACAATTGTAACAGCAGGTGAATTACCCAGTGACATAGCCAACTCTAACATGATTAAATAACACGAGATATTGTAACAGATGAGCGTACTATGCATAGCGTGAGTCTCATTGTTGCCGCTGATTAATTAACAATTGTAACAGCAGGTGAATTACCCAGTGACGTAGCCAACTCTAACATGATTAAATAACACGAGATATTGTAACAGATGAGCGTACTATGCATAGCGTGAGTCTCATTGTTGCCGCTGATTAATTAACAATTGTAACAGCAGGTGAATTACCCAGTGACGTAGCCAACTCTAACATGATTAAATAACACGAGATATTGTAACAGATGAGCGTACTATGCATAGCGTGAGTCTCATTGTTGTCGCCGATTAATTAACAATTGTAACAGCAGGTGAATTACCCAGTGACGTAGCCAACTCTAACATGATTAAATAACACGAGATATTGTAACAGATGAGCGTACTATGCATAGCGTGAGTCTCATTGTTGTCGCTGATTAATTAACAATTGTAACAGCAGGTGAATTACCCAGTGACGTAGCCAACTCTAACATGATTAAATAACACGAGATATTGTAACAGATGAGCGTACTATGCATAGCGTGAGTCTCATTGTTGTCGCCGATTAATTAACAATTGTAACAGCAGGTGAATTACCCAGTGACGTAGCCAATTCTAACATGATTAAAGAATTGTCTGTTGCAATGATCCGATCTCCTACTCTTCACATTTCAGTTCGCCCATGATTATAGTTTATTAAAATTATAAAGGTATTTGACCAGTTAAGAAAAGGTCGAATACGTTTGACCTCTGTCTCCCACTGAGGGTCAGTGACTGATTTTATCTATGCTTTATGTATAACTGTAACGTGGCACAGGGGCAAAGGAAACTAACGACAAAGCGATGTTTTCACAACGGGTATAACAATAAAAGTCGCTAAAGTGTTAAGGCAACCAATTAAGGATTAAATCCATTCGCAACTCGACATGTGAACAATGTTTTTAAAATAAATTATATTTTACGGCTTAGTAAAACATAACCATGTGTTAGTTAAAATGCATAAAATTATATTTTTTTTAAAAAGCAATTTGGAAATGCATTGATACAGGGATGACACTGCCTATTTCATAAATAACATTTTGGAACCGAAATCGTATTGGCTAAGAAATTACCTTTTATTTTATAGAATAATATTTTATACAATAGTAGAATCTCTCTCTCTCTCTCTCTCTCTCTCTATATATATATATATATATATATATATATATATATATATATATATATATATATATATATATATATATATATATATATATCAAACTATTGGAGATACACCAATAAAAGAATTACTTAATAATTTTTATTATTCAAAGCAAAAATTTTCGTTGGCAAACAGTTATATCATTATTGCATTATAATGCAAGTTATACAACATATGTCAGCAAGATTTATGTCACCTCCATTGTTGATAAATTTATTACAATATTGCCAACATATATGTCAACAATGACGCTGACTCAATCTGACATATGTTGTATAACTTGCATTATTCATTTCTGATGATGTTGGAACTGTTTGCCAACGAAACGATTTGAATAATATAAATTATTAAATAATTCTTGTATTTGAATCACCTTAATTGTTTTTTATATATATTTATATAAATTACAGATCCAGTATATAATTACTAATGTTTCTGTAGTTTCAATTAGTCTGTAGACTTATAAAACCATACATCATTTCAGACACCATGACCATCAGTCATTTTTCATATTTATAAAAAAAAAGGTTTTAAGTTCAGTCTTTCATAGCTTGATTTGATACAAGTAGCCACCAAACATTTGTTTTCATTACAAGTTTCAATGGCTTCAGATTAATTAAAACGCCTATTTAAACCAATTTAATTACAAAATAGGATTTAAATAGCGGAATATATATATATTAGCTCGTTTATAAATATGATAGTTTTCATATTAACAATTTTTTATATTTTCGTAAAGGAATATAAAGTTTTAATTTAAATAATAATATTACAAGACTATACTTTTTATTTCTTAATATTTTACTGTCAATATGAAGTTACATATTAAATAATTATTAATTAATTTTATATATATATATATATATATATATATATATACACGACTATATATATATATATAATATATCTTTTATAATAAAAAAAACCACTAAGGTTATTCAAATAAAAGAATATGTATTAATTTATATTCAATGCTTTTCGTTGGTAAACAGTACCAACATCATCAGGAATGAATAAAACAATAATGCAAGATATAAAACATATGTTAAATTGCAAATAGAATTATTGCTAAATTTATACCAATTGCCAAGTTTATTTTGTTGCTGTACCAATATATTTGTATTTTTAAATAATTTGGTGATATTTTTTATTTCATTGCCTATAAATACGTAAAAACGAAGTCCATATGTATTATTATTATTATTATTTTTATAAATTAAATTATTATGTTGTTTATTAAAAATATCATAATAAAGTTTGTTGACTTTCGAAGTTTCTTTGTATAACCGTTTTCTATTGCAATTTGATAAATTGTTTTTTTTTTCTCTTATTTTACTTTCTTCATTCATGGGGATTTTTTGCATTCTACATAATAAGTTATATAAAGCAGCCGTTTTTTGGTTATATGGATGATTAGAGTTATTCGGTATAATTTGGTTTGTCAAAGTTGGTTTACGGTATATCATAAATTCAAGTTTTTCAATTTTCTTTTTATTGTTAAATCTAGAAAATTTATTTTTGTATTTGTTATTATGATTTTATTAATAATAATTATTTATTTTATACAAAATATTTGTTAAATTTTTACTATTATTGTTTCATATATATATTCCATCATCTACACATCTAAACCAATAAACATTTTTATCATAAATGTTTATAATTTCATTTCTTTTATTATCTAATTATTGTAAAAATATTTCAGATAATATTTTTGATAACGGCGAGCCCATAGCAAGGCAATGTTTACAAATTTTGTCATTGTATGAAAACATTATTATTTAATACATATCCAAATTACATACACCTAATAATAAAATAATAAACATAATGAATACCAATAATAAAACAAATAATATGCATGAAAAGAAGGTGTTTATAAATTAAAATGTGAAAGCTGTAATAAAACTTATATAGGTCAAACCAAGAAAAAGTTAAAAGAACATTGGGATGCTTATAAAAATCCAGAAATATCAAATCAAATTTTCCAAATCATTGTATTAATAAAATAAGCACCAATTTTCAAATATTTAAAATAAGAAACCTATAAAAGAAATTAATAAAGGTTTAAGAATGAATATATATGAAGCATTCGAAATATATAAATACAGTAATAATAATAAATTAATTGAAAGAACAAATATAAATGCATTCTAATACTATATTAAATGTCTATAATGTTACAGCAAAAACATAAACTTAGCAAATTTAGCAAGAATTCTATTTCTAATTTAACATATGTTTTACATCTTGCATTATTGTATTATTCATTCCTGATGATGTTGGTACTGTTTACCAAGAAAAACCTTTTAATATTAATTAATAAAATATTCTTGTATTTGAATAACCTTAGGTGTTTTATAAATACACACGCACGCACGCAAGCACGCACGCACGCACACACACACACACGCACACACACACACACAAACACACATACACGCACAGATATATATACATATACATATATAAATGAATGTACATGTTATGAGCCTTATGCATTACTAAACCACTGTTCCGATTGCCATGAAACTTTAGGAAATTGTTGATCACATTCCTGGGGAGGTTTCTGGCATAGTACGTCTTAGGGTTGTAGCCAGGAGGGACGTGAACCTCAAACCAATTAATTTTAGCAAGTTTTTAGCAAAATAGCTTCCCGATGACGCATGACGTAAGAATTTTTTAAACGTGTAATTTTTAAGTGCCAAAATAACATTAAATATGATTTTTATATTTTATTTAAAGATATTTCTTTGACTTCATTCCAAATATTGGTTGCTAGGCAACACTCAACAATCTAAAATTATTTTCCAACACATTTCAAACAATATACAAAAATTATTGTAAATTCGAGTGCACTTTAATAAATAACATTCAATAATGAACTCTTATTGGCACACTTTACTCGAGCGACTACTAGAAGTTCAGCTATTATTGTCTTAATAAAACACTAAATTAAGTTTAGCTAATGTTAACACGCCATTTATTGACTTTTAGGCGGTACGAAGTTCTCCGGGACAGTTAGTCTTTTATGAAATCTCAGCATTTGAAGAGCCACAAGTATTAATATTAGGATACGAATAGAGTCTTAGATTTTGATTTAGTTATGTCATTCAACGCGTCATGTAAATAATTTTAAACAAGTTTTAAACAGTAAGAAACTATTTGTGCTGTGCTATATAAACCTGTTATTAAATAACGACGCCACATTACAGTTACTGTATGAATGAAAGATTTATAACAAAGAATTGTATGTTAAAACTTTATGTTTAGAATATGTATGGTACAATGCTGTCCAAGAGGAAGCTAATTCCATTTCCTTAATATAAGACGTTTGTTATATGACTCAGTAACATCTATATACAAAAATATATTCCAATAAAATCCTTTTCAGTTTGCCCTTACGTTCTTCGTTCTTCCCCACATTAATTCGTGTGATGCAAAAGGAGAAAATTAACATCAATAAAATTCCAAATCTCATCTTTCGTTTTAACCAAAAATGCAGAAACTTTGTAATTTTACCTCTACAGTTCCAGAAGCAAAAAGGGTAAAAACCACTCGAAAATGGGGCTGTGGGGATTTTGTTTCTATTGAGATTTATAGAAGTGTAGACGAACACAGAAGATCTCCTAACTAGCAGACACACGGCGCTGTCAAAGCTAACAGAAATGTATATCGTGTGAGCAAGATATAAAGTGTATGAAGAATGTACAGAAGACACATGTTCAGGTCGGAGGGTCACCACGTAGTTGCTCTGCTTTGGTCCATGTCGCGTGTTTCCTTTCCAGTCCGCATTCCTCATTCCTCTGGCTATCAACATTTAATATACATTTACATAATCAGACCACACAGGTTACAAAAATAGTTGTGACTAGCCTACAGAAGTGAATCCGTCATGTGGTTGTGACTAGCCTACAGAAGTGAATCCGTCATGTGGTTGTGACTAGCCTACAGAAGTGAATCCGTCATGTGGTTGTGACTAGCCTACAGAAGTGAATCCGTCATGTGGTTGTGACTAGCCTACAGAAGAGAATCCGTCATGTGGTTGACTAGCCTACAGAAGTAAATCCGTCATGTGGTTGTGACTAGCCTACAGAAGTGAATCCGTCATGTGGTTGTGACTAGCCTACAGAAGTGAATCCTTCATGTGGTTGTGACTAGCCTACAGAAGTGAATCCATCATGTGGTTGTGATTAGCCTACAGAAGTGAATCCGTCATGTGGTTGTGACTAGCCTACAGAAGTGAATCCGTCATGTGGTTGTGACTAGCCTACAGAAGTGAATCCGTCATGTGGTTGTGACTAGCCTACAGAAGTGAATCCGTCATGTGGTTGTGACTAGCCTACAGAAGTGAATCCGTCATGTGGTTGTGACTAGCCTACAGAAGTGAATCCGTCATGTGGTTGTGACTAGCCTACAGAAGTGAATCCGTCATGTGGTTGTGACTAGCCTACAGAAGTGAATCCGTCATGTGGTTGTGACTAGCCTACAGAAGTGAATCCGTCATGTGGTTGTGACTAGCCTACAGAAGTGAATCCGTCATGTGGTTGGGACTAGTCTACAGAAGTGAATCCGTCATGTGGTTGTGACTAGCCTACAGAAGTGAATCCGGTCATGTGGTTGTGACTAGCCTACAGAAGTGAATCCGTCATGTGGTTGTGACTAGCCTACAGAAGTGAATCCGTCATGTGGTTGTGACTAGCCTACAGAAGTGAATCCGTCATGTGGTTGTGACTAGCCTACAGAAGTGAATCCGTCATGTGGTTGTGACTAGCCTACAGAAGTGAATCCGTCATGTGGTTGTGACTAGCCTACAGAAGTGAATCCGTCATGTGGTTGTGACTAGCCTACAGAAGTGAATCCGTCATGTGGTTGTGACTAGCCTACAGAAGTAATCCGTCATGTGGTTGTGACTAGCCTACAGAAGTGAATCCGTCATGTGCTTGTGACTAGCCTACAGAAGTGAATCCGTCATGTGGTTGTGACTAGCCTACAGAAGTGAATCCGTCATGTGGTTGTGACTAGCCTACAGAATTGAATCCGTCATGTGGTTGTGACTAGCCTACAGAAGTGAATCCGTCATGTGGTTGTGACTAGCCTACAGAAGTGAATCCGTCATGTGGTTGTGACTAGCCTACAGAAGTGAATCCGTCATGTGGTTGTGACTAGCCTACAGAAGTGAATCCGTCATGTGGTTGTGACTAGCCTACAGAAGTGAATCCGTCATGTGGTTAAGAAAAAGGTATTAATAGAATCTAATTAATGTAGTTCATAAAATAATAGAGTTAACAAGTTATTATTATAGTTTATTAGATGTTGAAACATTTACTAAACACAAATTTTAATAAAAGTATATAATTGAAATAGGTTAATAATAAATGTCGAGCGCGTCAAAGGAAAATAGTTTTTATTGCAAACATTAGAGCAAAATTATATAGTTTGTTATAATAATAAAATATTTATAATAAGATTTCCCATTATAATTTTCCATGGTATAAATCATGAAAAAGGATTTATTCGTACAGGTGAATGGTTGAAAGGTACGACAGCTAGAAGAAACAAAAAGTGTCAAATAAAACGTCGTTGAAATAATATTAGCTTGTAAATTACAGGGGTAGAGGCTTCATTCCACCAATACACAATGCCTATGAGTGTGCCTCACATTCTATCCTGGAATACACAAGAACAAGACCTCAGTCTGCCAGTGTGGGAGGGAATAGTTCGAAGAATGTGGCAACTAGGTAATCCCACCTTAAGCTCGAGACTACCTTCGGGTGACAAGCATCAGGTCCCAAACTAGGAGGAGGCTTGGTGTTATGACCAGTGTTACCAGCCTTTATGCCTGGTAGAGGCTTCACTCGACCAATACACACTGCCTATGAGTCTGCCTCACATTCTATCCTGGAATACACAAGAACAAGAACACAGCCTGCCAGTGTGGGAGGGAATAGTTCGAAGAATGTGGCAACTAGGTAATCCCACCTTAAGCTCGAGACTACCTTCGGGTGACAAGCATCAGGTCCCAAACTAGGAGGAGGCTTGGTGTTATGACCAGTGTTACCAGCCTTTATGCCTGGTAGAGGCTTCACTCGACCAATAGACACTGCCTATGAGTCTGCCTTACATTCTAACCTGGAATACACAAGAACAAGAACACAGCCTGCCAGTGTGGGATAGAATAGTTCGAAGTATGTAGCCACTAGGTAATCCCACCTTAAGCTCGAGACTACCTTCGGGTGACAAGCATCAGGTCCCAAACTAGGAGGAGGCTTGGTGTTATGACCAGTGATATCAGTCTGTAAGGCCTGGTAGAGGCTTCACTCGACCAATACACACTGCCTATAAGTCTGCCTTACATTCTAACCTGGAATACACAAGAACAAGAACACAGCCTGCCAGTGTGGGATAGAATAGTTCGAAGTATGTAGCCACTAGGTAATCCCACCTTAAGCTCGAGACTACCTTCGGGTGACAAGCATCAGGTCCCAAACTAGGAGGAGGCTTGGTGTTATGACCAGTGATATCAGTCTGTAAGGCCTGGTAGAGGCTTCACTCGACCAATACACACTGCCTATAAGTCTGCCTTACATTCTAACCTGGAATACACAAGAACAAGAACACAGCCTGCCAGTGTGGGATAGAATAGTTCGAAGTATGTGGCAACTAGGTAATCCCACCTTAAGCTCGAGACTACCTTCGGGTGACAAGCATCAGGTCCCAAACTAGGAGCAGGCATGGTGTTATGACCAGTGTTACCAGCCTGTATGCCTGGTAGAGGCTTCGCTTGGCCAATACACACTGCCTGAGATCTGCCTCACGCTCTAACGTGGAATACAGAAGAACAAGACCACAGTCTGTTAGTGTGGGATGGAATAGGTTGAAGAATGTAGCCACCAGGTAAACCTACCTTAGGGTCGAGGCTACCTTCGGGTGACTAGCATCATGATGTTATGACCAGTGGTACCAGCCTGTAAGGCCTGGTAGAGGCTTCACTCGACCAATACACACTGCCTATGAGTCTGCCTCACATTCTAACCTGGAATACACAAGAACACAATCTGCCAGTGTGGGAGGGAATAGTTCGAAGAATGTGGCCACTAGGTAATCCCACCTTAAGCTCGAGACTACCTTCGGGTGACTAGCATCAGGTCCCAAACTAGGAGGAGGCTTGGTGTTATGTCCAGTGATACCAGCCTTTATGCCTGGTAGAGGCTTCACTTGGCCAATACACACTGCCTATGAGTCTGCCTCACATTCTAACCTGGAATACACAAGAACACAGTCTGCCAGTGTGGGAGGGAATAGTTCGAAGAATGTGGCCACTAGGTAATCCCACCTTAAGCTCGAGACTACCTTCGGGTGACAAGCATCAGGTCCCAAACTAGGAGGAGGCTTGGTGTTATGACCAGTGATACCAGCCTTTATGCCTGGTAGAGGCTTCACTCGACCAATACACACTGCCTATGAGTCTGCCTTACATTCTAACCTGGAATACACAAGAACAAGACCACAGTCTCCCAGTGTGGGGGGGGGATAGTTCGAAGAATGTGGTAATTAGATAATCCCACCTTAAGCTCGAGACTACCTTCGGGTGACTAGCATCAGGTCCCAAACTAGGAGGAGGCTTGGAGTTATGTCCAGTGATACCAGCCTTTATGCCTGGTAGAGGCTTCACTCGACCAATACACACTGCCTATGAGTCTGCCTTACATTCTAACCTGGAATACGCAAGAACAAGACATCAGTCTGCCAGTGTGGGAGGGAATAGTTCGAAGAATGTGGCAACTAGGTAATCCCACCTTAAGCTCGAGACAACCTTCGGGTGACTAGCATCAGGTCCCAAACTAGGAGGAGGCTTGGTGTTATGACCAGTGTTACCAGCCTTTATGCCTGGTAGAGGCTTCACTCGACCAATACACACTGCCTATGAGTCTGCCTTACATTCTAACCTGGAATACGCAAGAACAAGACCTCAGTCTGCCAGTGTGGGAGGGAATAGTTCGAAGAATGTGGCAACTAGGTAATCCCACCTTAAGCTCGAGACAACCTTCGGGTGACAAGCATCAGGTCCCAAACTAGGAGGAGGCTTGGTGTTATGACCAGTGTTACCAGCCTTTATGCCTGGTAGAGGCTTCACTTGGACAATACACACTGCCAATGCGTCTGCCTCACATTCTATCCTGGAATACACAAGAACACAGTCTGCCAGTGTGGGGGGGGGATAGTTTGAAGAATGTGGCCACTAGGTAAACCTACCTTAAACTCGAGACTACCTTCGGGTGACTAGCATCAGGTCCCAAACTAGGAGGAGGCTTGGTGTTATGACCAGTGTTACCAGCCTGTATGCCTGGTAGAGGCTTCGCTTGGCCAATACACACTGCCTGAGATCCGCTTCACGTTCTAACGTGGAATACACAAGAACACAGCCTGCCAGTGTGGGATAGAATAGTTCGAAGTATGTAGCCACTAGGTAATCCCACCTTAAGCTCGAGACTACCTTCGGGTGACAAGCATCAGGTCCCAAACTAGGAGGAGGCTTGGTGTTATGACCAGTGATACCAGCCTGTATGCCTGGTAGAGGCTTTACTCGACCAATACACACTGCCTATGCGTCTGCCTCACATTCTAACCTGGAATACACAAGAACACAGCCTGCCAGTGTGGGATAGAATAGTTCGAAGAATGTGGCAACTAGGTAATCCCACCTTAAGCTCGAGACTACCTTCGGGTGACAAGCATCAGGTCCCAAACTAGGAGGAGGCTTGGTGTTATGACCAGTGATACCAGCCTTTATGCCTGGTAGAGGCTTCGCTTGGCCAATACACACTGCCTATGCGTCTGCCTCACAATCTATCCTGGAATACGCAAGAACAAGACCTCAGTCTGGCAGTGTGGGAGGGAATAGTTCGACGAATGAGGCCACTAGATAATCCCACCTTAAGCTCGAGACAACCTTCGGGTGACAAGCATCAGGTCCCAAACTAGGAGGAGGCTTGGTGTTATGACCAGTGTTACCAGCCTTTATGCCTGGTAGAGGCTTCACTTGGACAATACACACTGCCAATGCGTCTGCCTCACATTCTATCCTGGAATACACAAGAACACAGTCTGCCAGTGTGGGGGGGGGGGGGGATAGTTTGAAGAATGTGGCCACTAGGTAAACCTACCTTAAACTCGAGACTACCTTCGGGTGACAAGCATCAGGTCCCAAACTAGGAGGAGGCTTGGTGTTATGACCAGTGTTACCAGCCTTTATGCCTGGTAGAGGCTTCGCTTGGCCAATACACACTGCCTATGCGTCTGCCTCACAATCTATCCTGGAATACGCAAGAACAAGACCTCAGTCTGGCAGTGTGGGAGGGAATAGTTCGAAGAATGTGGTAACTAGGTAATTCCAACTGAAGCTCGAGACAACCTTCGGGTGACAAGCATCAGGTCCCAAACTAGGAGGAGGCTTGGTGTTATAACCAGTGTTACCAGCCTTTATGCCTGGTAGAGGCTTCACTCGACCAATACACACTGCCTATGAGTCTGCCTCACATTCTAACCTGGAATACACAAGAACACAGTCTGCCAGTGTGGTAAGGAATAGTTCGACGAATGAGGCCACTAGATAATCCCACCTTAAGCTCGAGACTACCTTCGGGTGACTAGCATCAGGTCCCAAACTAGGAGGAGGCTTGGTGTTATGACCAGTGTTACCAGCCTTTATGCCTGGTAGAGGCTTCACTCGACCAATACACACTGCCTATGAGTCTGCCTTACATTCTAACCTGGAATACACAAGAACAAGAACACAGCCTGCCAGTGTGGGATAGAATAGTTCGAAGTATGTGGCAACTAGGTAATCCCACCTTAAGCTCGAGACTACCTTCGGGTGACAAGCATCAGGTCCCAAACTAGGAGGAGGCTTGGTGTTATGACCAGTGTTACCAGCCTTTATGCCTGGTAGAGGCTTCACTTGGCCAATACACACTGCCTATGCGTCTGCCTCACATTCTAACCTGGAATACACAAGAACACAGCCTGCCAGTGTGGGATAGAATAGTTCGAAGTATGTGGCAACTAGGTAATCCCACCTTAAGCTCGAGACTACCTTCGGGTGACTAGCATCAGGTCCCAAACTAGGAGCGGGCTTGGTGTTATGACCAGTGATACCAGCCTGTAAGGCCTGGTAGAGGCTTCACTCGGCCAATACACACTGCCTATGGGTCTGCCTCACATTCTATCCTGGAATACCCAAGATCAAGAACACAGACTGCCAGTGTGGGATGGAATAGTTCGAAGTATGTGGCCACTAGGTAAACCTACCTTAGGCTCGAGACTACCTTCGGGTGACTAGCATCATGGTGTTATGACCAGTGGTACCAGTCTGTAAGGGCTGGACTGGTAACCGACCAGACTCTACGGTCTCACTCGTTTGGAACTTCTCAGAACCGGTTGAACGTTCAGACTTTTACCCACTCTCATTCGGCCTTTCCCGAGACTCTGCACTTTGTCCTGGATGTCCATAAACCACCTGCCCTGCCAGCTTTAGGCTAATTATACTTTACAATATCGATAAGCCCATTGCCAACAGGTGACTAACGTAATGATGCATTAGACATGCTAGCATTTACAAAATAAAATTCCATATCTTGTAGTTCATAAAACCATCAACATCAGACTATACAGTGGCGAATGTAGGTGAAATTTTACAACTTTTCCTGAATAGGTATCAAAAATGTTAATAATTGAAGTTCTAGTTAGAATATAAGAATTTAATAAGAATAATAAATAAATGTCCGATTTATTAAAAGCTGTTTAAAATCTGATAAGAAATGATTCCAGTCGGCCGAATGTATAAGTCGGCGAATGAGTCCATTCGGCGAATTATATATTGCACGGCAAGCAGTAAACTAACATGCCCCGATGTCCCCAATTTTTAAATTCAACGTTTTAACATCTGTAATTCTAATTAGGTACTTAAAGTGAATTAAACATAAGCCGACTACAATAGGGATAATCCGGTTACAGCTCTATTAACCAAGACGTGTAGGCACAGATAATACCAATCTATTGTTGCGACTCCTACGTCTTTTCTGTTTACTCTGTGCTCACAGATACGTCTGTACACAGATACATCATTGTTCTGTCGCAGCGGGTTTCTTGAAAGGTCGACTTCGCCTTTTATGAAATCCAAGTTAAAGGTTATATTAGTTTTACTTCTGTTGTTGAATTGCTTCAAACAATTCCGCGGAATTGTTTTTCCAAGTTGCTCTTGTGTTCCAAATTACGTAAACTGTAGTAACCTGTAAGACTATATCCACATTATAAAATCTGCCAATTTGTCACAAATACCGTGAAAACTATTAATTATTCTTAGAAAGTCATGTTTTTTATATTATTAAATTGTAAAAATAGTTTTAAATTTTTTAAAAAATCCTCAGAAAAATTGTATTTTTATACTTAATTTTATCGCGAGTCCCTTGATACATTACGAAGTAATTTCACTATAATAATAATAATTAAAAAGAAACTATTAAAAACTTGTTAATAACTATTATAATGTATTTTATTATAAATTATAATTAATTAAACACCATATAGGAATACCTATTAAGTATGACAAACCTGTATTGTTAACGCCCTCATCTTCACTTCTGTTACAAATATTTGCAGGCCTATATATTTCAGTAGGCCTACATGTTTTTGGCTAATCTAGCATCACAATATTTTCCTTTGTTGATGTTTTTCGGAATTACTACATTTTTTGAAAAATATTGTAATGTTAAGAAAGGCAGAAAATTTACTTATATATATATATATATATATATATATATATATATATATATATAGACCTAATTATTGGTGTAAAAGTTAACGTCTTGTGTTTAGTAAGAAATAATTAGGACTCCAATAGCACCCAAGGTTTCTTTATTTAAATCTTTATAATAAATTTATTTGATTTAATTCAGAAAACTTAGAGTTTCATTATTGTAATTCGCAAGGCTACAATTACTATAATAATAAAAAGAGTTTGGATTTGTTGTTGATCTTTTAGTTATTCTGGCACGTGTTAGTCTTGATAATAGTCATAAAGAAACTAAATGGCGGAAACCTATACAAAAATATTGAATTCAATTAAATGGCCAATTATATATTGTCTTGTGCTATTCGACAGTGTTCTTATTATTAATTGGGTAATTTCTTTAAAAGTCTTACATTTAAATATATTTATACGTTTTGATCTGTGTAAAATATAAACAAGTCAACCGTATAAAAAAGAATTTCTATACAACCTTTGTTGTAGCCATTTGCTTTTAAAACATCATTCCCACTTGAACACAACGTACTCGCAAAGTGACATTGCTCTTCGCGTTGCCATGACAACCATAAAGCTGATAAACATCTGACTGCTTAAAAATGCCGTTCGCTTTATATGGGCCTTATTGTGTTCACACAGCAATGTTGGAGATGTCGTTACGCGATTTATTTTACAAAGTAGCCCCTGTTTAGCATTCAACAGCATCCATTGTGCATGTAATTGCATTTCTTGCGAGAAACAACCGCATGTTTCAGATAAGCAATACATTTAGTATAAAAGCCAGTACTTATGGTAAAATTTCAAGTGTTTTGTTCTACATAATAACAAACAAGTTGTTTTTTCTTATAAAGAAGGTTTTTAGAAAGTGTAGTAAAAAGCACATAGTTGACCATCACTCGCTTGATAATGCAGTTATTCAGTTTCTTACTGTCTAGAGTAGTACCTGACGGCTAAACAATGGACTTTTGAGGTTAGGTTGAATGTAGTGAAATATATGATGCTACTTCTGACTATAGTTTTTGAATTTCCTATGCGAGTTTGAAATTAAATTAAAATATATTACAAAACTGGTCAATTTAAAATAATTTTAGCCGACAAGATTAAAAGACAATTCCCACGAGGGGTGTAACCCCCAAACCTCTACCTCACTCTCCCTCTGCTAGTGTTTAACTATAACAATTCCATAGTTGTTAAATAAACATCGATTCCCAAATCACAATTGCTACAAATATATCACCAATTGGTCCCAATTATACAAAGAAGGTATGGCCACATCTTAATGATAGTAACAAATTCAGTACTTACGGAGAATGCTCAACTGGGGCTCATCATGGACAAACATTAGGCTACATTCACAAAGCAATCTTATTTTAGATAAACGCCCATTACGCTCAAATTACCTGCAAATTAAAAATAAAAATGTTATAACGCTTTAGATTACTTTATAAAGTTTCTATTTATTAGAAATATACTGTGGTTGAATTTATTAATAAATACACAAAAACCTTTTAACCACAAACTTTCTTTATTTTACCCTTATGTACATTTCAGTTACCAAGTAACCATCCTCAGAGGCATAACATACAAAGACTGTCTTTGTATGTTATCCCTCTGAGGATGGTTACTGGTAACTGAAATGTACATAAAGGTAAAATAAAGAAAGTTTGTGGTTAAGAGGTTTTTGTGTATTTATTATTTTATAAAGTTTTATGCTTATAACTTCACCAAATACAAACATTGTAGGTCATTTACAACCACAGTTTTTTTAAAATTATGACTGACTAAAATTTTGAGCAGTGGGTGATAGAATCCAAAACAGTTTTTAAACCTTAAGGAAAATACGAATTATCAATCTAATATGGAAAAACCACCACTTACTGATCAGTGCATTGTTCAATGCTGCAAGGATGGTCCGTGACTCGCATGAAACAATACAATGACCCAGTGCGAAACGCGTCTGCTAAGAAGGATTTGTGAGTAGTGAGTTTTAGCCATATTATATTTAAAAATAAGTTATAAATACGCTCACAAAAATGGATATGACAATTATTTAATAGGCAAACTACACAGAAAAATACTCAACAAAAACAGTAATAACAAAAACACGAACACAAACAAATTCATCACCCTCACATATATAAACAAACTCACAAATAAGATAGCGCACCAATTCAAAAAAGCAGGATACAATGTAGCTTACAGAACAACAAATAAAAGCCAAACGGCTATCAGACACAGCATTAAAAACAATACCAACACATACAATAACCCAGGAGTATACAAACTAAAATGCAACAACTGCAATAAGTTCTATATTGGACAAACGAGCAGATCTTTCGCCGAAAGATATAAAGAACACAAAAGCGCACTGCACACTACTATTGAATCCACCTTCGCAAATCACCTCATGGACACTAAACACTCAATGCAAAAGTATGGAAAATAACATGAGCATCCTCCACACATGCAACAAAGGCCATAAATTAAACACTCTAGAACAGTATGAAATATATAGACATAGCAACACACATAAAAATGACATCTTAAATGAACAAACAGGGCACAGATCACACATACTCTTCGATCACATCACTTCTAACTTTCAAAAAAATGGTACCGAGGAAGCACAACAGCAGCATTCCTAGCGGCAAAAATAAGAGGCTGAAGAAGTCGTAAGACGAAAACGTTTCCTCCAAGTGTAAGTTAACAATTAACAACTTTTAGTTAACAAATGTCTGGTCGCAAGTAATATCAAAAGTGTAATTTGTAATTTACAACCAGCTCGGCATGAACAGCAACAAGATTTCGATATTTATAAATAAGTGTTTATTTAAAAGCCTTAGTGTAAACACTGTAAACATAGTGTTTATGTCGAACAGCCCAACATAGCAATACTGTATATCGCAATATGTATTCTTGTGTATTAATAAAGAACTAAGTCAAAATAGAAATACAAGAATTATAATTGAATTTACAATTCAAAGCTTTTCGTTGGCTAACAGTACCAACATCACAATGTGTATAGGTATTTTAAACAAATATATAATAATATACATGGACAGTAAATCTATTAAGATAATTTCATCCCAAACGTTTTTTTAAACAATTATTTACAATTCCAAAAAGGGTTTCTGTAACGAAATTTCCCCCCAAATATAGCTCAACTTGTAAGACGGTATCTCTGAATATTTTTATAATTTCTATTACTATTACTTTTCGGGAGACCATAACACGGTTAATAGCAGCCAGACCCACGGTTCCAAAACACTTCTATACTAAATAAAGTACGACTCGTTCAAACATTTATTTCCCTCTTTTCCCCAGAACAGGAAGACGCAGGAATAGACGAAACTAAACTGAAAAACTGCCAAACGTGTAACAATATCGGTTGGTAGCAATGGGTATACAGCTGTGATGTAACAATTTACTCCGACCAATAAATTACTCTTACCTCATTCGACTCGAGCTACGATAAACCTTAACACTTGAAGACTCATATTTTCCCCTCTGAATTATAATTTAAGCTTCACTTTCCAAACCACGAGAGAAAGTATCATATTAGTTACCCGATACACTCGTCCAACACCCGGTCTCTTAGTATGTTTATAGTGACAGTTGCGTCGCTGTCCACTAGGTGGCGTCAGCATCGATAAATTAATGATTTCACATTCAAAATTACACAATTACACGACATATCACTTTAAAATTATTGCTTTAGATCTTATTATTAAGGTTGTAAAACCTTATTTATTATTACAACTGTAAATATTTAAATTACAATATTTAATACTTATAAATACAACTATTACATCTACTAATCTTATGTCCACTAAATTTTCAAATTGTTAAAAAATTATACACGAATAATAAAAACAATTGTTTTAAGAAACCAAACGTCATCAAAAAATTCAATCAAATTTACAGTATTTCTCAATATATAAGATATTTAACTTATAAATCACATAAACCTAATCTCTAAATAACCTCTAAATGAAATCTGAAATAAGTGTTAGTAGTACGTCGTTCAACCCCCTTTGCTCCACTTACATTTCAACATACCCGGTACAATGGCACCAAAAAGATTCCTGTGGGACCAGTGCATTTGGAAATTACTTACATATAACCTGCATGTATCTTCTAAGTGGAAGCTGAAACAATCACTATAATTCGTTCAGCCCGATACCATGATACCGAAGAAGATCCTAAGTTGTGTGATGTCTTGGCAAACAAACTATAAATTAAAGCATCAATTGTAACAAAAATGAATAAACTGTAAGGAATACATAAATTCTGTGTTTGTTACTTTTCCTAAAATTTCAAAAATAACTTGATTCCTCTAAAACTATAAGATACATGGATATCTTGAACGCTTGAATCCAAGGACACTAATGACAGCAACAAACATAATATGGGCGATGAGGAGGTTTCGAAGAGTAGTGTTACATTTTTAAGCGGATTCAGTTAATTAAAACGCCATTTTAAACTAAATAACTATTTATTAATTCACATATTCATGGTTACTATTTTATTTACACGTTTAACATTTATAATGTTACACGTTTTCAAACTCTATTTTAGTTAGCTCTAATGATAACCAGTGAATTTTTCATTGTTTGTCCATAAAGCTTTACATGGCAAACCCACAGGCCTTCGCGGTTAATATATCCACTTTCCGCTTCTAGTAATTTCTATCCGCCTTATTTCAAGAAGGTTCTAGGCCCTTCTAGTGGTCTGGATGTTGCGTCTGTTCAAGCGGAAAGGACTTATAAACTTGACGAACAGTGGGCCTTGTCTTTCATAGGAGGAATATTGGAAGATAATTCAAAGCAAGACCTAATAATAAAAATAACTCTTACCACTTGGTCACGCTGATTTCTGCTCTACCGACTATTCAAATATCAGCCAAAAAACAAAAACCATTCGAAACAGATTTTTCATAAAATTTATCCAGACGTTACTTTAAATTTTTTTAAATTTTGAACAAATAATAACAGTGAAGAGGACTAACTAAAGTATCCAGTTTTGGAAGATTTATTATTTAGATAAAATGTGTACAAAATTATACATTTGAATGTTTACAATATTAATATTTAACCCCGTGTGAAATAAAGGACTACTTTAAACCAAAGTTACGGTATAAAAAATCTTTGAAAGGAGTGTTTGGGAGGGAATGTCTTTTATTTTAACATAAATTTAACACATAAAAACAAAAAATATAGTAGTATAAATATTTTAATGAATCAAAAATGTTTTAATATTATATAATTTGTATCTAATATTTTTTTAAATTTCATATCCAGTAAAAACTATTGAAACTAGCACTATTATTATTTATATATTTAAAGGTTTACAAATTCATTACTCTATTTATACACACGGGGGGATACTTAATAAATTTATTATACCTTTATGATTCAGTCTAATATATCATTTAACAGATTTAAAGGTCACAAATTCATTATTCTATTTATACACACGGGGGGATACTTAATAAATTTATTATACCTTTATGATTCAGTCTAATATATCATTTAACAAATTTAAAGGTTACAAATTCATTATTCTATTTACACACACGGGGGGATACTTAATAAATTTATTATACCTTTATGGTTCAGTCTAATATATCATTTAACAGATTTAAAGTTTACAAATTCATTATTCTATTTACACACACGGGGGGATACTTAATAAATTTATTATACCTTTATGATTCAGTCTAATATATCATTTAACAAATTTAAAGGTTACAAATTCATTATTCTATTTACACACACGGGGGGATACTTAATAAATTTATTATACCTATATGGTTCAGTCTAATATATCATTTAACAGATTTACAGGTTACAAATTCATTATTCTATTTACACACAAGGGGGGATACTTAATAAATTTATTATGCCTTTATGATTCAGTCTAATATATCATTTAACAGATTTAAAGTTTACAAATTCATTATTCTATTTATACACACGGGGGGATACTTAATAAATTTATTATGCCTTTATGATTCAGTCTAATATATCATTTAACAGATTTAAAGGTTACAAATTCATTATTCTATTTATACACACGGGGGGATACTTAATAAATTTATTATACCTTTATGATTCAGTCTAATATATCATTTAACAGATTTAAAGGTTACAAATTCATTATTCTATTTATACACACGGGGGGATACTTAATAAATTTATTATACCTTTATGATTCAGTCTAATATATCATTTAACAGATTTAAAGGTTACAAATTCATTATTCTATTTATACACACGGGGGGATACTTAATAAATTTATTATACCTTTATGATTCAGTCTAATATATCATTTAACAGATTTAAAGGTTACAAATTCATTATTCTATTTATACACACGGGGGGATACTTAATAAATTTATTATACCTTTATGATTCAGTCTAATATATCATTTAACAGATTTAAAGGTTACAAATTCATTATTCTATTTATACACACGGGGGGATACTTAATAAATTTATTATACCTTTATGATTCAGTCTAATATATCATTTAACAGATTTAAAGGTTACAAATTCATTATTCTATTTATACACACGGGGGGATACTTAATAAATTTATTATACCTTTATGATTCAGTCTAATATATCATTTAACAGATTTAAAGGTTACAAATTCATTATTCTATTTACACACACGGGGGGATACTTAATAAATTTATTATACCTTTATGATTCAGTCTAATATATCATTTAACAGATTTAAAGGTTACAAATTCATTATTCTATTTATACACACGGGGGGATACTTAATAAATTTATTATACCTTTATGATTCAGTCTAATATATCATTTAACAAATTTAAAAGTTACAAATTCATTATTCTATTTACACACACGGGGGGATACTTAATAAATTTATTATACCTTTATGATTCAGTCTAATATATCATTTAACAAATTTAAAGGTTACAAATTCATTATTCTATTTACACACACGGGGGGATACTTAATAAATTTATTATACCTTTATGATTCAGTCTAATATATCATTTAACAGATTTAAAGGTTACAAATGCATTATTCTATTTACACACACGGGGGGGATACTTAATAAATTTATTATACCTTTATGATTCAGTCTAATATATCATTTAACAGATTTAAAGGTTACAAATTCATTATTCTATTTATACACGCGGGGGGATTCTTAATAAATTTATTATACCTTTATGATTCAGTCTAATATATCATTTAACAGATTTAAAGGTTACAAATTCATTATTCTATTTATACACACGGGGGGATACTTAATAAATTTATTATACCTTTATGATTCAGTCTAATATATCATTTAACAGATTTAAAGGTTACAAATTCATTATTCTATTTATACACACGGGGGGATACTTAATAAATTTATTATACCTTTATGATTCAGTCTAATATATCATTTAACAAATTTAAAGGTTACAAATTCATTATTCTATTTACACACACGGGGGGATACTTAATAAATTTATTATACCTTTATGATTCAGTCTAATATATCATTTAACAGATTTAAAGGTTACAAATGCATTATTCTATTTACACACACGGGGGGATACTTAATAAATTTATTATACCTTTATGATTCAGTCTAATATATCATTTAACAGATTTAAAGGTTACAAATTCATTATTCTATTTATACACGCGGGGGGATACTTAATAAATTTATTATACCTTTATGATTCAGTCTAATATATCATTTAACAGATTTAAAGGTTACAAATTCATTATTCTATTTATACACACGGGGGGATACTTAATAAATTTATTATACCTTTATGATTCAGTCTAATATATCATTTAACAGATTTAAAGGTTACAAATTCATTATTCTATTTATACACACGGGGGGATACTTAATAAATTTATTATACCTTTATGATTCAGTCTAATATATCATTTAACAGATTTAAAGTTTACAAATTCATTATTCTATTTATACACACGGGGGGATACTTAATAAATTTATTATACCTTTATGATTCAATCTAATATATCATTTAACAGATTTAAAGGTTACAAATTCATTATTCTATTTATACACACGGGGGGATACTTAATAAATTTATTATACCTTTATGATTCAGTCTAATATATCATTTAACAGATTTAAAGGTTACAAATTCAATATTCTATTTATACACACGGGGGGATACTTAATAAATTTATTATACCTTTATGATTCAGTCTAATATATCATTTAACAGATTTAAAGGTTACAAATTCATTATTCTATTTATACACACGGGGGGATACTTAATAAATTTATTATACCTTTATGATTCAGTCTAATATATCATTTAACAAATTTAAAGGTTACAAATTCATTATTCTATTTACACACACGGGGGGATACTTAATAAATTTATTATACCTTTATGATTCAGTCTAATATATCATTTAACAAATTTAAAGGTTACAAATTCATTATTCTATTTACACACACGTGGGGATACTTAATAAATTTATTATACCTTTATGATTCAGTCTAATATATCATTTAACAGATTTAAAGGTTACAAATTCATTATTCTATTTATACACACGGGGGGATACTTAATAAATTTATTATACCTTTATGATTCAGTCTAATATATCATTTAACAGATTTAAAGGTTACAAATTCATTATTCTATTTATACACACGGGGGGATACTTAATAAATTTATTATACCTTTATGATTCAGTCTAATATATCATTTAACAGATTTAAAGGTTACAAATTCATTATTCTATTTATACACACGGGGGGATACTTAATAAATTTATTATACCTTTATGATTCAGTCTAATATATCATTTAACAGATTTAAAGGTTACAAATTCATTATTCTATTTATACACACGGGGGGATACTTAATAAATTTATTATACCTTTATGATTCAGTCTAATATATCATTTAACAGATTTAAAGTTTACAAATTCATTATTCTATTTACACACACGGGGGGATACTTAATAAATTTATTATACCTTTATGATTCAGTCTAATATATCATTTAACAAATTTAAAGGTTACAAATTCATTATTCTATTTACACACACGGGGGGATACTTAATAAATTTATTATACCTATATGGTTCAGTCTAATATATCATTTAACAGATTTACAGGTTACAAATTCATTATTCTATTTACACACAAGGGGGGATACTTAATAAATTTATTATGCCTTTATGATTCAGTCTAATATATCATTTAACAGATTTAAAGTTTACAAATTCATTATTCTATTTATACACACGGGGGGATACTTAATAAATTTATTATGCCTTTATGATTCAGTCTAATATATCATTTAACAGATTTAAAGGTTACAAATTCATTATTCTATTTATACACACGGGGGGATACTTAATAAATTTATTATACCTTTATGATTCAGTCTAATATATCATTTAACAGATTTAAAGGTTACAAATTCATTATTCTATTTATACACACGGGGGGATACTTAATAAATTTATTATACCTTTATGATTCAGTCTAATATATCATTTAACAGATTTAAAGGTTACAAATTCATTATTCTATTTATACACACGGGGGGATACTTAATAAATTTATTATACCTTTATGATTCAGTCTAATATATCATTTAACAGATTTAAAGGTTACAAATTCATTATTCTATTTATACACACGGGGGGATACTTAATAAATTTATTATACCTTTATGATTCAGTCTAATATATCATTTAACAGATTTAAAGGTTACAAATTCATTATTCTATTTATACACACGGGGGGATACTTAATAAATTTATTATACCTTTATGATTCAGTCTAATATATCATTTAACAGATTTAAAGGTTACAAATTCATTATTCTATTTATACACACGGGGGGATACTTAATAAATTTATTATACCTTTATGATTCAGTCTAATATATCATTTAACAGATTTAAAGGTTACAAATTCATTATTCTATTTACACACACGGGGGGATACTTAATAAATTTATTATACCTTTATGATTCAGTCTAATATATCATTTAACAGATTTAAAGGTTACAAATTCATTATTCTATTTATACACACGGGGGGATACTTAATAAATTTATTATACCTTTATGATTCAGTCTAATATATCATTTAACAAATTTAAAAGTTACAAATTCATTATTCTATTTACACACACGGGGGGATACTTAATAAATTTATTATACCTTTATGATTCAGTCTAATATATCATTTAACAAATTTAAAGGTTACAAATTCATTATTCTATTTACACACACGGGGGGATACTTAATAAATTTATTATACCTTTATGATTCAGTCTAATATATCATTTAACAGATTTAAAGGTTACAAATGCATTATTCTATTTACACACACGGGGGGGATACTTAATAAATTTATTATACCTTTATGATTCAGTCTAATATATCATTTAACAGATTTAAAGGTTACAAATTCATTATTCTATTTATACACGCGGGGGGATTCTTAATAAATTTATTATACCTTTATGATTCAGTCTAATATATCATTTAACAGATTTAAAGGTTACAAATTCATTATTCTATTTATACACACGGGGGGATACTTAATAAATTTATTATACCTTTATGATTCAGTCTAATATATCATTTAACAGATTTAAAGGTTACAAATTCATTATTCTATTTATACACACGGGGGGATACTTAATAAATTTATTATACCTTTATGATTCAGTCTAATATATCATTTAACAAATTTAAAGGTTACAAATTCATTATTCTATTTACACACACGGGGGGATACTTAATAAATTTATTATACCTTTATGATTCAGTCTAATATATCATTTAACAGATTTAAAGGTTACAAATGCATTATTCTATTTACACACACGGGGGGATACTTAATAAATTTATTATACCTTTATGATTCAGTCTAATATATCATTTAACAGATTTAAAGGTTACAAATTCATTATTCTATTTATACACGCGGGGGGATACTTAATAAATTTATTATACCTTTATGATTCAGTCTAATATATCATTTAACAGATTTAAAGGTTACAAATTCATTATTCTATTTATACACACGGGGGGATACTTAATAAATTTATTATACCTTTATGATTCAGTCTAATATATCATTTAACAGATTTAAAGGTTACAAATTCATTATTCTATTTATACACACGGGGGGATACTTAATAAATTTATTATACCTTTATGATTCAGTCTAATATATCATTTAACAGATTTAAAGTTTACAAATTCATTATTCTATTTATACACACGGGGGGATACCTAATAAATTTATTATACCTTTATGATTCAATCTAATATATCATTTAACAGATTTAAAGGTTACAAATTCATTATTCTATTTATACACACGGGGGGATACTTAATAAATTTATTATACCTTTATGATTCAGTCTAATATATCATTTAACAGATTTAAAGGTTACAAATTCAATATTCTATTTATACACACGGGGGAATACTTAATAAATTTATTATACCTTTATGATTCAGTCTAATATATCATTTAACAGATTTAAAGGTTACAAATTCATTATTCTATTTATACACACGGGGGGATACTTAATAAATTTATTATACCTTTATGATTCAGTCTAATATATCATTTAACAAATTTAAAGGTTACAAATTCATTATTCTATTTACACACACGGGGGGATACTTAATAAATTTATTATACCTTTATGATTCAGTCTAATATATCATTTAACAAATTTAAAGGTTACAAATTCATTATTCTATTTACACACACGTGGGGATACTTAATAAATTTATTATACCTTTATGATTCAGTCTAATATATCATTTAACAGATTTAAAGGTTACAAATTCATTATTCTATTTATACACACGGGGGGATACTTAATAAATTTATTATACCTTTATGATTCAGTCTAATATATCATTTAACAGATTTAAAGGTTACAAATTCATTATTCTATTTATACACACGGGGGGATACTTAATAAATTTATTATACCTTTATGATTCAGTCTAATATATCATTTAACAGATTTAAAGGTTACAAATTCATTATTCTATTTATACACACGGGGGGATACTTAATAAATTTATTATACCTTTATGATTCAGTCTAATATATCATTTAACAGATTTAAAGGTTACAAATTCATTATTCTATTTATACACACGGGGGGATACTTAATAAATTTATTATACCTTTATGATTCAGTCTAATATATCATTTAACAGATTTAAAGGTTACAAATTCATTATTCTATTTATACACACGGGGGGATACTTAATAAATTTATTATACCTTTATGATTCAGTCTAATATATCATTTAACAGATTTAAAGGTTACAAATTCATTATTCTATTTACACACACGGGGGGATACTTAATAAATTTATTATACCTTTATGATTCAGTCTAATATATCATTTAACAGATTTAAAGGTTACAAATTCATTATTCTATTTATACACACGGGGGGATACTTAATAAATTTATTATACCTTTATGATTCAGTCTAATATATCATTTAACAGATTTAAAGGTTACAAATTCATTATTCTATTTATACACACGGGGGGATACTTAATAAATTTATTATACCTTTATGATTCAGTCTAATATATCATTTAACAGATTTAAAGTTTACAAATTCATTATTCTATTTATACACACGGGGGGATACTTAATAAATTTATTATACCTTTATGATTCAATCTAATATATCATTTAACAGATTTAAAGGTTACAAATTCATTATTCTATTTATACACACGGGGGGATACTTAATAAATTTATTATACCTTTATGATTCAGTCTAATATATCATTTAACAGATTTAAAGGTTACAAATGCATTATTCTATTTACACACACGGGGGGATACTTAATAAATTTATTATACCTTTATGATTCAGTCTAATATATCATTTAACAGATTTAAAGGTTACAAATGCATTATTCTATTTATACACACGGGGGGATACTTAATAAATTTATTATACCTTTATGATTCAGTCTAATATATCATTTAACAGATTTAAAGGTTACAAATGCATTATTCTATTTACACACACGGGGGGATACTTAATAAATTTATTATACCTTTATGATTCAGTCTAATATATCATTTAACAGATTTAAAGGTTACAAATTCATTATTCTATTTATACACGCGGGGGGATACTTAATAAATTTATTATACCTTTATGATTCAGTCTAATATATCATTTAACAGATTTAAAGGTTACAAATTCATTATTCCATTTATACACACGGGGGGATACTTAATAAATTTATTATACCTTTATGATTCAGTCTAATATATCATTTAACAGATTTAAAGGTTACAAATTCATTATTCTATTTATACACACGGGGGGATACTTAATAAATTTATTATACCTTTATGATTCAGTCTAATATATCATTTAACAGATTTAAAGTTTACAAATTCATTATTCTATTTATACACACGGGGGGATACTTAATAAATTTATTATACCTTTATGATTCAATCTAATATATCATTTAACAGATTTAAAGGTTACAAATTCATTATTCTATTTATACACACGGGGGGATACTTAATAAATTTATTATACCTTTATGATTCAGTCTAATATATCATTTAACAGATTTAAAGGTTACAAATTCAATATTCTATTTATACACACGGGGGGATACTTAATAAATTTATTATACCTTTATGATTCAGTCTAATATATCATTTAACAGATTTAAAGGTTACAAATTCAATATTCTATTTATACACACGGGGGGATACTTAATAAATTTATTATACCTTTATGATTCAGTCTAATATATCATTTAACAGATTTAAAGGTTACAAATTCAATATTCTATTTATACACACGGGGGTATACTTAATAAATTTATTATACCTTTATGATTCAGTCTAATATATCATTTAACAGATTTAAAGGTTACAAATTCAATATTCTATTTATACACACGGGGGGATACTTAATAAATTTATTATACCTTTATGATTCAGTCTAATATATCATTTAACAGATTTAAAGGTTACAAATTCAATATTCTATTTATACACACGGGGGGATACTTAATAA
The DNA here is from genome assembly GCA_036971475.1 of Prosapia bicincta. Lineage (NCBI taxonomy): Eukaryota > Metazoa > Arthropoda > Insecta > Hemiptera > Cercopidae > Prosapia > Prosapia bicincta. Next base: position 36,717,929 of record JBAIZL010000008.1, on the reverse strand, counting down.
ATTTATTATACCTTTATGATTCAGTCTAATATATCATTTAACAGATTTAAAGGTTACAAATTCATTATTCTATTTATACACACGGGGGGATACTTAATAAATTTATTATACCTTTATGATTCAGTCTAATATATCATTTAACAGATTTAAAGGTTACAAATTCATTATTCTATTTATACACACGGGGGGATACTTAATAAATTTATTATACCTTTATGATTCAGTCTAATATATCATTTAACAGATTTAAAGGTTACAAATTCATTATTCTATTTATACACACGGGGGGATACTTAATAAATTTATTATACCTTTGTGATTCAGTCTAATATATCATTTAACAGATTTAAAGGTTACAAATTCAATATTCTATTTATACACACGGGGGGGATACTTAATAAATTTATTATACCTTTATGATTCAGTCTAATATATCATTTAACAGATTTAAAGTTTACAAATTCATTATTCTATTTATACACACGGGGGGATACTTAATAAATTTATTATGCCTTTATGATTCAGTCTAATATATCATTTAACCGATTTAAAGTTTACAAATTCAATATTCTATTTATACACACGGGGGGATACTTAATAAATTTATTATACCTTTATGATTCAGTCTAATATATCATTTAACAGATTTAAAGGTTACAAATTCATTATTCTATTTATACACACGGGGGGATACTTAATAAATTTATTATACCTTTATGATTCAGTCTAATATATCATTTAACAGATTTAAAGGTTACAAATTCAATATTCTATTTATACACACGGGGGGGATACTTAATAAATTTATTATACCTTTATGATTCAGTCTAATATATCATTTAACAGATTTAAAGTTTACAAATTCATTATTCTATTTATACACACGGGGGGATACTTAATAAATTTATTATGCCTTTATGATTCAGTCTAATATATCATTTAACCGATTTTAAGGTTACTTTACTTGTTAAAGTTGATGACTTTTAAAAGTAGGTAAAGTTTTATTATTGGAATATTCTTGTTATTCGTAAACAAAATTTAATCTGAATAAATATCTGCTTTCTCAATATTTCTACCATTAATCTCCAACCACCTCCTATTTTGGTTGGGACTCTCCACGTCTTACAAGTTAAATACTACAGAGTGCTCACACTACTCAGCCAATAAAGAAATGTAATTTTATTTGAAGAGTACACACAAAACATTAAATTCTCTAACAAGTGTACATGTTTCGGCAGTGTCAATACTATATATATAACGTATCGAACAATAATTAAATTTATATTATGATTTCGATAGCTTATATGTATTGAAAATAGTCAATGGTGAAGGCAGTAAAGTTGGTGAAACATGCACGACTTCATTAAACAATTTGTTGTTAGAACATCGTACTGTGTCAAGTACCGAAGTATACAGTAATAAGCTCGAATTTTAAATTTAATTGGCTAAAGGTGATGTCTGATATACAGAACAAGCTATTGGTAAAACGAGAACTATTAAAAGGTCCTTCATATTTCAAGACGATTGTTTGTATTAAGCGTTTAGTATTTCTCATAAGGGTAAAGTTTACAAAGAATAGTCGTCATTAGTTAGCCTATATGCTGTCACGTGGACCCGAGCTTTGACACAAACGTCAAGGCTGACGTCCGTTTACAATTGACGGTCTGCTGTAATAGCGATTTACAATACAATGGACTGCGGTTATTCAAATCGAGCCATTAGTGGCGCTAGAATTGCATAAGGTGGGAAAGTTTAGAATTAAGGAATGAACTGTGGAGAGAAGACAATAAATGTGAGGGGACGTACGGATATTGACCACTAGAATAATGTTACTATGGCCAGTAATGATCATATTTAAGAATGTTTCATGACACACAACCCCAGAAAAACTAAATTCGTGCACTATTTAACGGCTCCCTTTAAGAGTTATAGGCGAAAGCTTAGTATTATCTTATTAAGAGATTCGCCATTGCACAGCCGTAACTTTATTGAATACAAACATATTCTGACCAACCAACTTTTTCATCACGTCTTTACAACCTAAGCGCAGTGGAAATGTAATGGGATAAATTGTTAAATTATTCATGTCACCTGAGGATTTGTCGTGCGCTATCTGTCCGAGCACGGAGTTACACGGCACGATATGGTCCAAATAAAGCGCGGCGTGTACTAACTGCGCATGCGCGTTGCAAACGATAACTCTCAGCTGTTTTTTCGTCTTTACAACCTAAGCGCAGTGGAAATGTAATGGGATAAATTGTTAAATTATTCATGTCACCTGAGGATTTGTCGTGTGCTATCTGTCCGAGCACGGAGTTACAGGGCACGATATGGTCCAAATAAAGCGCGGCGTGTACTAACTGCGCATGCGCGTTGCAAACGATAACTCTCAGCTGTTTTTTCGTCTTTACAACCTAAGCGCAGTGGAAATGTAATGGGATAAATTGTTAAATTATTCATGTCACCTGAGGATTTGTCGTGTGCTATCTGTCCGAGCACGGAGTTACAGGGCACGATATGGTCCAAATAAAGCGCGGCGTGTACTAACTGCGCATGCGCGTTGCAAACGATAACTCTCAGCTGTTTTTTCGTCTTTACAACCTAAGCGCAGTGGAAATGTAATGGGATAAATTGTTAAATTATTCATGTCACCTGAGGATTTGTCGTGTGCTATCTGTCCGAGCACGGAGTTACAGGGCACGATATGGTCCAAATAAAGCGCGGCGTGTACTAACTGCGCACGCGCGTTGCAAACGATAACTCTCAGCTGTTTTTTCGTCTTTACAACCTAAGCGCAGTGGAAATGTAATGGGATAAATTGTTAAATTATTCATGTCACCTGAGGATTTGTCGTGTGCTATCTGTCCGAGCACGGAGTTACACGGCACGATATGGTCCAAATAAAGCGCGGCGTGTACTAACTGCGCATGCGCGTTGCAAACGATAACTCTCAGCTGTTTTTTCGTCTTTACAACCTAAGCGCAGTGGAAATGTAATGGGATAAATTGTTAAATTATTCATGTCACCTGAGGATTTGTCGTGTGCTATCTGTCCGAGCACGGAGTTACAGGGCACGATATGGTCCAAATAAAGCGCGGCGTGTACTAACTGCGCATGCGCGTTGCAAACGATAACTCTCAGCTGTTTTTTCGTCTTTACAACCTAAGCGCAGTGGAAATGTAATGGGATAAATTGTTAAATTATTCATGTCACCTGAGGATTTGTCGTGTGCTATCTGTCCGAGCACGGAGTTACAGGGCACGATATGGTCCAAATAAAGCGCGGCGTGTACTAACTGCGCATGCGCGTTGCAAACGATAACTCTCAGCTGTTTTTTCGTCTTTACAACCTAAGCGCAGTGGAAATGTAATGGGATAAATTGTTAAATTATTCATGTCACCTGAGGATTTGTCGTGTGCTATCTGTCCGAGCACGGAGTTACAGGGCACGATATGGTCCAAATAAAGCGCGGCGTGTACTAACTGCGCATGCGCGTTGCAAACGATAACTCTCAGCTGTTTTTTCGTCTTTACAACCTAAGCGCAGTGGAAATGTAATGGGATAAATTGTTAAATTATTCATGTCACCTGAGGATTTGTCGTGTGCTATCTGTCCGAGCACGGAGTTACAGGGCACGATATGGTCCAAATAAAGCGCGGCGTGTACTAACTGCGCATGCGCGTTGCAAACGATAACTCTCAGCTGTTTTTTCGTCTTTACAACCTAAGCGCAGTGGAAATGTAATGGGATAAATTGTTAAATTATTCATGTCACCTGAGGATTTGTCGTGTGCTATCTGTCCGAGCACGGAGTTACACGGCACGATATGGTCCAAATAAAGCGCGGCGTGTACTAACTGCGCATGCGCGTTGCAAACGATAACTCTCAGCTGTTTTTTCGTCTTTACAACCTAAGCGCAGTGGAAATGTAATGGGATAAATTGTTAAATTATTCATGTCACCTGAGGATTTGTCGTGTGCTATCTGTCCGAGCACGGAGTTACAGGGCACGATATGGTCCAAATAAAGCGCGGCGTGTACTAACTGCGCATGCGCGTTGCAAACGATAACTCTCAGCTGTTTTTAGACAAGACATGTCGAGCAAAAACACAACGGATGTCGTCATGTGTGAATTGTTGATGTAATCAGCAGTACTTATGATTCATGGCTGGCTAGAAGGTATGAAGTGATGTGTTGAATGGTGGATGCTTTTGCCATTACGTCGTTTCATTAATTATTTAATGCAGTTATTAAAATATATCTTTTTTACATCTTAATATTATATTAAAGAATAAGCAATAATTCTGCCATACATACTCTATAGCCCCAACGTACATACACGTTGCTATGTGAAGTAATTCTTCACCTACACGTTCCAGGGCAGATGTCGACCAAGAGAGGTTTATTTGTGTGGGGCCCTGACCGAGTTGTGCTCTGGCCGCAATTTATCATGTGTTTATAGGACAATAGAATTGTTTATATATCTATATTTCAAACTTCACACAATACTTACATTACCGCTCTTAATGCCTTGTTCCACCTTATTTGTTCCTACCTACAGGACACACAGAGTACTGTATATAAGTGACTACAAGAGCCCGTATGGTCGAAAATCTTTAACAATTCTGTAAAACACTGCACAGGCTCTACAAACAGTAAACAGGCTATAGTCACAGAGTACTGTATATAAGTGACTACAACAGCCCGTATGGTCGAAAATCTTTAACAATTCTGTAAAACACTGCACAGGCTCTACAAACAGTAAACAGGCTATAGTCACAGAGTACTGTATATAAGTGACTACAACAGCCCGTATGGTGGTAAATCTTAAACAATTCTGTAAAACACTGCACAGGCTCTACAAACAGTAAATATGTTATAGTCACAGAGTACTGTATATAAGTGACTACAACAGCCCGTATGGTGGTAAATCTTAAACAATTCTGTAAAACACTGCACAGGCTCTACAAACAGTAAATATGTTATAGTCACAGAGTACTGTATATAAGTGACTACAACAGCCCGTATGGTGGTAAATCTTAAACAATTCTGTAAAACACTGCACAGGCTCTACAAACAGTAAACAGGCTATAGCCACAGAGTACTGTATATAAGTGACTACAAGAGCCCGTACGGTCGAAAATCTTAAGCAATTCTGTAAAACACTGCACAGGCTCTACAAACAGTAAATATGTTATAGCCACGGAGTACTGTATATAAGTGACTACAAGAGCCCGTACGGTCGAAAATCTTAAGCAATTCTGTAAAACACTGCACAGGCTCTACAAACAGTAAATATGTTATAGCCACGGAGTACTGTATATAAGTGACTACAAGAGCCCGTACGGTCGAAAATCTTAAGCAATTCTGTAAAACACTGCACAGGCTCTACAAACAGTAAATATGTTATAGCCACGGAGTACTGTATATAAGTGACTACAAGAGCCCGTACGGTCGAAAATCTTAAGCAATTCTGTAAAACACTGCACAGGCTCTACAAACAGTAAATATGTTATAGCCACGGAGTACTGTATATAAGTGACTACAAGAGCCCGTACGGTCGAAAATCTTAAGCAATTCTGTAAAACACTGCACAGGCTCTACAAACAGTAAACAGGCTATAGCCACAGAGTACTGTATATAAGTGACTACAAGAGCCCGTACGGTCGAAAATCTTAAGCAATTCTTTAAAACACTGCACAGGCTCTACAAACAGTAAATATGTTATAGCCACGGAGTACTGTATATAAGTGACTACAAGAGCCCGTATGGTCGAAAATCTTAAGCAATTCTGTAAAACACTGCACAGGCTCTACAAACAGTAAACAGGCTATAGTCACAGAGTACTGTATATAAGTGACTACAACAGCCCGTACGGTCGAAAATCTTAAGCAATTCTGTAAAACACTGCACAGGCTCTACAAACAGTAAATGTGTTATAGCCACTGAGTACTGTATATAAGTGACTGCAAGAGCCCGTATGGTCGAAAATCTTAAGCAATTCTTTAAAACACTGCACAGGCTCTACAAACAGTAAATATGTTATAGCCACGGAGTACTGTATATAAGTGACTACAAGAGCCCGTACGGTCGAAAATCTTAAGCAATTCTGTAAAACACTGCACAGGCTCTACAAACAGTAAATATGTTATAGCCACGGGAGTACTGTATATAAGTGACTACAAGAGCCCGTACGGTCGAAAATCTTAAGCAATTCTGTAAAACACTGCACAGGCTCTACAAACAGTAAACAGGCTATAGCCACAGAGTACTGTATATAAGTGACTACAAGAGCCCGTACGGTCGAAAATCTTAAGCAATTCTGTAAAACACTGCACAGGCTCTACAAACAGTAAATATGTTATAGCCACGGAGTACTGTATATAAGTGACTACAAGAGCCCGTACGGTCGAAAATCTTAAGCAATTCTGTAAAACACTGCACAGGCTCTACAAACAGTAAACAGGCTATAGCCACAGAGTACTGTATATAAGTGACTACAAGAGCCCGTACGGTCGAAAATCTTAAGCAATTCTGTAAAACACTGCACAGGCTCTACAAACAGTAAATATGTTATAGCCACGGAGTACTGTATATAAGTGACTACAACAGCCCGTACGGTCGAAAATCTTAAGCAATTCTGTAAAACACTGCACAGGCTCTACAAACAGTAAATATGTTATAGCCACGGAGTACTGTATATAAGTGACTACAAGAGCCCGTACGGTCGAAAATCTTAAGCAATTCTGTAAAACACTGCACAGGCTCTACAAACAGTAAATATGTTATAGCCAAGGAGTACTGTATATAAGTGACTACAAGAGCCCGTACGGTCGAAAATCTTAAGCAATTCTGTAAAACACTGCACAGGCTCTACAAACAGTAAATATGTTATAGCCACGGAGTACTGTATATAAGTGACTACAAGAGCCCGTACGGTCGAAAATCTTAAGCAATTCTGTAAAACACTGCACAGGCTCTACAAACAGTAAACAGGCTATAGCCACAGAGTACTGTATATAAGTGACTACAAGAGCCCGTACGGTCGAAAATCTTAAGCAATTCTTTAAAACACTGCACAGGCTCTACAAACAGTAAATATGTTATAGCCACGGAGTACTGTATATAAGTGACTACAAGAGCCCGTATGGTCGAAAATCTTAAAAAATTCTGTAAAACACTGCACAGGCTCTACAAACAGTAAACAGGCTATAGTCACAGAGTACTGTATATAAGTGACTACAACAGCCCGTACGGTCGAAAATCTTAAGCAATTCTGTAAAACACTGCACAGGCTCTACAAACAGTAAATGTGTTATAGCCACTGAGTACTGTATATAAGTGACTGCAAGAGCCCGTATGGTCGAAAATCTTAAGCAATTCTTTAAAACACTGCACAGGCTCTACAAACAGTAAATATGTTATAGCCACGGAGTACTGTATATAAGTGACTACAAGAGCCCGTACGGTCGAAAATCTTAAGCAATTCTGTAAAACACTGCACAGGCTCTACAAACAGTAAATATGTTATAGCCACGGAGTACTGTATATAAGTGACTACAAGAGCCCGTACGGTCGAAAATCTTAAGCAATTCTGTAAAACACTGCACAGGCTCTACAAACAGTAAACAGGCTATAGCCACAGAGTACTGTATATAAGTGACTACAAGAGCCCGTACGGTCGAAAATCTTAAGCAATTCTGTAAAACACTGCACAGGCTCTACAAACAGTAAACAGGCTATAGCCACAGAGTACTGTATATAAGTGACTACAAGAGCCCGTACGGTCGAAAATCTTAAGCAATTCTGTAAAACACTGCACAGGCTCTACAAACAGTAAATATGTTATAGCCACGGAGTACTGTATATAAGTGACTACAAGAGCCCGTACGGTCGAAAATCTTAAGCAATTCTGTAAAACACTGCACAGGCTCTACAAACAGTAAACAGGCTATAGCCACAGAGTACTGTATATAAGTGACTACAAGAGCCCGTACGGTCGAAAATCTTAAGCAATTCTGTAAAACACTGCACAGGCTCTACAAACAGTAAATGTGTTATAGCCACTGAGTACTGTATATAAGTGACTGCAAGAGCCCGTATGGTCGAAAATCTTAAGCAATTCTTTAAAACACTGCACAGGCTCTACAAACAGTAAATATGTTATAGCCACGGAGTACTGTATATAAGTGACTACAAGAGCCCGTACGGTCGAAAATCTTAAGCAATTCTGTAAAACACTGCACAGGCTCTACAAACAGTAAATATGTTATAGCCACGGAGTACTGTATATAAGTGACTACAAGAGCCCGTACGGTCGAAAATCTTAAGCAATTCTGTAAAACACTGCACAGGCTCTACAAACAGTAAACAGGCTATAGCCACAGAGTACTGTATATAAGTGACTACAAGAGCCCGTACGGTCGAAAATCTTAAGCAATTCTGTAAAACACTGCACAGGCTCTACAAACAGTAAACAGGCTATAGCCACAGAGTACTGTATATAAGTGACTACAAGAGCCCGTACGGTCGAAAATCTTAAGCAATTCTGTAAAACACTGCACAGGCTCTACAAACAGTAAATATGTTATAGCCACGGAGTACTGTATATAAGTGACTACAAGAGCCCGTATGGTCGAAAATCTTAAGCAATTCTGTAAAACACTGCACAGGCTTGCAAACAGTAAATATGTTATAGCCACGGAGTACTGTATATAAGTGACTGCAAGAGCCCGTACGGTCGAAAATCTTAAGCAATTCTGTAAAACACTGCACAGGCTCTACAAACAGTAAATATGTTATAGTCACAGAGTACTGTATATAAGTGACTACAACAGCCCGTATGGTGGTAAATCTTAAACAATTCTGTAAAACACTGCACAGGCTCTACAAACAGTAAACAGGCTATAGTCACAGAGTACTGTATATAAGTGACTACAACAGCCCATATGGTCGAAAATCTTAAGCAATTCTGTAAAACACTGCACAGGCTCTACAAACAGTAAATATGTTATAGTCACAGAGTACTGTATATAAGTGACTACAACAGCCCGTATGGTGGTAAATCTTAAACAATTCTGTAAAACACTGCACAGGCTCTACAAACAGTAAACAGGCTATAGTCACAGAGTACTGTATATAAGTGACTACAACAGCCCGTATGGTGGTAAATCTTAAACAATTCTGTAAAACACTGCACAGGCTCTACAAACAGTAAACAGGCTATAGTCACAGAGTACTGTATATAAGTGACTACAACAGCCCGTATGGTGGTAAATCTTAAGCAATTCTGTAAAACACTGCACAGGCTCTACAAACAGTAAATATGTTATAGTCACAGAGTACTGTATATAAGTGACTACAACAGCCCGTATGGTGGTAAATCTTAAGCAATTCTGTAAAACACTGCACAGGCTCTACAAACAGTAAATATGTTATAGTCACAGAGTACTGTATATAAGTGACTACAACAGCCCGTATGGTGGTAAATCTTAAACAATTCTGTAAAACACTGCACAGGCTCTACAAACAGTAAACAGGCTATAGTCACAGAGTACTGTATATAAGTGACTACAACAGCCCATATGGTCGAAAATCTTAAGCAATTCTGTAAAACACTGCACAGGCTCTACAAACAGTAAATATGTTATAGTCACAGAGTACTGTATATAAGTGACTACAACAGCCCGTATGGTGGTAAATCTTAAGCAATTCTGTAAAACACTGCACAGGCTCTACAAACAGTAAATATGTTATAGTCACAGAGTACTGTATATAAGTGACTACAACAGCCCGTATGGTGGTAAATCTTAAACAATTCTGTAAAACACTGCACAGGCTCTACAAACAGTAAACAGGCTATAGCCACAGAGTACTGTATATAAGTGACTACAAGAGCCCGTATGGTCGAAAATCTTAAGCAATTCTGTAAAACACTCCACAGGCTCTACAAACAGTAAATATGTTATAGCCACGGAGTACTGTATATAAGTGACTACAAGAGCCCGTATGGTCGAAAATCTTAAGCAATTCTGTAAAACACTGCACAGGCTTGCAAACAGTAAATATGTTATAGCCACGGAGTACTGTATATAAGTGACTACAAGAGCCCGTATGGTCGAAAATCTTAAGCAATTCTGTAAAACACTGCACAGGCTCTACAAACAGTAAATATGTTATAGCCACGGAGTACTGTATATAAGTGACTACAAGAGCCCGTATGGTCGAAAATCTTAAGCAATTCTGTAAAACACTGCACAGGCTTGCAAACAGTAAATATGTTATAGCCACGGAGTACTGTATATAAGTGACTACAAGAGCCCGTATGGTCGAAAATCTTAAGCAATTCTGTAAAACACTCCACAGGCTCTACAAACAGTAAATATGTTATAGCCACGGAGTACTGTATATAAGTGACTACAAGAGCCCGTATGGTGGTAAATCTTAAGCAATTCTGTAAAACACTGCACAGGCTTGCAAACAGTAAATATGTTATAGCCACGGAGTACTGTATATAAGTGACTACAAGAGCCCGTACGGTCGAAAATCTTAAGCAATTCTGTAAAACACTGCACAGGCTCTACAAACAGTAAACAGGCTATAGCCACAGAGTACTGTATATAAGTGACTACAAGAGCCCGTACGGTTGAAAATCTTAAGCAATTCTGTAAAACACTGCACAGGCTCTACAAACAGTAAATGTGTTATAGCCACAGAGTACTGTATATAAGTGACTGCAAGAGCCCGTATGGTCGAAAATCTTAAGCAATTCTTTAAAACACTGCACAGGCTCTACAAACAGTAAATATGTTATAGCCACGGAGTACTGTATATAAGTGACTACAAGAGCCCGTACGGTCGAAAATCTTAAGCAATTCTGTAAAACACTGCACAGGCTCTACAAACAGTAAATATGTTATAGCCACGGAGTACTGTATATAAGTGACTACAAGAGCCCGTACGGTCGAAAATCTTAAGCAATTCTGTAAAACACTGCACAGGCTCTACAAACAGTAAACAGGCTATAGCCACAGAGTACTGTATATGTTTTGATGGGAATTTCAGACAAAAAAGATTATGTAGTATTGGGTTGTTTTCGTAAAATGTACTTTAAGCCAGAAAGCAATTTAGTCCTCCTTGCCCATCCCTATAAAGAAGTAAAAAATTACGAGCGCCGTCTTTCATTTGAAAACGTACAGTGCGCCTGCGCCGTATATAAATTTAACTACTAAGATTGACCAATAAATAAGTGTTAATTATACATTTTTTAGTTTTATTTGTGTCTGATGTCTTAGGAGCATTAGTTGATCAACAAAAAAATGTAAATAATATTTAAATGCATCAATAATAAAGGTTTTAAAAATATCATTTAAAAATACACAGATGTTGAATTTGCGCCCAAAGTAAAACAATGTATGCATTGAAGTAACTTACCTGACTTGGAGGAATATTACAACCTAGTAGATGCCACCTCCTTGACAAAATTCTGGGTGCGCCACAGGGCTGAATGCTGCATTGAAGTAACTTACCTGACTTGGAGGAATATTACAACCTAGTAGATGCCACCTCCTTGACAAAATTCTGGGTGCGCCACAGGGCTGAATGCTGCATTGAAGTAACTTACCTGACTTGGAGGAATATTACAACCTAGTAGATGCCACCTCCTTGACAAAATTCTGGGTGCGCCACAGGGCTGAATGCTGCATTGAAGTAACTTACCTGACTTGAAGGAATATTACAACCTAGTAGATGCCACCTCCTTGACAAAATTCTGGGTGCGCCACAGGGCTGAATGCTGCATTGAAGTAACTTACCTGACTTGGAGGAATATTACAACCTAGTAGATGCCACCTCCTTGACAAAATTCTGGGTGCGCCACAGGGCTGAATGCTGCATTGAAGTAACTTACCTGACTTGGAGGAATATTACAACCTAGTAGATGTCACCTCCTTGACAAAATTCTGGGTGCGCCACAGGGCTGAATGCTGCATTGAAGTAACTTACCTGACTAGGAGGAATATTACAACCTAGTAGAAGCCACCTCCTTGACAAAATTCTGGGTGCGCCACAGGGCTGAATGCTGCATTGAAGTAACTTACCTGACTTGGAGGAATATTACAACTTAGTAGATGCCACCTCCTTGACAAAATTCTGGGTGCGCCACAGGGCTGAATGCTGCATTGAAGTAACTTACCTGACTTGGAGGAATATTACAACCTAGTAGATGCCACCTCCTTGACAAAATTCTGGGTGCGCCACAGGGCTGAATGCTGCATTGAAGTAACTTACCTGACTTGGAGGAATATTACAACCTAGTAGATGCCACCTCCTTGACAAAATTCTGGGCGCGCCACAGGGCTGAATGCTGCATTGAAGTAACTTACCTGACTTGGAGGAATATTACAACCTAGTAGATGCCACCTCCTTGACAAAATTCTGGGTGCGCCACAGGGCTGAATGCTGCATTGAAGTAACTTACCTGACTTGGAGGAATATTACAACCTAGTAGATGCCACCTCCTTGACAAAATTCTGGGTGCGCCACAGGGCTGAATGCTGCATTGAAGTAACTTACCTGACTTGGGGGAATATTACAACCTAGTAGATGCCACCTCCTTGACAAAATTCTGGGTGCGCCACAGGGCTGAATGCTGCATTGAAGTAACTTACCTGACTTGGAGGAATATTACAACCTAGTAGATGCCACCTCCTTGACAAAATTCTGGGTGCGCCACAGGGCTGAATGCTGCATTGAAGTAACTTACCTGACTTGAAGGAATATTACAACCTAGTAGATGCCACCTCCTTGACAAAATTCTGGGTGCGCCACAGGGCTGAATGCTGCATTGAAGTAACTTACCTGACTTGGAGGAATATTACAACCTAGTAGATGCCACCTCCTTGACAAAATTCTGGGTGCGCCACAGGGCTGAATGCTGCATTGAAGTAACTTACCTGACTTGGAGGAATATTACAACCTAGTAGATGCCACCTCCTTGACAAAATTCTGGGTGCGCCACAGGGCTGAATGCTGCATTGAAGTAACTTACCTGACTAGGAGGAATATTACAACCTAGTAGAAGCCACCTCCTTGACAAAATTCTGGGCGCGCCACAGGGCTGAATGCTGCATTGAAGTAACTTACCTGACTTGGAGGAATATTACAACCTAGTAGATGCCACCTCCTTGACAAAATTCTGGGTGCGCCACAGGGCTGAATGCTGCATTGAAGTAACTTACCTGACTTGGAGGAATATTACAACCTAGTAGATGCCACCTCCTTGACAAAATTCTGGGCGCGCCACAGGGCTGAATGCTGCATTGAAGTAACTTACCTGACTTGGAGGAATATTACAACCTAGTAGATGCCATCTCCTTGACAAAATTCTGGGTGCTCCACAGGGCTGAATGCTGCATTGAAGTAACTTACCTGACTTGGAGGAATATTACAACCTAGTAGATGCCACCTCCTTGACAAAATTCTGGGTGCGCCACAGGGCTGAATGCTGCATTGAAGTAACTTACCTGACTTGGAGGAATATTACAACCTAGTAGATGCCACCTCCTTGACAAAATTCTGGGTGCGCCACAGGGCTGAATGCTGCATTGAAGTAACTTACCTGACTTGGAGGAATATTACAACCTAGTAGATGCCACCTCCTTGACAAAATTCTGGGTGCGCCACAGGGCTGAATGCTGTATTGAAGTAACTTACCTGACTTGGAGGAATATTACAACCTAGTAGATGCCACCTCCTTGACAAAATTCTGGGCGCGCCACAGGGCTGAATGCTGCATTGAAGTAACTTACCTGACTTGGAGGAATATTACAACCTAGTAGATGCCACCTCCTTGACAAAATTCTGGGTGCGCCACAGGGCTGAATGCTGCATTGAAGTAACTTACCTGACTTGGAGGAATATTACAACCTAGTAGATGCCACCTCCTTGACAAAATTCTGGGTGCTCCACAGGGCTGAATGCTGCATTGAAGTAACTTACCTGACTTGGAGGAATATTACAACCTAGTAGATGCCACCTTCCTTGACAAAATTCTGGGTGCGCCACAGGGCTGAATGCTGCATTGAAGTAACTTACCTGACTTGGAGGAATATTACAACCTAGTAGATGCCACCTCCTTGACAAAATTCTGGGTGCGCCACAGGGCTGAATGCTGCATTGAAGTAACTTACCTGATTTGGAGGAATATTACAACCTAGTAGATGCCACCTCCTTGACAAAATTCTGGGTGCGCCACAGGGCTGAATGCTGCATTGAAGTAACTTACCTGACTTGGAGGAATATTACAACCTAGTAGATGCCACCTCCTTGACAAAATTCTGGGTGCGCCACAGGGCTGAATGCTGCATTGAAGTAACTTACCTGACTTGGAGGAATATTACAACCTAGTAGATGCCACCTCCTTGACAAAATTCTGGGTGCGCCACAGGGCTGAATGCTGCATTGAAGTAACTTATCTGACTTGGAGGAATATTACAACCTAGTAGATGCCACCTCCTTGACAAAATTCTGGGTGCGCCACAGGGCTGAATGCTGTATTGAAGTAACTTACCTGACTTGGAGGAATATTACAACCTAGTAGATGCCACCTCCTTGACAAAATTCTGGGTGCGCCACAGGGCTGAATGCTGCATTGAAGTAACTTACCTGACTTGGAGGAATATTACAACCTAGTAGATGCCACCTCCTTGACAAAATTCTGGGTGCGCCACAGGGCTGAATGCTGCATTGAAGTAACTTACCTGACTTGGAGGAATATTACAACCTAGTAGATGCCACCTCCTTGACAAAATTCTGGGTGCGCCACAGGGCTGAATGCTGTATTGAAGTAACTTACCTGACTTGGAGGAATATTACAACCTAGTAGATGCCACCTCCTTGACAAAATTCTGGGTGCGCCACAGGGCTGAATGCTGCATTGAAGTAACTTACCTGACTTGGAGGAATATTACAACCTAGTAGATGCCACCTCCTTGACAAAATTCTGGGTGCGCCACAGGGCTGAATGCTGCATTGAAGTAACTTACCTGACTTGGAGGAATATTACAACCTAGTAGATGCCACCTCCTTGACAAAATTCTGGGCGCGCCACAGGGCTGAATGCTGCATTGAAGTAACTTACCTGACTTGGAGGAATATTACAACCTAGTAGATGCCACCTCCTTGACAAAATTCTGGGTGCGCCACAGGGCTGAATGCTGCATTGAAGTAATTTACCTGACTTGGAGGAATATTACAACCTAGTATATGCCACCTCCTTGACAAAATTCTGGGTGCGCCACAGGGCTGAATGCTGCATTGAAGTAACTTACCTGACTTGGAGGAATATTACAACCTAGTAGATGCCACCTCCTTGACAAAATTCTGGGTGCGCCACAGGGCTGAATGCCATATAATCTTTACAAAGCGCTATCATGTCCATTTTGTAGCTACTAATCTCAAATCTCTGATGCTTTTAGACAGATTGTAATGCATGTATTTGCTATGTAAAACGAACCCGACGACAAGTTTATGAGATGGAAGATTATATATCTGAGTCCTACAATAGCCTAATGCGGAACAAATTCAATTTGAAGTCAGTGGAGCAGAAAGGCTGTCTGAGCGGCCATTGTTATGGTGGGGTTTCCAATACTAGCACCGTAACTTCCGATTTGGAGATAGTTTCTTATAGGGTAACACAAGCGTTAAGGGCTTAGTAAATACGTGCGTAAGTTGTCTACGTTTGCTCCAGATTAAACTCTTTGCCTACAAGATAAATTCCAAAACTAATTAACTAATATATAAAATTAATATTTTTTACACACACACGCATACGCACGCACGAACGCACCAACACACACACACCACAAATATATAAAGTAAGATTCCTTTTTAAGCACAATAAAGTTTAAGTGAACACAAGAAGACAAGGCCCCGTAAGTGGCCGACACTCTCATGAGCCCGTACATTGTTAAGAGGTGAAACGACTATACTAATACTTCCATAAGTAAACTACAGAATAGATTTCTTAATAAAATTGTTTACTTATCTTGCTATAATTTTTTAAATTCCGTCTATTAGCTCACATTTTTCTGATATATATCTTGTACAAATTTTCAATCGTTAATACAATACGTTTTTATTCATGCAATCAAATTCAAAAAGTTTTTATATCATGTAGTGGATGCCAATTGATGTTAGTACAGTTGTACCAAATATCTATTCAGTAATTAAATCCTCTAGCGGGATTCGAACTGTGAATCTTACTTGTTTAAAGTCTAGCGCGCTTTGGCCCTGCTCGAACTCTCCAATAGCTAGATATTTCTCAAAATCGTATAAGAACTTTTTCTCCTACTTGGTTGTCGTCGAAGGCATTGTACAACGTTAGACTGTTGCCATGGTTACCACAAAATATCATAAATCGTAGGGTTAAAAATGAATGAAAAGAATAAAATAAACAAACAATTGGAAATAAGAAAACATAGATGAAATTTGTTTTTATATTACTTGTATTGTATTGAAAGAGAAGAGTGGCGACAAGGATTATCTGTTCTTACGGCTCTCCTTGTCAAGGAGGATCTCCAGCCTCCAACTCGTGACTTCCGCCCAGACACAGCGATTCGAGCGCTTTTACACTACTCTAAATTACTCTCCTTACAATAAAACTACAATTTTATTGATAATTTACCGAATAAATAAAAAAATGTATTTATTATGAAGTATGTACTTAGTCCAAGTGGTAGGAGGACAGTTGTACAAACTCTACACAAGTCTTCCTGACTTCACGAGTACCGTTATCACCGTAGAGTATAGTTAAATATATGCACTTTGTATTGATTATATGCACTTCTTAAAACGTTTACAGCAGGAAAAATCATTAAGCCGACATCACGCTTAGATAGTGGGCCACAAGTGTCAGTTGTTACCTTCATTCTCAACGCATATTGCTTTATTATTGTGTAAAGTCGCCATAGTTGTGTATCTTCCCACTCACCCGATACTTTCTTGCATACCTTCCAGTAAACACAATTCCCTGTCTAAAAATAAAAGTTAATTTAAATACTGCATTGAAGTGGTCAGTAGGCAGTTGAATGTATTCAAGATGCTATCGCCGCTAAATTTGACTGGCTCTCAGCCAAACCGGAGAGAACAGGTAAATAATTTGTCCCTACTCAGGGTGCTGGCCTGACGCAGAACTAAGCTCATAGATTTATAAAAGCCTATTTGAATATAATTAAACCGGCGTGGCAAGAGATCGTGTACTCTACAATGTACTTGTTTTGCACCTGTGCTTAGTCATTCCTTAGATTTTATTTGAAAATAATGTTGATAGATCTGCTTAAACGAATTTTATCACAAAATATGTTAGGATTTAATTTTCGGTTAATTCTACTTACATATTTCATAGTTGACATATGACACAATCACAATATTGGGAGGAAAAATATAAAGGGAATTAATTATTAAAATTATTATATTTAAATTTAACTAACGAATTAATTTTGAAAAAGAAATACCATCAAGGTGTCATAAACTGAAAAAAAATGTATTTGAACTTGAGTGAGTGAATAAATATATTTTATTACCGATTGATAATTTGAACAAGATATATATATATATATATATATATATATATATATATATATATATATATATATATATATATATATATGTTTGTGTATGTATGTATGTATGTATATATTATAACATAAAGTACGAGGCTTTAGATTGAATTAAGCTAGTTGCGAAAATAAATCATCTATAGGATTTAGCAAAGAAAGACACAAATAGTTTTCTAGGCGGACAAAGCAGGTACCATGCCGTTATCCTTTCCAGGAAAGCTATAAGTTGAGTCCGGCAACCATAGACAATAGAAGGCCCAAAGCTTGTTAAGACGGGAAGTCCAGCGGCCGATATAGCCTAGGGAATTAACCGTGTACAGTTAGGTTTAGCTAATTGTAGAACTGTGGGAAACTTACAAAGAACGTATTGGTGGTAGTGGGAAAGATTAGGGATTTCATAAAAACTAAATGATCGGGAGTTTAAAAAAAGTTGGAAGAGAGTCTCCGGGAGAGGAAGACAGGTTGGTGGGGACAAAAATGGAAGTGTTGTAAAGGGAGAATTTTGTTAAATTAAGTAGAGTTTTTTTATAAGTAAAATTTAGTAAAGTGCGACGTAAAAGTTTTTTTTGAAATATAAAGTAAGTTTTTTTTGTGTCAAGTGTAAGCGCTGAAGTGAACAAGCCAGGATTCCAGGGACTCTTCAGAACAATAAGTATATTTGAAAATAAGTGTAGCCAACAGATATCTATCTTTTAGTTTAAAACAATTTTTAAGTTCATCAAAATTTATAAAAAATATTCTAGTCACCATTTCTAATTTAAAAGCAAGTTCCCGTAATAGCGACCCCGAGAGCAAGAATAAAATTTTAATACTGTTTTTTTATGTTATTCTATTAGAAATCTAAAGCCTCAGAAGTCCACCTTTTATTATTGTAATTTAGTTAAGATATCAAGCTTGTCACTGCACAATATTAAGATAAATTTGAATAATGTGTAGAATTAATTGAAGAAAATAAATGCAAGTGATGTTTGAAAATAGATAAGATTGTTAATTCTTTTATAAAAATGAAGGTGTGACATTAATAGGTAAGGTAAATAAATAACCATTACATATAATTTAAATTATAACAAAAGTTAAGTTATAATATATATATATATATAACTATAAGATATATATTTGCTATCAAATCTGAAGGTCAAACAAAACATAGAAACATACCTTAAATCTATAAACACAATTTACATCGGGTGCTCCAGAAAGGCAATTAAAAAATGGCTCGGTAATGCACAACATACAGTTTGACGTTCAGCATTGCTATAAAAAATTAAAATACAAGTTTTAAAATATCTAGTTATGTATATGTATACAAACATATAACCAAGTCCGGTTAGAATTGGTTTGATTAAACAAAAATACGGTTTTCCAACATAAGCTTTACATGCGCACGTGTTTATGCCCTGTATATCGCAAGTCTCGCAACATAAGCTTTACATGCGCACGTGTTTATGCCCTGGATATCGCGAGTCTCGCAACATAAGCTTTACATGCGCACGTGTTTATGCCCTGGATATCGCGAGTCTCGCAACATAAGCTTTACATGCGCACGTGTTTATGCCCTGGATATCGCGAGTCTCGCAACATAAGCTTTACATGCGCACGTGTTTATGCCCTGGATATCGCGAGTCTCGCAACGTAAGCTTTACATGCGCACGTGTTTATGCCCTGGATATCACGAGTCTCGCAACATAAGATTTACATGCGTACGTGTTTATGGCCTGGATATCGCGAGTCTCGCAACATAAGCTTCACATGCGTACGTGTTTATGGCCTGGATATCGCGAGTCTCCCAACGTAAGCTTTACATGCGCACGTGTTTATGCCCTGGATATCGCGAGTCTCCAAACGTAAGCTTTACATTAGCACGTGTTTATGCCCTGGATATCGCGAGTCTACCTACGTAGGCTATACATGCATACGTGTTTATGGCTTGGATATCGCGTGTCTCCCAACGTAAGCTTTACATGCATACGTGTTTATGGCTTGGATATCGCGAGTCTACCTACGTAGGCTATACATGCATACGTGTTTATGGCTTGGATATCGCGTGTCTCCCAACGTAAGCTTTACATTAGCACGTGTTTATGCCCTGGATATCGCGAGTCTACCTACGTAAGCTTTACATGCATACGTGTTTATGGCTTGGATATCGCGAGTCTCCCAACGTAAGCTTTACATGCGCACGTGTTTATGCCCTGGAAATCGCGAGTCTACCTACGTAGGCTATACATGCATACGTGTTTATGGCTTGGATATAGCTAGTCTACCAACGTAGGCTATACATGCATACGTGTTTATGGCTTGGATATCGCGTGTCTCCCAACGTAAGCTTTACATTAGCACGTGTTTATGCCCTGGATATCGCGAGTCTACCTACGTAGGCTATACATGCATACGTGTTTATGACTTGGATATCGCGTGTCTCCCAACGTAAGCTTTACATGCATACGTGTTTATGGCTTGGATATCGCGAGTCTCCCAAGTAAGCTTTACATTAGCACGTGTTTATGCCCTGGATATCGCGAGTCTACCTACGTAAGCTTTACATGCATACGTGTTTATGGCTTGGATATCGCGAGTCTCCCAACGTAAGCTTTACATGCGCACGTTTTTATGCCCTGGAATCGCGAGTCCTGCAACATAAGCTTTACATGCGTACGTGTTTACGGCCTGGATATCGCGAGTCTCCAAACGTAAGCTAGACATGCGTACGTGTTTATGCCCTGGACATCGCGAGTCTCGTAACATAAGCTTCACATGCGTACGTGTTTATGGCCTGGATATCGCGAGTCTCCCAACGTAAGCTTTACATGCGCACGTGTTTATGCCCTGGATATCGCGAGTCTCCAAACGTAAGCTTTACATTAGCACGTGTTTATGCCCTGGATATCGCGAGTCTACCTACGTAGGCTATACATGCATACGTGTTTATGGCTTGGATATCGCGTGTCTCCCAACGTAAGCTTTACATGCATACGTGTTTATGGCTTGGATATCGCGAGTCTACCTACGTAGGCTATACATGCATACGTGTTTATGGCTTGGATATCGCGTGTCTCCCAACGTAAGCTTTACATGCATACGTGTTTATGACTTGGATATCGCGAGTCTACCTACGTAGGCTATACATGCATACGTGTTTATGGCTTGGATATCGCGTGTCTCCCAACGTAAGCTTTACATGCATACGTGTTTATGGCTTGGATATCGCGAGTCTACCTACGTAGGCTATACATGCATACGTGTTTATGGCTTGGATATCGCGTGTCTCCCAAAGTAAGCTTTACATGCATACGTGTTTATGCCCTGGATATCGCGAGTCTACCTACGTAAGCTTTACATTAGCACGTGTTTATGCCCTGGATATCGCGAGTCTACCTACGTAGCCTATACATGCATACGTGTTTATGGCTTGGATATCGCGTGTCTCCCAACGTAAGCTTTACATGCGCACGTGTTTATGGCTTGGATATCGCGTGTCTCCCAACGTAAGCTTTACATTAGCACGTGTTTATGCCCTGGATATCGCGAGTCTACCTACGTAAGCTTTACATGCATACGTGTTTATGGCTTGGATATCGCGAGTCTCCCAACGTAAGCTTTACATGCGCACGTGTTTATGCCCTGAAAATCGCGAGTCTACCTACGTAGGCTATACATGCATACGTGTTTATGGCTTGGATATAGCTAGTCTACCAACGTAGGCTATACATGCATACGTGTTTATGGCTTGGATATCGCGTGTCTCCCAACGTAAGCTTTACATTAGCACGTGTTTATGCCCTGGATATCGCGAGTCTACCTACGTAGGCTATACATGCATACGTGTTTATGGCTTGGATATCGCGTGTCTCCCAACGTAAGCTTTACATGCATACGTGTTTATGGCTTGGATATCGCGAGTCTCCCAAGTAAGCTTTACATTAGCACGTGTTTATGCCCTGGATATCGCGAGTCTACCTACGTAAGCTTTACATGCATACGTGTTTATGGCTTGGATATCGCGAGTCTCCCAACGTAAGCTTTACATGCGCACGTTTTTATGCCCTGGAATCGCGAGTCCTGCAACATAAGCTTTACATGCGTACGTGTTTACGGCCTGGATATCGCGAGTCTCCAAACGTAAGCTAGACATGCGTACGTGTTTATGCCCTGGATATCGCGAGTCTCCCAACGTAAGCTAGACATGCGTACGTGTTTATGCCCTGGATATCACGAGTCTTCCAACGTAAGCTTTACATGCATACGTGTTTATGGCTTGGATATCGCGAGTCTCCAAACGTAAGCTAGACATGCGTACGTGTTTATGCCCTGGATATCACGAGTCGTCCAACGTAAGCTTTACATGCATACGTGTTTATGGCTTGGATATCGCGTGTCTCCCAACGTAAGCTTTACATTAGCACGTGTCTATGCCCTGGATATCACGAGTCTTCCAACGTAAGCTTTACATGCATACGTGTTTATGGCTTGGATATCGTGTGTCTCCCAACGTAAGCTTTACATTAGCACGGGTTTATGTCCTGGATATCGCGAGTCTACCTTCGTAGGCTATACATGCATACGTGTTTATGGCTTGGATATCGCGAGTCTCGCAACATAAGCTTTACATTAGCACGTGTTTATTCCCTGGATATCGCGAGTCTACCAACGTAGGCTATACATGCGCACGTGTTTATGCCCTGGATATCGCGAGTCTCGCAACATAAGCTTTACATGCGTACGTGTTTACGGCCTGGATATCACGAGTCTCCCAACGTAAGCTTTACATTCGCACGTGTTTATGACATGGATATCGCGAGTCTCCCAACGTAGGCTATACATGCGTATGTGTTTATGGCCTGGATATCGCGTGTCACACTTTTCTTCAGCAAACGGATACTTCCATGTTACAAAACTTAAATTATATTCTATTGTCTAGACAAACCTCTTCTAATCGCATATTTTGCAGCTATTAGTAATATAGGTATATTGTAAACAAATTAACTTTGTATTCAGTCGTTGTACATTGTTGGTAAATTTAGGTTATTTTTGTATTTGTTTTACACTTTATCTATTATTTCTGATTTCAATATTTATAATTAATTTTAGGCTTTTGTGAGCTTTTAAGCATATGTGAGTATGGAATAGGTAATATAAACAGAAAATGTTTAAAGTCAATTCCTACTTCAGTTAACAAAGAAAGGTTTTATTTTAGTTACTAATTATTAAATAATTCCAATTGTAATAAATAAAGTAACATAATCTATGCGTTAAATCTGTTGTTTCACCACATAACCTTTTACATAAAGTCAGTTCTTTTATGAAATTATGTTATTCCTTATTTAAAGCCAAATAGAAAGAAATAATTATATTGCATACTATGCCTCTTTTGTGAAAATGTTTCCTCCCAAATAAACTATAATTAATTCATTTTTAAATTTAACTAATGAATTATTATTTGAAAAAAACTGTATTAACATCAAGTACCACCCACTACAAGTTTTATAAAATGTATATGAGCTTGAGTGGACGAATAAAAAGTATTTTACGACTGAAAAATTGAACGAGATATATGTAGGAAGAGTGTGAGCTAATAGAAAGAATTTAAAAAGTCGAGATGGCGCCACATATTGTATCACTATTGCAAGAAGCTTAAAAGGAATAATATGTAGGAAGAGTGTGAGCTAATAGAAAGAATTTAAAAAGTCGAGATGGCGCCACATATTGTATCACTGTTGCAAGAAGCTTAAAAGGAATAATATGTAGGAAGAGTGTGAGCTAATAGAAAGAATTTAAAAAGTCGAGATGGCGCCACATATTGTATCACTATTGCAAGAAGCTTAAAAGGAATATTATGTAGGAAGAGTGTGAGCTAATAGAAAGAATTTAAAAAGTCGAGATGGCGCCACATATTGTATCACTGTTGCAAGAAGCTTAAAAGGAATAATATGTAGGAAGAGTGTGAGCTAATAGAAAGAATTTAAAAAGTCGAGATGGCGCCACATATTGTATCACTGTTGCAAGAAGCTTAAAAGGAATAATATGTAGGAAGAGTGTGAGCTAATAGAAAGAATTTAAAAAGTCGAGATGGCGCCACATATTGTATCACTATTGCAAGAAGCTTAAAAGGAATAATATGTAGGAAGAGTGTGAGCTAATAGAAAGAATTTAAAAAGTCGAGATGGCGCCACATATTGTATCACTGTTGCAAGAAGCTTAAAAGGAATAATATGTAGGAAGAGTGTGAGCTAATAGAAAGAATTTAAAAAGTCGAGATGGCGCCACATATTGTATCACTGTTGCAAGAAGCTTAAAAGGAATAATATGTAGGAAGAGTGTGAGCAAATAGAAAGAATTTAAAAAGTCGAGATGGCGCCACATATTGTATCACTATTGCAAGTAGCTTAAAAGGAATAATATGTAGGAAGAGTGTGAGCTAATAGAAAGAATTTAAAAAGTCGAGCTGGCGCCACATATTGTATCACTGTTGCAAGAAGCTTAAAAGGAATAATATGTAGGAAGAGTGTGAGCTAATAGAAAGAATTTAAAAAGTCGAGATGGCGCCACATATTGTATCACTGTTGCAAGAAGCTTAAAAGGAATAATATGTAGGAAGAGTGTGAGCTAATAGAAAGAATTTAAAAAGTCGAGCTGGCGCCACATATTGTATCACTGTTGCAAGAAGCTTAAAAGGAATAATATGTAGGAAGAGTGTGAGCTAATAGAAAGAATTTAAAAAGTCGAGATGGCGCCACATATTGTATCACTGTTGCAAGAAGCTTAAAAGGAATAATATGTAGGAAGAGTGTGAGCTAATAGAAAGAATTTAAAAAGTCGAGATGGCGCCACATATTGTATCACTGTTGCAAGAAGCTTAAAAGGAATAATATGTAGGAAGAGTGTGAGCTAATAGAAAGAATTTAAAAAGTCGAGCTGGCGCCACATATTGTATCACTGTTGCAAGAAGCTTAAAAGGAATAATATGTAGGAAGAGTGTGAGCTAATAGAAAGAATTTAAAAAGTCGAGATGGCGCCACATATTGTATCACTATTGCAAGAAGCTTAAAAGGAATAATATGTAGGAAGAGTGTGAGCTAATAGAAAGAATTTAAAAAGTCGAGCTGGCGCCACATATTGTATCACTGTTGCAAGAAGCTTAAAAGGAATAATATGTAGGAAGAGTGTGAGCTAATAGAAAGAATTTAAAAAGTCGAGATGGCGCCACATATTGTATCACTGTTGCAAGAAGCTTAAAAGGAATAATATGTAGGAAGAGTGTGAGCTAATAGAAAGAATTTAAAAAGTCGAGATGGCGCCACATATTGTATCACTGTTGCAAGAAGCTTAAAAGGAATAATATGTAGGAAGAGTGTGAGCTAATAGAAAGAATTTAAAAAGTCGAGATGGCGCCACATATTGTATCACTGTTGCAAGAAGCTTAAAAGGAATAATATGTAGGAAGAGTGTGAGCTAATAGAAAGAATTTAAAAAGTCGAGATGGCGCCACATATTGTATCACTATTGCAAGAAGCTTAAAAGGAATAATATGTAGGAAGAGTGTGAGCTAATAGAAAGAATTTAAAAAGTCGAGCTGGCGCCACATATTGTATCACTGTTGCAAGAAGCTTAAAAGGAATAATATGTAGGAAGAGTGTGAGCTAATAGAAAGAATTTAAAAAGTCGAGATGGCGCCACATATTGTATCACTGTTGCAAGAAGCTTAAAAGGAATAATATGTAGGAAGAGTGTGAGCTAATAGAAAGAATTTAAAAAGTCGAGCTGGCGCCACATATTGTATCACTGTTGCAAGAAGCTTAAAAGGAATAATATGTAGGAAGAGTGTGAGCTAATAGAAAGAATTTAAAAAGTCGAGATGGCGCCACATATTGTATCACTGTTGCAAGAAGCTTAAAAGGAATAATATGTAGGAAGAGTGTGAGCTAATAGAAAGAATTTAAAAAGTCGAGATGGCGCCACATATTGTATCACTGTTGCAAGAAGCTTAAAAGGAATAATATGTAGGAAGAGTGTGAGCTAATAGAAAGAATTTAAAAAGTCGAGCTGGCGCCACATATTGTATCACTGTTGCAAGAAGCTTAAAAGGAATAATATGTAGGAAGAGTGTGAGCTAATAGAAAGAATTTAAAAAGTCGAGATGGCGCCACATATTGTATCACTATTGCAAGAAGCTTAAAGGGAATAATATGTAGGAAGAGTGTGAGCTAATAGAAAGAATTTAAAAAGTCGAGATGGCGCCACATATTGTATCACTGTTGCAAGAAGCTTAAAAGGAATAATATGTAGGAAGAGTGTGAGCTAATAGAAAGAATTTAAAAAGTCGAGATGGCGCCACATATTGTATCACTGTTGCAAGAAGCTTAAAAGGAATAATATGTAGGAAGAGTGTGAGCTAATAGAAAGAATTTAAAAAGTCGAGATGGCGCCACATATTGTATCACTATTGCAAGAAGCTTAAAAGGAATAATATGTAGGAAGAGTGTGAGCTAATAGAAAGAATTTAAAAAGTCGAGCTGGCGCCACATATTGTATCACTGTTGCAAGAAGCTTAAAAGGAATAATATGTAGGAAGAGTGTGAGCTAATAGAAAGAATTTAAAAAGTCGAGATGGCGCCACATATTGTATCACTGTTGCAAGAAGCTTAAAAGGAATAATATGTAGGAAGAGTGTGAGCTAATAGAAAGAATTTAAAAAGTCGAGCTGGCGCCACATATTGTATCACTGTTGCAAGAAGCTTAAAAGGAATAATATGTAGGAAGAGTGTGAGCTAATAGAAAGAATTTAAAAAGTCGAGATGGCGCCACATATTGTATCACTGTTGCAAGAAGCTTAAAAGGAATAATATGTAGGAAGAGTGTGAGCTAATAGAAAGAATTTAAAAAGTCGAGATGGCGCCACATATTGTATCACTGTTGCAAGAAGCTTAAAAGGAATAATATGTAGGAAGAGTGTGAGCTAATAGAAAGAATTTAAAAAGTCGAGATGGCACCACATATTGTATCACTGTTGCAAGAAGCTTAAAAGGAATAATATGTAGGAAGAGTGTGAGCTAATAGAAAGAATTTAAAAAGTCGAGCTGGCGCCACATATTGTATCACTGTTGCAAGAAGCTTAAAAGGAATAATATGTAGGAAGAGTGTGAGCTAATAGAAAGAATTTAAAAAGTCGAGATGGCGCCACATATTGTATCACTGTTGCAAGAAGCTTAAAAGGAATAATATGTAGGAAGAGTGTGAGCTAATAGAAAGAATTTAAAAAGTCGAGCTGGCGCCACATATTGTATCACTGTTGCAAGAAGCTTAAAAGGAATAATATGTAGGAAGAGTGTGAGCTAATAGAAAGAATTTAAAAAGTCGAGCTGGCGCCACATATTGTATCACTATTGCAAGAAGCTTAAAGGGAATAATATGTAGGAAGAGTGTGAGCTAATAGAAAGAATTTAAAAAGTCGAGATGGCGCCACATATTGTATCACTGTTGCAAGAAGCTTAAAAGGAATAATATGTAGGAAGAGTGTGAGCTAATAGAAAGTCGAGATGGCGCCACATATTGTATCACTGTTGCAAGAAGCTTAAAAGGAATAATATGTAGGAAGAGTGTGAGCTAATAGAAAGAATTTAAAAAGTCGAGATGGCGCCACATATTGTATCACTGTTGCAAGAAGCTTAAAAGGAATAATATGTAGGAAGAGTGTGAGCTAATAGAAAGAATTTAAAAAGTCGAGCTGGCGCCACATATTGTATCACTGTTGCAAGAAGCTTAAAAGGAATAATATGTAGGAAGAGTGTGAGCTAATAGAAAGAATTTAAAAAGTCGAGCTGGCGCCACATATTGTATCACTATTGCAAGAAGCTTAAAGGGAATAATATGTAGGAAGAGTGTGAGCTAATAGAAAGAATTTAAAAAGTCGAGATGGCGCCACATATTGTATCACTGTTGCAAGAAGCTTAAAAGGAATAATATGTAGGAAGAGTGTGAGCTAATAGAAAGTCGAGATGGCGCCAAATATTGTATCACTGTTGCAAGAAGCTTAAAAGGAATAATATGTAGGAAGAGTGTGAGCTAATAGAAAGAATTTAAAAAGTCGAGCTGGCGCCACATATTGTATCACTGTTGCAAGAAGCTTAAAAGGAATAATATGTAGGAAGAGTGTGAGCTAATAGAAAGAATTTAAAAAGTCGAGATGGCGCCACATATTGTATCACTGTTGCAAGAAGCTTAAAAGGAATAATATGTAGGAAGAGTGTGAGCTAATAGAAAGAATTTAAAAAGTCGAGCTGGCGCCACATATTGTATCACTGTTGCAAGAAGCTTAAAAGGAATAATATGTAGGAAGAGTGTGAGCTAATAGAAAGAATTTAAAAAGTCGAGATGGCGCCACATATTGTATCACTGTTGCAAGAAGCTTAAAAGGAATAATATGTAGGAAGAGTGTGAGCTAATAGAAAGAATTTAAAAAGTCGAGATGGCGCCACATATTGTATCACTATTGCAAGAAGCTTAAAAGGAATAATATGTAGGAAGAGTGTGAGCTAATAGAAAGAATTTAAAAAGTCGAGATGGCGCCACATATTGTATCACTATTGCAAGAAGCTTAAAAGGAATAATATGTAGGAAGAGTGTGAGCTAATAGAAAGAATTTAAAAAGTCGAGATGGCGCCACATATTGTATCACTATTGCAAGAAGCTTAAAAGGAATAATATGTAGGAAGAGTGTGAGCTAATAGAAAGAATTTAAAAAGTCGAGATGGCGACACATATTGTATCACTATTGCAAGAAGCTTAAAAGGAATAATATGTAGGAAGAGTGTGAGCTAATAGAAAGAATTTAAAAAGTCGAGATGGCGCCACATATTGTATCACTGTTGCAAGAAGCTTAAAAGGAATAATATGTAGGAAGAGTGTGAGCTAATAGAAAGAATTTAAAAAGTCGAGATGGCGCCACATATTGTATCACTATTGCAAGAAGCTTAAAAGGAATAATATGTAGGAAGAGTGTGAGCTAATAGAAAGAATTTAAAAAGTCGAGATGGCGCCACATATTGTATCACTGTTGCAAGAAGCTTAAAAGGAATAATATGTAGGAAGAGTGTGAGCTAATAGAAAGAATTTAAAAAGTCGAGATGGCGCCACATATTGTATCACTATTGCAAGAAGCTTAAAAGGAATAATATGTAGGAAAGTGGCAGTAGAGAAATACAGCTTAGGATATTACGTTATAAGGGCAGAGCTCAGTGTGTGTTCGGGATAGCAGATAAGATTTATTGGGCAATAAAGTTAACCGTCGCTGCCAACAATGCTAACTGCTCATTCAGTTAAGGAAGCCCGTAATGCTTTAGTAGCCCATACTAATTAATTATAAATTTATCTCGTACTAACATTAATTTCTAGCACAGATGCGGCCAATGCACTCGTGATACGGATAAAGCACAGTAATATGCCCTGACCACCGAGTCTATCCGCTGCGTACTCTGGCCATGGACTATACTGGATACATTTTAGCGCACATTGTTAGCACCAGCCGGGATTAAAGGTAAGCCTGCTACAAGGCAGTAGGTTCCCAAGCCCTGACTCCGAGTCTATCCGCTGCGTACTCTGGCCATGGACTATACTGGATACATTTTAGCGCACATTGTTAGCACCAGCCGGGATTAAAGGTAACCCTGCTACAAGGCAGTAGGTTCCCAAGCCCTGACCCCGAGTCTATCCGCTGCGTACTCTGGCCATGGACTATACTGGAGACATTTTAGCGCACATTGTTAGCACCAGCCGTGTTTAAAGGTAAGCCTGCTACAAGGCAGTTGGTTCCCAAGCCCTGACCCCGAGTCTATCCGCTGCGTACTCTGGTCATGGACTATACTGGAGACATTTTAGGACACATTGTTAGCACCAGCCGGGATTAAAGGTAAGCCTGCTACAAAGCAGTAGGTTCCCAAGCCCTGACCCCGAGTCTATCCGCTGCGTACTCTGTCCATGGACTATACTGGAGACATTTTAGGACACATTGTTAGCACCAGCCGTGTTTAAAGGTAAGCCTGCTACAAGGCAGTTGGTTCCCAAGCCCTGACCCCGAGTCTATCCGCTGCGTACTCTGGTCATGGACTATACTGGAGACATTTTAGCGCACATTGTTAGCACCTCCGGAATTAAAGGTAAGCCTGCTACAAGGCAGTAGGTTCCCAAGCCCTGACCACCGAGTCTATCCGCTGAGTACTCTGGCCATGGACTATACTGGAGACATTTTAGCGCACATTGTTAGCACCAGCCGGGATTAAAGGTAAGCCTGCTACAAGGCAGTTGGTTATACACACCTACCTTTCTTGGTTAGCGATAACAGCGACCGGACTTACTGGTCATGGACTATACTGGAGACATTTTAGCGCACATTGTTAGCACCTCCGGGATTAAAGGTAAGCCTACTACAAGACAGTAGGTTCCCAAGCCCTGACTACCGAGTCTATACCCTGCGTACTCTGGCCATGGACTATACTGGAGACATTTTAGCACACTTTGTTAGCACCTCCGGGATTAAAGGTAAGCCTGCTACAAAGCAGTAGGTTTCCAAGCCCTAACCACCGAGTCTATCTGCTGCGTACTGTGGCCATGGACTATTCTGGAGACATTTTAGCGCACATTGTTAGCACCTCCGGGATTAAAGGTAAGCCTGCTACAAGGCAGTAGGTTCCCAAGCCCTGACACCGAGTCTATCCGCTGCGTACTCTGGCCATGGACTATACTGGATACATTTTAGCACAAATTGTTAGCACCAGCCGTGATTAAAGGTAAGCCTGCTACAAGGCAGTTGGTTATACACACCTACCTTTCTTGGTTAGCGATAACAGCGAAAGGACTTACTGGTCATGGACTATACTGGAGACATTTTAGCGCACATTGTTAGCACCTCCGGGATTAAAGGTAAGCCTACTACAAGACAGTAGGTTCCCAAGCCCTGACTACCGAGTCTATACCCTGCGTACTCTGGCCATGGACTATACTGGAGACATTTTAGCACACTTTGTTAGCACCTCCGGGATTAAAGGTAAGCCTGCTACAAAGCAGTAGGTTTCCAAGCCCTAACCACCGAGTCTATCCGCTGCGTACTCTGGCCATGGACTATACTGGAGACATTTTAGCGCACATTGTTAGCACCTCCGGGATTAAAGGTAAGCCTGCTACAAGGCAGTAGGTTCCCAAGCCCTGACTACCGAGTCTATACCCTGCGTACTCTGGCCATGGACTATACTGGAGACATTTTAGCACACTTTGTTAGCACCTCCGGGATTAAAGGTAAGCCTGCTACAAAGCAGTAGGTTCCCAAGCCCTGACCCCGAGTCTATCCGCTGCGTACTCTGGCCATGGACTATACTGGAGACATTTTAGCGCACATTGTTAGCACCAGCCGGGATTAAAGGTAAGCCTGATACAAGGCAGTAGGTTCCCAAGCCCTGACCCCGAGTCTATCCGCTGCGTACTCTGGCCATGGACTATACTGGAGACATTTTAGCGCACATTGTTAGCACCTCCGGGATTAAATGTAAGCCTGCTACAAGGCAGTAGGTTCCCAAGCCCTGACTACCGAGTCTATACCCTGCGTACTCTGGCCATGGACTATACTGGAGACACTTTAGCGCACATTGTTAGCACCAGCCGGGATTAAAGGTAAGCCTGCTACAAGGCAGTAGGTTCCCAAGCCCTGACTACCGAGTCTATCCGCTGCGTACTCTGTCCATGGACTATACTGGAGACATTTTAGCACACTTTGTTAGCACCTCCGGGATTAAAGGTAAGCCTGCTACAAAGCAGTTGGTTATACACACCTACATTTCTTGGTTAGCGAAAACAGCAACCGGACTTACTGACCATGGATTATACTGGAGACATTTTAGCACAAATTGTTAGCACCAGCCGGGATTAAAGGTAAGCCTGCTACAAGGCAGTTGGTTCCCAAGCCCTGACCCCGAGTCTATCCGCTGCGTACTCTGGCCATGGACTATACTGGATACATTTTAGCGCACATTGTTAGCACCAGCCGGGATTAAAGGTAAGCCTGCTACAAGGCAGTTGGTTCCCAAGCCCTGACCCCGAGTCTATCCGCTGCGTACTCTGGCCATGGACTATACTGGATACATTTTAGCACAAATTGTTAGCACCAGCCGGGATTAAAGGTAAGCCTGCTACTAGGCAGTTGGTTCCCAAGCCCTGACCCCGAGTCTATCCGCTGCGTACTCTGGCCATGGACTATAATGGATACATTTTAGCGCACATTGTTAGCACCAGCCGGGATTAAAGGTAAGCCTGCTACAAGGCAGTTGGTTCCCAAGCCCTGACCCCGAGTCCATACGCTGCGTACTCTGGCCATGGACTATACTGGAGACATTTTAGCGCACATTGTTAGCACCAGCCGTGTTTAAAGGTAAGCCTGCTACAAGGCAGTTGGTTCCCAAGCCCTGGCCCCGAGTCTATCCGCTGCGTACTCTGGCCATGGACTATACTGGATACATTTTAGCGCACATTGTTAGCACCAGCCGTGTTTAAAGGTAAGCCTGCTACAAGGCAGTTGGTTCCCAAGCCCTGACCCCGAGTCTATCCGCTGCGTACTCTGGCCATGGACTATACTGGAGACATTTTAGCGCACATTGTTAGCACCAGCCGTGATTAAAGGTAAGCCTGCTAGAAGGCAGTAGGTTCCCAAGCCCTGACCCCGAGTCTATCCGCTGCGTACTCTGTCCATGGACTATACTGGAGACATTTTAGGACACATTGTTAGCACCAGCCGGGATTAAAGGTAAGCCTGCTACAAGGCAGTAGGTTCCCAAGCCCTGACCCCGAGTCTATCCGCTGCGTACTCTGGCCATGGACTATACTGGAGACATTTTAGCGCACATTGTTAGCACCAGCCGTGATTAAAGGTAAGCCTGCTACAAGGCAGTAGGTTCCCAAGCCCTGACCACCGAGTCTATCCGCTGCGTACTCTGGCCATGGACTATACTGGAGACATTTTAGCGCACATTGTTAGCACCAGCCGTGTTTAAAGGTAAGCCTGCTACAAGGCAGTAGGTTCCCAAGCCCTGACCACCGAGTCTATCCGCTGCGTACTCTGGCCATGGACTATACTGGAGACATTTTAGCGCACATTGTTAGCACCAGCCGGGATTAAAGGTAAGCCTGCTACAAGGCAGTTGGTTATACACACCTACCTTTCTTGGTTAGCGATAACAGCGACCGGACTTACTGGTCATGGACTATACTGGAGACATTTTAGCGCACATTGTTAGCACCTCCGGGATTAAAGGTAAGCCTACTACAAGACAGTAGGTTCCCAAGCCCTGACTACCGAGTCTATACCCTGCGTACTCTGGCCATGGACTATACTGGAGACATTTTAGCGCACATTGTTAGCACCTCCGGGATTAAAGGTAAGCCTGCTACAAGGCAGTAGGTTCCCAAGCCCTGACACCGAGTCTATCCGCTGCGTACTCTGGCCATGGACTATAATGGATACATTTTAGCACAAATTGTTAGCACCAGCCGTGATTAAAGGTAAGCCTGCTACAAGGCAGTTGGTTATACACACCTACCTTTCTTGGTTAGCGATAACAGCGACCGGACTTACTGGTCATGGACTATACTGGAGACATTTTAGCGCACATTGTTAGCACCTCCGGGATTAAAGGTAAGCCTACTACAAGACAGTAGGTTCCCAAGCCCTGACTACCGAGTCTATACCCTGCGTACTCTGGCCATGGACTATACTGGAGACATTTTAGCACACTTTGTTAGCACCTCCGGGATTAAAGGTAAGCCTGCTACAAAGCAGTAGGTTTCCAAGCCCTAACCACCGAGTCTATCCGCTGCGTACTCTGGCCATGGACTATACTGGAGACATTTTAGCGCACATTGTTAGCACCAGCCGGGATTAAAGGTAAGCCTGATACAAGGCAGTAGGTTCCCAAGCCCTGACCCCGAGTCTATCCGCTGCGTACTCTGGCCATGGACTATACTGGAGACATTTTAGCGCACATTGTTAGCACCTCCGGGATTAAATGTAAGCCTGCTACAAGGCAGTAGGTTCCCAAGCCCTGACTACCGAGTCTATACCCTGCGTACTCTGGCCATGGACTATACTGGAGACATTTTAGCGCACATTGTTAGCACCAGCCGGGATTAAAGGTAAGCCTGCTACAAGGCAGTAGGTTCCCAAGCCCTGACTACCGAGTCTATACCCTGCGTACTCTGTCCATGGACTATACTGGAGACATTTTAGCACACTTTGTTAGCACCTCCGGGATTAAAGGTAAGCCTGCTACAAGGCAGTAGGTTTTCAAGCCCTGACCACCGAGTCCATACGCTGCGTACTCTGGCCATGGACTATACTGGAGACATTTTAGGACACATTGTTAGCACCTCCGGGGTTAAATGTAAGCCTGCTACAAGGCAGTAGGTTCCCAAGCCCTGACTACCGAGTCTATACCCTGCGTACTCTGTCCATCGACTATACTGGAGACATTTTAGCACACTTTGTTAGCACCTCCGGCATTAAAGGTAAGCCTGCTACAAGGCAGTAGGTTTCCAAGCCCTAACCACCGAGTCTATCCGCTGCGTACTCTGGCCATGGACTATACTGGAGACATTTTAGGACACATTGTTAGCACCAGCCGGGATTAAAGATAAGCCTGCTACAAGGCAGTAGGTTTCCAAGCCCTAACCACCGAGTCTATCCGCTGCGTACTCTGGCCATGGACTATACTGGAGACATTTTAGGACACATTGTTAGCACCTCCGGGGTTAAATATAAGCCTGCTACAAGGCAGTAGGTTCCCAAGCCCTGACCCCGAGTCTATCCGCTGCGTACTCTGGCCATGGACTATACTGGAGACATTTTATCGCACATTGTTAGCACCAGCCGGGATTAAAGGTAAGCCTGCTACAAGGCAGTAGGTTTCCAAGCCCTAACCAAGGAGTCTATCCGCTGCGTACTCTGGCCATGGACTATACTGGAGACATTTTAGGACACATTGTTAGCACCTCCGGGGTTAAATGTAAGCCTGCTACAAGGCAGTAGGTTCCCAAGCCCTGACTACCGAGTCTATACCCTGCGTACTCTGTCCATGGACTATACTGGAGACATTTTAGCACACTTTGTTAGCACCTCCGGGATTAAAGGTAAGCCTGCTACAAGGCAGTAGGTTTTCAAGCCCTAACCACCGAGTCTATCCGCTGCGTACTCTGGCCATGGACTATACTGGAGACATTTTAGCGCACATTGTTAGCTCCAGCCGGGATTAAAGGTAAGCCTGCTACAAAGCAGTAGGTTCCCAAGCCCTGACCCCGAGTCTATCCGCTGCGTACTCTGGCCATGGACTATACTTTAGACATTTTAGCGCACATTGTTAGCACCAGCCGGGATTAAAGGTAAGCCTGCTACAAGGCAGTAGGTTCCCAAGCCCTGACCCCGAGTCTATCCGCTGCGTACTCTGGCCATGTACTCTACTGGAGACATTTTAGCGCACATTGTTAGCTCCAGCCGGGATTAAAGGTAAGCCTACTACAAGACAGTAGGTTCCCAAGCCCTGACCCCGAGTCTATCCGCTGCGTACTCTGGCCATGGACTATACTGGAGACATTTTAGCGCACATTGTTAGCACCAGCCGGGATTAAAGGTAAGCCTGATACAAGGCAGTAGGTTCCCAAGCCCTGACCCCGAGTCTATCCGCTGCGTACTCTGGCCATGGACTATACTGGAGACATTTTAGCGCACATTGTTAGCACCTCCGGGATTAAATGTAAGCCTGCTACAAGGCAGTAGGTTCCCAAGCCCTGACTACCGAGTCTATACCCTGCGTACTCTGGCCATGGACTATACTGGAGACATTTTAGCGCACATTGTTAGCACCTCCGGGATTAAATGTAAGCCTGCTACAAGGCAGTAGGTTCCCAAGCCCTGACTACCGAGTCTATACCCTGCGTACTCTGGCCATGGACTATACTGGAGACATTTTAACGCACATTGTTAGCACCTCCGGGGTTAAATGTAAGCCTGCTACAAAGCAGTAGGTTCCCAAGCCCTGACCCCGAGTCTATCCGCTGCGTACTCTAGCCATGGACTATACTGGAGACATTTTAGCGCACATTGTTAGCACCTCCGGGGTTAAATGTAAGCCTGCTACAAAGCAGTAGGTTCCCAAGCCCTGACCCCGAGTCTATCCGCTGCGTACTCTGGCCAT
Source organism: Prosapia bicincta (assembly GCA_036971475.1). NCBI lineage: Eukaryota > Metazoa > Arthropoda > Insecta > Hemiptera > Cercopidae > Prosapia > Prosapia bicincta. The sequence continues at coordinate 36,682,091 of JBAIZL010000008.1, read as the reverse complement.
GGACTATACTGGAGACATTTTAGCGCACATTGTTAGCACCTCCGGGATTAAAGGTAAGCCTGCTACAAAGCAGTAGGTTCCCAAGCCCTGACCCCGAGTCTATCCGCTGCGTACTCTGGCCATGGACTATACTGGAAACATTTTAGCGCACATTGTTAGCACCAGCCGGGATTAAAGGTAAGCCTGCTACAAGGCAGTAGGTTCCCAAGCCCTGACCCCGAGTCTATCCGCTGCGTACTCTGGCCATGGACTATACTGGAGACATTTTAGCGCACATTGTTAGCACCAGCCGGGATTAAAGGTAAGCCTGCTACAAGGCAGTAGGTTCCCAAGCCCTGACCACCGAGTCTATCCGCTGAGTACTCTGGCCATGGACTATACTGGAGACATTTTAGCGCACATTGTTAGCACCAGCCGGGATTAAAGGTAAGCCTGCTACAAGGCAGTAGGTTCCCAAGCCCTGACACCGAGTCTATCCGCTGCGTACTCTGGCCATGGACTATACTGGAGACATTTTAGCGCACATTGTTAGCACCAGCCGTGTTTAAAGGTAAGCCTGCTACAAGGCAGTAGGTTCCCAAGCCCTGACACCGAGTCTATACCCTGCGTACTCTGGCCATGGACTATACTGGATACATTTTAGCGCACATTGTTAGCACCAGCCGTGTTTAAAGGTAAGCCTGCTACAAGGCAGTAGGTTCCCAAGCCCTGACCCCGAGTCTATCCGCTGCGTACTCTGGCCATGGACTATACTGGAGACATTTTAGCGCACATTGTTAGCACCTCCGGGGTTAAATGTAAGCCTGCTACAAGGCAGTAGGTTCCCAAGTAATATAAAAAAAAAATATTTTAAAGGTAATTACTACTTCAATGAAAAAAATTTTTATTTTAGTTAGTTTTTATTGAATAATTACAATTATTATAATAAAGTAACATAACCTATGCGTTAAAACAGCTGTTCTACCACATAACCTATAACACAAAAATTAGATGTTTTATAAAATCTATATTTTTAGTCTATAAAGTATATTTTAAGCCAAATCGGACGAAATAACTATATTGCATAGCTTGCCCCTTTTGTGCAAGTTTTTCCCCTTTATACAACTGAAATAATTTCATTAAATTTAATTATAACTATTTGAATAATTTTGAACTAAACTCAAGCAGACCTTTGCAGTTTTAGGCGGTTTATATTTTATTAACTGTTATTTAGAGATTAAAGAGTATGATAAAATGACAAAATGTTGTATTATATAATGATTTCATTCATAATGAAAGATAAATTCATTTGTCTTTAATTTAAAATAAAGGAAATATTCCTGGACTATAAAGGTTTTTGTATTTGAATGATGATTTAACTTAGGAGTAAATATTTGTTACGTTTGGACCCCTGTCAACCGCTACACAGCAATGGCCCAGCAGTAGTTTATTATACTAGTGTATCCATATCGATTAACCCTCTTGGTCACGAGACGCGAGGAGCAGGTCCAGGAAAGAGGGGCCGCTCAAAAGCCCCGCAACCGCATAACGTCACTTTTATTGGAAAATTACATAAAATGACATAAATCAAAGGTCTATTGACGGAACTCTCAACATATCTGCAGAAGTGTGATTGGAATCGTATCTCTTTCAATACATCCCTCTCGCAACAATGCAAAGCCACTTTCACGCACAGGCACGGCCGCCACAAGGACCAAACTTTGCACCAACTAGAACCTTGACCATTAGGGCAATATACCGGAGCCGCCCGGGGCTGAACTATTGCCCGTGTTTAACGTTAATTATAGAGCCACACTTTGATAACTTATTGTTCCAGTGACTGCGGTTGGTTCCTATTAAACACTTGACCGGTACGTGGCTGGCCTTATTCTAATTTTAGCTCAACACCTTGGGCATACCGGCTTCGGCTATTTGGGCGGTGAATACGTGCTTGGCACAAGTTGCTAATGGAGGAAAGTAGACAGTGTGTTATGAACTCTGCTCTACACAGGCTAAGACAACTTATTGAGGTAGACGGTATCTGGATGGGGGCGGTGAATACGTGCTTGGCACAAGTTGCTAATGGAGGAAAGTAGACAGTGCGTTATGAACTCTGCTATACACAGGCTAAGACAACTTATTGAGGTAGACGGTATCTGGATGGGGGCGGTGAATACGTGCTTGGCACAAGTTGCTAATGGAGGAAAGTAGACAGTGCGTTATGAACTCTGCTATACACAGGCTAAGACAACTTATTGAGGTAGACGGTATCTGGATGGGGGCGGTGAATACGTGCTTGGCACAAGTTGCTAATGGAGGAAAGTAGACAGTGTGTTATGAACTCTGCTATACACAGGCTAAGACATCTTATTGAGGTAGACGGTATCTGGATGGGGGCGGTGAATACGTGCTTGGCACAAGTTGCTAATGGAGGAAAGTAGACAGTGTGTTATGAACTCTGCTATACACAGGCTAAGACAACTTATTGAGGTAGACGGTATCTGGATGGGGGCGGTGAATACGTGCTTGGCACAAGTTGCTAATGGAGGAAAGTAGACAGTGTGTTATGAACTCTGCTATACACAGGCTAAGACAACTTATTGAGGTAGACGGTATCTGGATGGGGGCGGTGAATACGTGCTTGGCACAAGTTGCTAATGGAGGAAAGTAGACAGTGTGTTATGAACTCTGCTATACACAGGCTAAGACAACTTATTGAGGTAGACGGTATCTGGATGGGGGCGGTGAATACGTGCTTGGCACAAGTTGCTAATGGAGGAAAGTAGACAGTGTGTTATGAACTCTGCTATACACAGGCTAAGACAACTTATTGAGGTAGACGGTATCTGGATGGGGGCGGTGAATACGTGCTTGGCACAAGTTGCTAATGGAGGAAAGTAGACAGTGTGTTATGAACTCTGCTATACACAGGCTAAGACAACTTATTGAGGTAGACGGTATCTGGATGGGGGCGGTGAATACGTGCTTGGCACAAGTTGCTAATGGAGGAAAGTAGACAGTGCGTTATGAACTCTGCTATACACAGGCTAAGACAACTTATTGAGGTAGACGGTATCTGGATGGGGGCGGTGAATACGTGCTTGGCACAAGTTGCTAATGGAGGAAAGTAGACAGTGCGTTATGAACTCTGCTATACACAGGCTAAGACAACTTATTGAGGTAGACGGTATCTGGATGGGGGCGGTGAATACGTGCTTGGCACAAGTTGCTAATGGAGGAAAGTAGACAGTGCGTTATGAACTCTGCTATACACAGGCTAAGACAACTTATTGAGGTAGACGGTATCTGGATGGGGGCGGTGAATACGTGCTTGGCACAAGTTGCTAATGGAGGAAAGTAGACAGTGCGTTATGAACTCTGCTATACACAGGCAAAGACAACTTATTGAGGTAGACGGTATCTGGATGGGGGCAGTGAATACGTGCTTGGCACAAGTTGCTAATGGAGGAAAGTAGACAGTGTGTTATGAACTCTGCTATACACAGGCTAAGACAACTTATTGAGGTAGACGGTATCTGGATGGGGGCGGTGAATACGTGCTTGGCACAAGTTGCTAATGGAGGAAAGTAGACAGTGCGTTATGAACTCTGCTATACACAGGCTAAGACAACTTATTGAGGTAGACGGTATCTGGATTTGGGCGGTGAATACGTGCTTGGCACATGTTGCTAATGGAGGAAAGTAGACAGTGCGTTATGAACTCTGCTATACACAGGCTAAGACAACTTATTGAGGTAGACGGTATCTGGATGGGGGCGGTGAATACGTGCTTGGCACAAGTTGCTAATGGAGGAAAGTAGACAGTGCGTTATGAACTCTGCTATACACAGGCTAAGACAACTTATTGAGGTAGACGGTATCTGGATGGGGGCAAAGAATACGTGCTTGGCACAAGTTGCTAATGGAGGAAAGTAGATAGTGCGTTATGAACTCTGCTATACACAGACTAAGACAACTTATTGAGGTAGACGGTATCTGGATGGGGGCGGTGAATACGTGCTTGGCACATGTTGCTAATGGAGGAAAGTAGATAGTGCGTTATGAACTCTGCTATACACAGACTAAGACAACTTATTGAGGTAGACGGTATCTGGATGGGGGCGGTGAATACGTGCTTGGCACATGTTGCTAATGGAGGAAAGTAGACAGTGCGTTATGAACTCTGCTATACACAGGCTAAGACAACTTATTGAGGTAGACGGTATCTGGATGGGGGCGGTGAATACGTGCTTGGCACAAGTTGCTAATGGAGGAAAGTAGACAGTGTGTTATGAACTCTGCTATACACAGGCTAAGACAACTTATTGAGGTAGACGGTATCTGGATGGCGGCGGTGAATACGTGCTTGGCACAAGTTGCTAATGGAGGAAAGTAGACAGTGTGTTATGAACTCTGCTATACACAGGCTAAGACAACTTATTGAGGTAGACGGTATCTGGATGGGGGCGGTGAATACGTGCTTGGCACAAGTTGCTAATGGAGGAAAGTAGACAGTGCGTTATGAACTCTGCTATACACAGGCTAAGACAACTTATTGAGGTAGACGGTATCTGGATGGGGGCAGTGAATACGTGCTTGGCACAAGTTGCTAATGGAGGAAAGTAGACAGTGCGTTATGAACTCTGCTATACACAGGCTAAGACAACTTATTGAGGTAGACGGTATCTGGATGGGGGCAGTGAATACGTGCTTGGCACATGTTGCTAATGGAGGAAAGTAGACAGTGCGTTATGAACTCTGCTATACACAGGCTAAGACAACTTATTGAGGTAGACGGTATCTGGATGGAGGCGGTGAATACGTGCTTGGCACAAGTTGCTAATGGAGGAAAGTAGACAGTGCGTTATGAACTCTGCTATACACAGGCTAAGACAACTTATTGAGGTAGACGGTATCTGGATGGGGGCGGTGAATACGTGCTTGGCACATGTTGCTAATGGAGGAAAGTAGATAGTGCGTTATGAACTCTGCTATACACAGACTAAGACAACTTATTGAGGTAGACGGTATCTGGATGGGGGCGGTGATTACGTGCTTGGCACATGTTGCTAATGGAGGAAAGTAGACAGTGCGTTATGAACTCTGCTATACACAGGCTAAGAAAACTTATTGAGGTAGACGGTATCTGGATGGGGGCGGTGAATACGTGCTTGGCACAAGTTGCTAATGGAGGAAAGTAGACAGTGCGTTATGAACTCTGCTATACACAGGCTAAGACAACTTATTGAGGTAGACGGTATCTGGATGGGGGCAGTGAATACGTGCTTGGCACAAGTTGCTAATGGAGGAAAGTAGACAGTGTTATGAACTCTGCTATACACAGGCTAAGACAACTTATTGAGGTAGACGGTATCTGGATGGGGGCGGTGAATACGTGCTTGGCACAAGTTGCTAATGGAGGAAAGTAGACAGTGTGTTATGAACTCTGCTATACACAGGCTAAGACAACTTATTGAGGTAGACGGTATCTGGATGGGGGCGGTGAATACGTGCTTGGCACAAGTTGCTAATGGAGGAAAGTAGACAGTGCGTTATGAACTCTGCTATACACAGGCTAAGACAACTTATTGAGGTAGACGGTATCTGGATGGGGGCAGTGAATACGTGCTTGGCACAAGTTGCTAATGGAGAAAGGAGACAGTGCGTTATGAACTCTGCTATACACAGGCTAAGACAACTTATTGAGGTAGACGGTATCTGGATGGGGGCAGTGAATACGTGCTTGGCACATGTTGCTAATGGAGGAAAGTAGACAGTGCGTTATGAACTCTGCTATACACAGGCTAAGACAACCTATTGAGGTAGACGGTATCTGGATGGGGGCGGTGAATACGTGCTTGGCACAAGTTGCTAATGGAGGAAAGTAGACAGTGCGTTATGAACTCTGCTATACACAGGCTAAGACAACTTATTGAGGTAGACGGTATCTGGATGGGGGCAGTGAATACGTGCTTGGCACATGTTGCTAATGGAGGAAAGTAGACAGTGCGTTATGAACTCTGCTATACACAGGCTAAGACAACTTATTGAGGTAGACGGTATCTGGATGGGGGCAGTAAATACGTGCTTGGCACATGTTGCTAATGGAGGAAAGTAGACAGTGCGTTATGAACTCTGCTATACACAGGCTAAGACAACTTATTGAGGTAGACGGTATCTGGATGGGGGCAGTGAATACGTGCTTGGCACATGTTGCTAATGGAGGAAAGTAGACAGTGCGTTATGAACTCTGCTATACACAGGCTAAGACAACTTATTGGGGTAGACGGTATCTGGATGGGGGCGGTAAATACGTGCTTGGCACAAGTTGCTAATGGAGGAAAGTAGACAGTGCGTTATGAACTCTGCTATACACAGGCTAAGACAACTTATTGGGATAGACGGTATCTGGATGGGGGCAGTGAATACGTGCTTGGCACATGTTGCTAATGGAGGAAAGTAGACAGTGCGTTATGAACTCTGCTATACACAGGCTAAGACAACTTATTGAGGTAGACGGTATCTGGATGGGGGCAGTGAATACGTGCTTGGCACATGTTGCTAATGGAGGAAAGTAGACAGTGCGTTATGAACTCTGCTATACACAGGCTAAGACAACTTATTGAGGTAGACGGTATCTGGATGGGGGCGGTGAATACGTGCTTGGCACAAGTTGCTAATGGAGGAAAGTAGACAGTGTGTTATGAACTCTGCTATACACAGGCTAAGACAACGTATTGAGGTAGAAGGTATCTGGATGGGGGCAGTGATTACGTGCTTGGCACAAGTTGCTAATGGAGGAATGTAGACAGTGTGTTATGAACTCTGCTATACACAGGCTAAGACAACTTATTGGGGTAGACGGTATCTGGATGGGGGCGGTGAATACGTGCTTGGCACAAGTTGCTAATGGAGGAAAGTAGACAGTGTGTTATGAACTCTGCTATACACAGGCTAAGACAACTTATTGGGGTAGACGGTATCTGGATGGGGGCGGTGAATACGTGCTTGGCACAAGTTGCTAATGGAGGAAAGTAGATAGTGCGTTATGAACTCTGCTATACACAGGCTAAGACAACTTATTGGGGTAGACGGTATCTGGATGGGGGCGGTGAATACGTGCTTGGCACAAGTTGCTAATGGAGGAAAGTAGATAGTGCGTTATGAACTCTGCTATACACAGGCTAAGACAACTTATTGGGGTAGACGGTATCTGGATGGGGGCGGTGAATACGTGCTTGGCACAAGTTGCTAATGGAGGAAAGTAGACAGTGTGTTATGAACTCTGCTATACACAGGCTAAGACAACTTATTGAGGTAGACGGTATCTGGATGGGGGCGGTGAATACGTGCTTGGCACATGTTGCTAATGGAGGAAAGTAGACAGTGTCTTATGAACTCTGCTATACACAGGCTAAGACAA
>JBAIZL010000008.1:36664689-36669689 GCA_036971475.1 Prosapia bicincta | reverse complement strand
TTTTCATTGATTTCTTTAAATTAACTTTGAATTTTCGAAAATCTTTGATTACTGGTTTTTTTCAAATACAGTTTTTTCAAAAATTTATTTTATCAAACATTACAATCTGGTTGTCGTCGAAACCTTCATTGCACAACCTTAAATTGTTGCCATGGTTATCACACAATTTCCTAAATAGTGCTCTAGGATTAAAAATAAATCTAAAGAATAAAATAAACTAACAAACTGTATCAAAGGTGTCGAACTTTGCCTCACAAAAAGACAATGCGAAAGAAACCACAAAGCAAAGCAAGCGACGGAAAAAATAAAGCGTATATATAGTAACAACCAAAAATAATATTCCAACACCACACATAGAAAACAATATGTAACGTTGCTAATAACTTAATATTGATATTCTGACATTCGTAGAAAATATACATATTTATATTACGTGTAATTATAAAATAAAAAGAAACTAATATAAAATATTTCTTTGTTTTAGGAATTAATTTTAAAAATTTGTTATGTTACTTGTTTAGCGTAAATCTTGTCTGGAATCCTCGGCAGTGCGCATGTATTTATATATCTTGTCTGGAATCCTCGGCAGTGCGCATGTATTTATATATCTTGTCTGGAATCCTCGGCAGTGCGCATGTATTTATATATCTTGTCTGGAATCCTCGGCAGTGCGCATGTATTTATATATCTTGTCTGGAATCCTCGGCAGTGCGCATGTATTTATATATCTTGTCTGGAATCCTCGGCAGTGCGCATGTATTTATATATCTTGTCTGGAATCCTCGGCAGTGCGCATGTATTTATATATCTTGTCTGGAATCCTCGGCAGTGCGCATGTATTTATATATCTTGTCTGGAATCCTCGGCAGTGCGCATGTATTTATATATCTTGTCTGGAATCCTCGGCAGTGCGCATGTATTTATATATCTTGTCTGGAATCCTCGGCAGTGCGCATGTATTTATATATCTTGTCTGGAATCCTCGGCAGTGCGCATGTATTTATATATCTTGTCTGGAATCCTCGGCAGTGCGCATGTATTTATATATCTTGTCTGGAATCCTCGGCAGTGCGCATGTATTTATATATCTTGTCTGGAATCCTCGGCAGTGCGCATGTATTTATATATCTTGTCTGGAATCCTCGGCAGTGCGCATGTATTTATATATCTTGTCTGGAATCCTCGGCAGTGCGCATGTATTTATATATCTTGTCTGGAATCCTCGGCAGTGCGCATGTATTTATATATCTTGTCTGGAATCCTCGGCAGTGCGCATGTATTTATATATCTTGTCTGGAATCCTCGGCAGTGCGCATGTATTTATATATCTTGTCTGGAATCCTCGGCAGTGCGCATGTATTTATATATCTTGTCTGGAATCCTCGGCAGTGCGCATGTATTTATATATCTTGTCTGGAATCCTCGGCAGTGCGCATGTATTTATATATCTTGTCTGGAATCCTCGGCAGTGCGCATGTATTTATATATCTTGTCTGGAATCCTCGGCAGTGCGCATGTATTTATATATCTTGTCTGGAATCCTCGGCAGTGCGCATGTAATTATATATCTTGTCTGGAATCCTCGGCAGTGCGCATGTATTTATATATCTTGTCTGGAATCCTCGGCAGTGCGCATGTATTTATATATCTTGTCTGGAATCCTCGGCAGTGCGCATGTATTTATATATCTTGTCTGGAATCCCCTTATGCACGTTATGTAGGCATTATGTATTACTCAAGGCATTCGGGCAGAGAGAGAGAAAGATGTATAAAACCTATAAAGACGTAAAGAGGGGGAAATTGTTTAATTTTCGTTATAAATCTCAAGTGATGACGTCTGTTCTACCGATTCACTCACATGTATTTTTATATGCCGAGCAAGAGACATTTACACTTCATAAACAAAGCGTTAATTTAAAAAAATAGTTCAAAATCCTGTGAAAACACAAAATTAGTTTGCAAAATGTAAGAATAAAAATATTAAACTCAATTTTTTGTATTAAAGTGAATCAAGCAATTCCTGTAAATAGATAAGAAGCCGTCGCTGCAACGTTAATGAACGCGTAACGAAAGTTCGCTTTGTGTTCGAGATATTGTATGCAGCCTAATACGGCAACGTTGGCGTCACAGCCCCAATCAGCCTCTTGTCCTAATTGCAATCTGGACATGGATCAAGTATTTCTGTCTAGGGTTGGCACTTCTGCTGTGAAAGTGAGTCAATATTCCTCTTTACGTTGGCACTCCTGCTGTGAAAGTGAGACAATATTTCTCTTTACGTTGGCACTCCTGCTGTGAAAGTGAGTCAATATTTCTCTTTACGTTGGCACTCCTGCTGTGAAAGTGAGACAATATTTCTCTTTACGTTGGCACTCCTGCTGTGAAAGTGAGTCAATATTTCTCTTTACGTTGGCACTTCTGCTGTGAAAGTGAGTCAATATTTCTCTTTACGTTGGCACTCCTGCTGTGAAAGTGAGTCAATATTTCTCTTTACGTTGGCACTTCTGCTGTGAAAGTGAGTCAATATTTCTCTTTACGTTGGCACTCCTGCTGTGAAAATGAGTCAATATTTCTCTTTACGTTGGCACTCCTGCTGTGAAAGTGAGACAATATTTCTCTTTACGTTGGCACTCCTGCTGTGAAAGTGAGTCAATATTTCTCTTTACGTTGGCACTCCTGCTGTGAAAATGAGACAATATTTCTCTTTACGTTGGCACTCCTGCTGTGAAAGTGAGACAATATTTCTCTTTACGTTGGCACTCCTGCTGTGAAAGTGAGACAATATTTCTCTTTACGTTGGCACTCCTGCTGTGAAAGTGAGTCAATATTTCTCTTTACGTTGGCACTTCTGCTGTGAAAGTGAGACAATATTTCTCTTTACGTTGGCACTCCTGCTGTGAAAATGAGTCAATATTTCTCTTTACGTTGGCACTCCTGCTGTGAAAGTGAGTCAATATTTCTCTTTACGTTGGCACTCCTGCTGTGAAAGTGAGTCAATATTTCTCTTTACGTTGGCACTTCTGCTGTGAAAGTGAGTCAATATTTCTCTTTACGTTGGCACACCTGCTGTGAAAGTGAGACAATATTTCTCTTTACGTTTTACTAAAAACCTGTTCTGCAAAATGTACGAAAATTTACTTTTTAAAGACAATTATGTTTTTTTACAAAATATATAATGTTTATATCAGAGAAAAATTATTTCAAATCTCCCCAAACAGAGATCTCTCTAAATTACTGTTAATGTTTTTAAAATGGAATTAATCCTAAACGAGAGATCAAACAAAACAAATTAATACTAGGAAAGCAGAAAGAAATACTCAAATGTATACAAACATTCCGAACACACCTGAAAATGAGTATATTCAGAATACTAATAATACACGCATCCCACTACACAGTCTTAGACAAAGTAAAACTAGTGATTCACACAACAGGAACAATACAAACCCAAAACTATTGCATAATTGCAATCATGTACAAACAATCTACTTAAACATAACCCACTATTCAGTAATTAAAATAGTACATCTAGGGATTTACACTAACATACAATGGAACAACAACTCAACAATACAAAAGTAACACTATTGCATAATGCATTCTTGTACAAACAATCTACTTCAACATAACCCCCTATTCAGTAATTAAAATAGTACATCTAGGGATTTACACTAACATACAATGGAACAACAACTCAACAATACAAAAGTAACACTATTGCATAATGCATTCTTGTACAAACAATCTACTTAAACATAACCCACTATTCAGTAATTAAAATAGTACATCTAGAGATTCACACTAACATACAATGGAACAACAACTCAACAATACAAAAGTAACACTATTGCATAATGCATTCTTGTACAAACAATCTACTTCAACATAACCCACTATTCAGTAATTAAAATAGTACATCTAGGGATTTACACTAACATACAATGGAACAACAACTCAACAATACAAAAGTAACACTATTGCATAATGCATTCTTGTACAAACAATCTACTTCAACATAACCCACTATTCAGTAATTAAAATAGTACATCTAGGGATTTACACTAACATACAATGGAACAACAACTCAACAATACAAAAGTAACACTATTGCATAATGCATTCTTGTACAAACAATCTACTTAAACATAACCCACTATTCAGTAATTAAAATAGTACATCTAGAGATTCACACTAACATACAATGGAACAACAACTCAACAATACAAAAGTAACACTATTGCATAATGCATTCTTGTACAAACAATCTACTTAAACATAACCCACTATTCAGTAATTAAAATAGTACATCTAGAGATTCACACTAACATACAATGGAACAACAACTCAACAATACAAAAGTAACACTATTGCATAATGCATTCTTGTACAAACAATCTACTTCAACATAACCCCCTATTCAGTAATTAAAATCGTACATCTAGAGATTCACACTAACATACAATGGAACAACAACTCGACAATACAAAAGCAACAATATTGCATAATGCATTCACTGTACAAACAATCTACTTCAACATAACCCACTATTCAGTACTTAAAATAGTACATCTAGAGATTTACACTAACATACAATGGAACAACAACTCGACAATACAAAAGCAACAATATTGCATAATGCATTCACTGTACAAACAATCTGCTTAAACATAACCCCCTATTCAGTAAATAAAATAGTACATCTAGAGATTTACACTAACATACAGTGGAACAACAACTCGACAATACAAAAGCAACAATATTGCATAATGCATTCACTGTACAAACAATCTACTTAAACATAACCCACTATTCAGTAAATAAAATAGTACATCTAGAGATTCACACTAACATACAATGGAACAATAACTCAACAATACAAAAGCAACAATATTGCATAATACATTCACTGTACAAACAATCTACTTAAACATAACCCCCTATTCAGTAATTAAAATAGTACATCTAGAGATTCACACTAACATACAATGGAACAATAACTCAAC
>JBAIZL010000008.1:36564689-36662189 GCA_036971475.1 Prosapia bicincta | reverse complement strand
CGACCATTCTTCACCAGCGCGAGGATCTTAACATTTACGCGACAAATGTTACAAATGCTACGCAGTCTACATCGTAATATCTCAACCTTTGATCATAACGCACATGGTTTTAAAGTTTGCGATCCATTAAACTGTTGCAGATTAAAGTTACTTTAAGTGTCGCGTCTAGAAACCTAAATGATGCGCATTTATGCGCAGATAAAATGAGGTAAGACTCTACTGGCTTGCGTTTAACGTGAATGCATAAGTGTGCGTCAACAGAACTCCTCCTCTTCTGGGCACGGCATTAAATACACTTGCAGCTAATTCCGGTATCCATTGATGGTGTGCTTCCAATTCGTAATTAAACCATTGGTTATTAGAATGCTCCCGCTAAGTCCTTGGTAAGGCGATACGGACAGCTCGTCTATATAACTTATATAAAAACCAGTATATTGGTAAATTTTACGATTTTACCGCAAAAACTAATATTTACCCACTCTTAATGGTAAATTCAGAACTGTGATCATCGTTCTTTTCGAACGTTTACCACCACGCCCTCTGTACATCTTAAACTCTACCTCAGAGACACGGTAAATGTACTGAACCTAACCTAATCTAACCTAACCCAACGAAACATAATCTAAAATTAACAAAAGCTTGTTGTTTTATTACCCAAACCAACATTTACCCCGCATTCCATCACTATAAAGGTAAAAGCCCGCCAAGTCATCTCATATCCATAAAACCTTTACAATTATCAACTCGTGTTAGTAAATCTTAACATTTTCCGATGCATGGAATTTACAGACATATACATTTAGAGCGTTGTAGGTGGTGGATGGTATGATTTTACTCCCACGCAAAATTTACACAGCGAAAAGAATGATACTCTTCAATAAATTAGAAATGTTTGACAATTGTGTGACTTTAAACAGAATTGTAGGTTGAAATAACAATCATTGAACAGCCATTGTAAGTTACGTTAACTTAGCGTAAGCTAATTAGGAACTTTTACGCATTTTCGTTAGAGTTCCTTATCGCTTTGCCAACTTAAGTTCATGTAAAGTTTTTATAAGCTGACACATAAGGAGTTAAATTTCAAAATCGTATATCCTCATTAAAACCAAAGGGAATGCGATTTATTGATTATAAAAAAATAGAGATTCCAACAAAAATATTGAATACCAAAATTATTCTATCCCAATCTGTAACTTCTCACGTGACCACGAAACAGAAGGACTAAACTCTTAGATGATGGTCAGGTTAGATCGAAATATGTCAAATTACCATAGAAATATAATGTTTTGATTTTCAAATACTCTTTAAGTTTTAAGTAAAATTTGTCTAATTTCAAAAATTAGCCTACTACGAAATCCAGAAAATATTGGCTCTTTTTTGTCACATTAAACCAAAGCGCATACATACGCAAGTGAACCCTTCAGTAACTCGTAAGAGCAATCAGAGAGTTTTGTTACCTAATTACCCGCAGTAATCAAGACATAAATTAATTATGAATAAACAATAGCGTGGGCTTTCTGAGCATAGCTTCGCCACTAACATGTTATTAAGCGAGACATTGTTGCGTCTCTATTGTTAAGCTTCCGGCAGTGGATGAGATCAGTGCCCGCAACCATTACACAGCATGTTGTACCTAGATATATTACGTACTACAAGAGATGAGAGACGGCTTTGCATTTTACAAGGTAAAGTAATATTTACTCCTATAAAACTAGTAACTAATATATAATTAATTTAATCAGGAACTTTGTTAGAAAGGCCGAGGACTACTGTTGTGTTGTGGAACTGTATTTAGGAATTCACCAATCAACCAAGCTCGACCAATCAAATCACTTGATTTAAGCAAATAAATTAGAGTCGATATATTTTTATTATAATTCAAGTGTCGGGCTTAATGCCGTTGGTGAATCTAGGTGTATGGTACTAAGACGTTTTAAAACTTACATCAGATCAGAACTTATTAGTTGAATGAGTCCATGAAGAGATTGCGTCAGTGTTTCGTTCCAAATGCCTTATCATTCGCACTTTTGACCGTAAACGAAAGATTTTGAAGACAGTGTCTGTTATAGCATAAACTAAAAATTAACATACCTACTTATAACCGTATGTTTTTTTTAATATTTTTTCCACGATATTTGTGGAAGTATTGAACGGATAGAAGGGATTTTTCTTGCAAAAAGGGGGAAACCGTCTCATTGGTCCTATTATAATTACATTCCAATCCATCTGATTTGGAGACAATAATACGCTATTTTAACTTTGGAGTGAACATTTTTTTTTAAATAAGGATTATGAACTATAAAATAACTAATAAGCAAAAACGCATTTATTGTATGTAGTATTCTACCATATTTAAAACTAATATAGAAAAAATTATGTATAAAATTAATATATTTTTATATTTCTTGCATAAAAGAGCTGCTTAGAACGAGCATCGTCGGTTAGTTATGAATGAATTTTCCTCATGAAAGTGGCTTTTTCGGTGATGTACCAATATTAATAAATAACTTGGTATAACTCGAATTATATAAGCCAAAATAAATACACCGTATAACGGTCTGGAAGGCCGTCCAAATTGGGAAATTAATAATTTCCTATTTTTTAAATAACAATTTTTAAAAAATAAATAATAAGGTTTTAATTTATTATATAATGAATCGTTGTAATGAGTGAAGAAGTCAGGAAAATCTTAAATACTTAATGTTAAGACAAATTAAAAATTATAACAGCATGAAACTGTAATAACTAACTAAATTTGACAAACGAGAGTGAAGTGAAAAATTTTCCAAGTGCCGAAAAATGCTAACTTGAGAACCAGGTCACGTAGAACTATCACTGACATTTTGAAATGACCGGCAAGATCCAAAATGAACAATAGTGAAAACAGAATTTAAAAAACTTAAATAACAAAAACGTTACAGCCATTTTAAAATAATAGACATTTTTCAGTGTTCTAAAACAGATAACAAAATTATGCAGGTTGAATCGAATACGTTGTCCAACCCGCCCGTACAAGAAAAGAAACACGGAGATAGCGACGAGCTTAGAGCAGGGGGGAAAGGTTACATAGCCGCAATAAATACAGGAACTTAGGGACCTGTAAGGCAGTCTGTAAAACTTTTTAATACGAGGTGCTAACGGCCGTAATGTCAGATCGCGCCTAGGCCAACCACCATCGGCCAGATGGAACAAAACCAACACGTTTCCGCCGTCTAAGACCATCCATGGTCAAGGGCTCCAGACTCAGCCTCCAGGACGTGGAAATGGAGAAAGACTTCCATCGACTGACCAGGGATGGCAACTTCCGATGTCCAGGGACCAGGGAATCCAGACGAGAGGACTCTAGGACCGGCAGGGAAATCCTTGGCTAGTCATTTTCTCTATTATATACAAATTAACGTCAAATTTAGTCAGCTAAATTTATTAAATTCAAATTACCAATTAAACTTAAACAATGACCACTCTATGTTAAAAAATTAAATAAATCTTAAAAGTAGTAAAATTAATTAGTATAACAAAAATGTTTAAATAATGAATAATAAATATTAAATTTACAAAGTGGTTTTGGCCATAAGCCAATCATTTTCAAGAAGACCAGATTTATTGAATCATATAAATTTTAAAATTATGTATAATAAAATGTGAATTTACCAATTCAATCTTGAAATGAGAAGATAAATTTTTTTATTATGTTAAATTTGGAAATAATTTTGTTTAAAAATGTGTAAATGTAATGAATGAATTATTTATGAAATGTAGGATTTAAATATGTGAAAAATAACGAACTTTTAATTAATTATTTGAGAGAGTTAAATGTATTTTATTTGAAAAGATAATTATTTTAGTTGAAAATCAGTAATTAAATGCATTATAAAAACTTACAGTATTTGAATTTATCCTGTGTTGAACAACCAATAAAATCTTTTAGTTTTTTTCAACTGATAAATAATGATTATAATATCAAAGAACAGTTTTAATTAAATTTCTCCGAAACTAGTCTGCATATATTGATAAACCATCTAGTGCTTAGTGAGATGTTGAGTGCACTCTGTTAATATTTACCATTAAAATAACAACTGAGAAATGTTTCAACAGAAATCAGCCTTCTCGAATGCTGACATCACTAAGAAAAGAAAGAACCGTGTTGACGCGACTTGGGAAACTAGTGATACTCGAACGTTCAAGACAACGGTAAAGCACTGGAGACCTCTTTACGCGTCAAGAACAAACACTTTTAGCGACCATTTGCATTGGAGCATCGAGTTATGACGTCATAGCATTCTACGAGAGAGCTTAAGGTCTATTATTTAAACTTGTTCGTTTGTTTTCAACGAACGTGAGAACCTAAGGTTTGGGGAAGGAGCAACTTGAGCCAGAAGCAAATAATTAATAGAACTCAGAGTGGTTAGAAAGGAGATAGACATCCTGTGCTGTGTAACGGGCTTAAATTGAGGATTCAAGCGTTACAATGGAAATTTTAAAACTAAAAATATAAAATTTAAACTATTGGAAATAATCAAATATAAAAGTAAATACAGTGCCATAAGCAGCTATTCAAAGAAACTTTATAAAGTAAAGCCCTTCTTAAAAAGGGGAATTTTGTTATTACTTTGGATTTGAAGGACATAGCAACCATGAAAAAGGAAAGAAAAGTCAAAATTCATGTAGAACGTTGATCGACATTTGAAAATGTGCAGAATGAAAAATTAAGAAAAAAATCAAGAATAAGAAAATCGCCAAAATCCAAGATTTAAAAAGTTGCAGCCAGATTTAAATTTTAATACTAAACTATAAAATTGGGCTAACACCAGAAATTGTGACGGAGAGATCAGGGCATTTTAAGGGGTAGATCGTATGATTCTACGTCACTCTCTAAGAAGGTTGCTGATTGGATCAGGGACATCAGGGGATATTGGAAGTTTTGAGAAGAGGCTGGAAACAGGGGAGGAGATGGTCAGTAGGTCTAGAGACGTGATCGACGTTGGACGATGATCGAATTACTCCGCTTTGAAATGAGACAAAAGTGTTAAACGTTATACCATCATGTGCCAAGTGCAGCATATAAGTGGCTGCTAAATGTAACTATGCAATTCCCATGTCTTTTTTAGGGATTTTGGTCCCTATAATTGGCAAAATTCAATCAAAATGTGGTGCATTTCAAATCGATTGAAAAACGGAGGTTTACAAAATTGATAAACCGTAGATTGCTTTAAGAAAATAGTGACATTAGAATTGGATAAAATAGATTTTAAAACTGTTAAATGTGAAACTAAATTAGAAAAGCAGGGGTACGAACGGTAAACTTTTGAAAAATTT
This sequence comes from Prosapia bicincta, assembly GCA_036971475.1. Taxonomy (NCBI): domain Eukaryota; kingdom Metazoa; phylum Arthropoda; class Insecta; order Hemiptera; family Cercopidae; genus Prosapia; species Prosapia bicincta. The sequence goes on along the minus strand of JBAIZL010000008.1, from coordinate 36,656,873 downwards.
AATTCACGCGACGCGTGAGGAACAAAGGAACGTGGACTAGGCCGACCAAGAATGGAGAAGATCTTCACTAAACAAATATGGGAGCCACACATATGAAATTAACAAGGGTCCAGGAAGCGGAACGAATTAAAAGGTAGTTGCTTTCTTCTTGTTCAAATCTAAAATTTCGTAAATTCTTTTATTTTTAGGGAAATTAAAGTTCAAGTAATTCTTTTAATTGTAAAAGACCATAATGAATAAACTATGCTATAAAAATAATGGCTTTATTTATATTAGAGGAAAAGAAAATGTATTGAAAGGGTTGTTCATAAAGTATACAGAAATAAAATTAATATATAAACAATTATGTTTTTTAAACAGATAAAGGGGTCAAAATTAGTATAAATTTGCCTAAGGGTTTTATATGTTACAGTAATTATGATTAAGGAACTGTTAAGTTTGTTTGAGCACTAAAATAGAATAATTAAAACATTAGGTAATTTGGGAAATATATAAAAAGTAACTCGGTATAACGGGTTGTAAGTGAAACTGGTTAGGAATTAACAAATCAAAATTAGTATAAATTTGCCTAAGGGTTTTATATGTTACAGTAATTATGATTAAGGAACTGTTAAGTTTGTTTGAGCACTAAAATAGAATAATTAAAACATTAGGTAATTTGGGAAATATATAAAAAGTAACTCGGTATAACGGGTTGTAAGTGAAACTGGTTGGGAATTAACAAATCAAAATTAGTATAGCAAACAACAGTCAAACAGCATATTTTAAATATTAATTGATAAACTTAAATAAGTATGATTTCTGTATAGACATAAAAATGCTGATTTTACAAATAGTGTGTTAATATTAGGCTCTAAATATGATGTATAAAATTAGGTAAATGTTCTGATGACATTAGTTGTCAATTTGGGTTAAATTCTAAAAACGATTTGTTGATCATAAATAGGCGAGGTTTAGCAAATGTTTCTATATATGTGAATTGTCTTTATAAAGTGTTATGTGTTAATATTTTGGGGTTGGTTTTTCATAAATTTTTTTTTATGTATAAATTTTATTTTTTTTAATAGATGAAACTTTCTGATAAATGTGATATAATTGCATAGGTTATTTTTCTTATGAAATTATAAACGATAATATGATTCTCTTTTAGGGAATTTAGTGTATTTTTCTATAAACAAAATGTAACAGTAAAGCATAAGTTTTCAGATATAAATGTATGCTAGAATTAAGTACATTTTTCTAATGGGTTACATTTAGAACCAAATGGTTCAAAGGGTTAAAAGATATTAAAATATTCAAATAACTAAGTTAGGACAAAATCACGTAAGAAATAAGTACTAAGTTCATTTATAAAAGTCTTATTGTGCTTCAGAAGTTTTGTAAAAAGTTAAATTTAATAAAAGTGATAAATCTGTGCTAAAACGGAAAATGAAATAAAATAAAAAACTGTTTTTTACTAGCTTGCAAATTGAGTTGAAATTTATTTAATAAACCATTTTCTTACACACTTCGACACCCTTGTCATTAAGCTAAGATGCCTTCATTCATTTCCCGGGAAACAGTACCCAAAGGGTTAAATCTTTTTATCTTTGTGACGGTGGGTAGGGCCGTCACAGTTGTCCATATAAGTTGCAGCTTGAAAGTTCAAAGCCAGTTATAAAATTCCTGCCGTTTTATTATCCAAATCACTGGAAATAGAGGCCTTGTTCTCTAGTTAGGAAAATCTAAAGTAAACGTCTTGTGGAGTTATTAAATTTAGACTAGGCGAAAATAAATCTTTCATAACTTGAAATGTTTCATAACTCCGCAATATTCCTTGTATTTTCGTGAGAACTATATGGCGTGCGAAATTTGCGACATCTTGATAACAAGAGCAGGTAAAAATAAAACTTTTCCTTCATTCAATTTGCAATCTCAGACTTGAGGAAGGGTATTTTCGTATATTTCTGAGAATATTCACTCTTTATTTTCACCACTCCCAGTTCTTCAGCGTAATCTCGACGAATTGCACGTAGAACTGTATCAAAATAACTTTTAACCTAACTCAGTAAACAAAAAGGAGTAAACCGTTATTAACGCAGCTAAAGTATGACAGAAAACATGATGACAAAAAAATGGTAAATTGTTGAATATAACTGTGTCATTCCACTAAGTAATGCTAACTTATTATACAAATGTTACATCCAAAACAAAATCTGTTTTTTTAACTACTATAATATTTCAAAATAAAGTGGTTCTAAATAAACATTTTCTAATTTTTCCCATTTTAATTAAAGGTAGAATTGTGTTTTATTTTATCCTATCGGCCTATATGAATAATTGCAGAATGCTAGGTTATGGGGAAGTGAATACAAAACGACCTACTTGTAGCAATAGAAGAAGCGATGATATAGCAGCTGCTGTCTTGGGACAGCGCCACGTCAACAACTATTCCTCGGAACAAATCTAACCGCTTTATGCTCATTATCCCTATTTCGGCCGCAAACGTCCGGATTCCGCTGGAACTGGACTGCCAGCATGGAAGACGGAAGTCGGTTCTTTTATTCATGAGACAGTGGTCGACCAAGTAAGTGTTAAGTAATTGTCGGAAAGGATAAAAACATCGTAAAGCTTGTCTTCGTACATCCGTTTCTTATTGACGGGCTCGCTGAAATTCCATCAATATCAGTGCGAGTAATTGTTGTGATGTTTCTAGACAGCTGACTTTTGGAATGTAACGAAATGCCTGCAAGTGCACGGTTTTTCTGCAGCTCTCGTGCTGTGGGGAGAATGCGATAGTAATTTACCAAAATCCGAGTAAATAGTAGGTTTAACTCACATTCAGTCAATTATTTTCTTATATTCGTGAAAAAATCACCATTGTTACTGAATATATCTACACAAAATTTAAACTACCTTCAATTCTATGCTAATGGAGTACTTCTAATTTGTAATTTTAACATTATAAGTTTCTTTAAAAAACCAAGTATTATAAAAAAAAAATTTTCTTAAGCCAATTCCTACTTAGGTCAACGAAGAAAAACATTATTTTACTTACATTTTATTAAATAATTACATCTATATCAATAAAGTAATATAAGCAATGCATTAAAACTGCTCTTCTACCATACAACGTAAAACATAAAATCAGCAGTTTTACGAAATTGTATGCTATCACATATTTTAAGTCAAATGGGACGAAGTAACTACATTGCATACTTTGCCCCTTTTGTGAAAAGTTGTTCTCCCATATAAAACTAAAATTAATTCATCAAATAAATGAATGTATTAATATTTGGAAAAACTGTATTCACATCAAAACACCATCAGGAGAGCTGTTCTCTTCGGCCGCTATTGTCTGGACTTTCGATATGATCTAAAACTCCCTGGACAGGAAAACAACAAACAACAATAACTACTATCGGGGCTCTAGAGGTAATTCCAGTTTGTAACATTACATCTTGAATTGGTTCTTTTTATAAACAAAAGCTCATATGTTCTATGGCGAAATTTGGTGTTGACGTTAAAACTAGTTATAAAAAGTGCCAGTAAAGTAACTTTGGTTAACCTTAGAACAGTTCTAAGCATCCATCGCTGCATCCCTGTTTTTGTAATAACTGTTAATAATACAGACGATTTCACATAAAAGCCGTATTTTTATACTTGTTTTTAGACGATTTAGGCCAGCCACAAACAATAGCTACTTCTGTTTATACCTAGATACGTTTACATCAACAAATCATATTATTGCAAACTTACCCTTATTACCCTTATTGAAAACTCTATGATTTACAAAAGCAACAGTTTTTTCCCCCACTCCTGAGCATTACCTGGTATCTTTGCCTTCGCTACGTGTCTAACCCTTTCTTCAAGAAACCTTGCACAACTTGTTTCGTACTACGTATTTACAACTTTCATTTTTTAATTTAATTTTCAATTTCATATTTTTCGCGTCAATATTACCTCTGCCGTTTTTATTTACTGGATGTGGTTGCCTCTACTCTTTTTAAATTCCTTCTATTAGTTCACACTCTCCTTATATATATCTTGTACAAATTTTCAAAGGTTAAAAAATATGTTTTTATTCATCCAATTAAACTCAAATATTTTTTTAACATATACTGGGTAACAATTGATTTTAATAGAGTTATTTAAAATAAAAAATTGATGTCTTGGTCGGATTCGGACTATAGGTCTACTTGTTTGAAAACCAGCATTTTTACCACTGAGCTAACTTCTCCAGAGCTAAAAGTTCCTTGAAGATATATTATATGAAATTATAAGAGCAATGTTCTTTGCAATAGTGAAGCAATACAAGAGGTGGATGGAGTGAGAAGTTATAGACCAGTTTTAGCTTCTTAGAAAGTCCCTTTATATTTTGTCACTTAATATTGTGATTCTGTCATACATATATAAACACACACACACACACACACACACACACACTCACACACACACACACACACACACACACACACACACACACACACACACACACACACACACACACACACACACACACACACACACTCACACACACACACACACACACACACACACACACACACACACACACACACACACACACACACACACACACACACACACTCACACACACACACACACACACACACACACACACACACACACACTCACACACACACACACACACACACACACACACACACACACACACACACACACACACACACACACACACACACACACACACACATATATATATATATATATATATATATATATATATATATATATAAAAGTAACTAAAATAAAATTTTTCTCTGTCAACCTCAAGAGGAATTGACTTAAATTTTTTTTTTTAATACGTTTCACAACAAAAAATAATAGTGTTAAAAACAGACTTAATAACATGTTTTGTTTTTGTAAATACTGAAAACAAACCGCCGATGCCAACTCGTTCTGAGTTATATTAGTTTACTCGAGGGCCACCGAATTAGAGGTAAGTTTCCGCAAGTCTCATAAATGTATTGCAATTCGTTTTCAGTCAAAAAAAAAACAAAAAACATTTCGCTCGGCACTGATGAAGACCAGCTTGGCTGCCAAAGAATGTATAACAATAAAGTCATTATGCCCAAAAGCCTAGCTTAACAAATAATAAAATTATTCAAGCCGTTACCCTTGCAATACTTATCGAAACATGAATTCATATATTTATTAACTGCTAACTTAACACGTTCTTAATAAGCCATCTGCCCGTAACAAATTTTGCAACCTTTTAAACTAACTTCCCTATGAGGTGGAGACTTGATATTTGGAACACAGCTCAAGTCGGAAGACAATGCAGTATTATTGGATTATTTATAGTTTAAAAAAAGCGCGTTGTTTATGAAGTAAATAATTTAAATTATTTTGAGAATTCTAACGATGGCTAGCTCTTAGTACAATCTACTGCATACGGCGAATGCTTTTTGTTTTGAAATTTACAAGTATTTTCATATTTATTAAGATTCCCAAATGTTTAAGTCAACCTGAAAGGCTCAGTTATGGAATTATTAAGGTAACTAATCTGCATATATGTCTACGGAAAAGTTTATTTTATAGTTTAAGTCGATTTTAGAAACATGTTTAACAAAATTTTAATTGAATTATTTATGAAATTAATGTTGAATAAATGAAGGAGACTAACTTAACGTTTGCGTTAAAACAGCTGTTCCAACATAAAATCAGCTGTAGTACGGAAGCATATGCCATCGCTTGAGCTAAACCTGATGCCAAGAGGCAGGCCTGAAGAAGTTCTCACTTAAATATCGTGTACACTCTACAATTTATCACACAGCAGTGCTTGCATTTCTTTACGTACGCCTCGAGAACTTCCAGCATTTATCTTGCAACATACTGTTGTTAGCACAAGAAACCAAACAGCGTCTTATCAAGAATGTAGCCTATAATTAGCCAGCGAAAAACAATGCCCGTGTAAGCCAGCTTTTGCCAACAAATTGCGCATTGTTCTGACAAAACAAGACTTATGATGTCTTTATCGGACGAAAAACATGCGCAGAAGCATGTACGTTGAGGAATAGAGAGATCAAAATGGCAGAGATATTTTACTTCCTCTACTTAACTTGACAACTTTTTCTGATTTTCACGAGACCTTGGAAAGTCATTTCTCAAACGCACAAAGCCCGAGAAAATTATTTATTAATACAACATTTGCAAATCTCTTAACTAATGTTCTTATAAATAAAGGCATTACTAAAATTACATCTAAGAGTAAATGCCGGTAACCAGGACGCGTGATTATACCTCATTCACGGAATCCGTACAAGTTTTTTAGCTCAACAGTTATACGATACTGTACTACAATATAGATTCAAATACCAGGTTATGGTATATTTTAATATAAAAATTTTCAAACATAGGATTTATGTTTGTACTTCAGTTTCAGAAGTGATATTTTTCCGAAACTTTTTGCAAAAGACATTACCCCATTGCGATTTATATTACTCGCGGCCCGAGCGATCTAGCGTGTTAGGCATGAGAAACGTGTTGCACCGGCATGTATGCGATACCCAAGCAGAATAATCATTCAACAGAAAAAACCACGTACTTTCATAATAATCGTGAATGGGAGTTGACAGTCGGGCCAACTATAATACACAGAACGGTGACTCGGGATCCAAATAATGTTTGCGCTGCGCCTGCACTAGTGAAGATGCCGTACATAGAATCACTATTACGTAAATCAGTCTTATTGTTATTATTTTTTAAATCTAAAAGCAATTCGGATAATCAGAAGTTCGGATAACCGGATTTAGGATATTTGGAGTTCTACTGTATTTGTCTTATTTTAAACTCTCTTAATTCTTTCCATTGCTTTCTAAATACTCCCTTTAGGGGATGCGGCTTTTAGCCACTCCACAACACATCTCGCCTTACACCCTCCACGTATAAGTTCCATGTGCGGATAATACAATTGAAACCACTATTCACCACAAAAGATTACGTAACACCCGGGCGAAGGTCTGCATTTGGCGATCCGACTCTGGCAACAGGTCAGCTGGAGCGGAACGAAAGCAATAAATACAAGCCTGCATGCACGCTGCTGAGTAGTTTATGTGCACGGTCATGATTGAGTAGCGGGAGTTCATTCTCCGGGCCCCTACACACGCAACGTTTCCGTTAATGTGGGTTTTAAGATTTTCTAATGGTCGCGACGATTTATTTACTTCACACAACTTATTTTCCCCAGAACTCACGGACAAATAGAAACTTTTAATGTGGGGATTTTACTTAAAGATTGGCTACTTTATGGGATTCGCAAAAATTACATGAAAATTATTTTCATACTAACCCATTGCTTCCAACCGACGACATTAGGCCGTATGATCTAGGACGTATGCAAGACTTATGTCTACGCTTCCACAAAGTGAGCATCCGAGGTGTGGATGTAATATTATTATCTTTTGTAACTTCAAGGCAATGACCGAAGGATCATGACATAAAGTGTGCAGGGTAACGTGCCTTAAGTAGATTTAGTTCTGTTGTAAAGTAATGTCTACCCTTGTAAGGAGACGGGAAAGGATTGTGAATCAGGCAGGACTAAAGTGGTGGCATAAACCTGCTGGTAGAGCTTAAAGGGAGGATCATGACATAAAGAGTGCAGGGTAACGTGCCTGAAGTAGATCTTAGTTCTGTCGTAAAGTAATGTCTACCCTTGTAAGGAGAAGGGAAAGGATTGTGAATCAGGCAGGATTAAACTGGAGGCATAAAGCTGCTGGTAGAGGTTATAGGGAGGATCATGGCATAAAGTGTGCAGGGTAACGTGCCTGAAGTAGATCTTAGTTCTGTCGTAAAGTAATGTATACCCTTGTAAGGATTAGGGAAAGGATTGTGAATCAGGCAGGACTAAAGTGGAGGCAGAAACCTGCTGGTAGAGGTTATAGGGAGGATCATGGCATAGAGTGTGCAGGGCAATGTGCCTGAAGTAGATCTTAGTTCTGTCGTAAAGTAATGTCTACCCTTATAAGGAGAAGGGAAAGGATTGTGAATCAGGCAAGACTAAAGTGGAGGCAGAAACCTGCTGGTAGAGGTTATAGGGAGGATCATGCCATAAAGTGTGCAGGGTAACGTGCCTTAAGTAGATCTTAGTTCTGTCGTAAAGTAATGTCTACCCTTGTAAGGAGAAGAGAAAGGATTGTGAATCAGGCAGGACTAAAGTGGAGGCATAAACCTGCTGGTAGAGGTTATAGGGAGGATCATGGAATAAAGTGTGCAGGGTAACGTGCCTTAAGTAGATCTTAGTTCTGTCGTAAAGTAATGTCTACCCTTGTAAGGAGAAGGGAAAGGATTGTGAATCAGGCAGGACTAAACTGGAAGCATAAACCTGCTGGTAGAGGTTATAGGGAGGATCATGGAATAAAGTGTGCAGGGTCACGTGCCTTAAGTAGATCTTAGTTCTGTCGTAAAGTAATGTCTACCCTTGTAAGGAGAAGGGAAAGGATTGTGAATCAGGCAGGACTAAAGTGGAGGCATAAACCTGCTGATAGAGGTTATAGGGAGGATCATGGAATAAAGTGTGCAGGGTAACGTGCCTTAAGTAGATCTTAGTTCTGTCGTAAAGTAATGTCTACCCTTGTAAGGAGAAGGGAAAGGATTGTGAATCAGGCAGGACTAAAGTGGAAGCATAAACCTGCTGGTGGAGGTTATAGGGAGGATCATGGAATAAAGTGTGCAGGGTCACGTGCCTTAAGTAGATCTTAGTTCTGTCGTAAAGTAATGTCTACCCTTGTAAGGATTAGGGAAAGGATTGTGAATCAGGCAGGACTAAAGTGGTGGCATAAACCTGCTGGTAGAGGTTATAGGGAGGATCATGCCATAAAGTGTGCAGGGTAACGTGCCTGAAGTAGATCTTAGTTTTGTCGTAAAGTAATGTCTACCCTTGTAAGGAGAAGGGAAAGGATTGTGAATCAGGCAGGACTAACGTGGAGGCATAAACCTGCTGGTAGAGGTTATAGGGAGGATCATGGAATAAAGTGTGCAGGGTAACGTGCCTTAAGTAGATTTAGTTCTGTCGTAAAGTAATGTCTACCCTTGTAAGGAGAAGGGAAAGGATTGTGAATCAGGCAGGACTAAAGTGGTGGCATAAACCTGCTGGTAGCGGTTATAGGGAGGATCATGCCATAAGGTGTGCAGGGTAACGTGCCTGAAGTAGATCTTAGTTCTGTCGTAAAGTAATGTCTACCCTTGTAAGGAGAAGGAAAAGGATTGTGAATCAGGCAGGACTAACGTGGAGGCATAAACCTGTTGGTAGAGGTTATAGGGATAATCATGCCATAAAGTGTGCAGGGTAACGTGCCTGAAGTAGATCTTAGTTCTGTCGTAAAGTAATGTCTACCCTTGTAAGGAGAAGGGAAAGGATTGTGAATCAGGCAGGACTAAAGTGGAGGCATAAACCTGTTGGTAGAGGTTATAGGGAGGATCATGCCATAAAGTGTGCAGGGTAACGTGCCTGAAGTAGATCTTAGTTTTGTCGTAAAGTAATGTCTACCCTTGTAAGGAGAAGGGAAAGGATTGTGAATCAGGCAGGACTAAAGTGGTGGCATACACCTGCTGGTAGAGGTTATAGGGAGGATCATGCCATAAAGTGTGCAGGGTAACGTGCCTGAAGTAGATCTTAGTTCTGTCGTAAAGTAATGTCTACCCTTGTAAGGAGAAGGGAAAGGATTGTGAATCAGGCAGGACTAAAGTGGTGGCATAAACCTGTTAGTAGAGGTTATAGGGAGGATCATGGCATAGAGTGTGCAGGGTAATGTGCCTGAAGTAGATCTTAGTTCTGTCGTAAAGTAATGTCTACCCTTGTAAGGAGAAGGGAAAGGATTGTGAATCAGGCAGGATTAAAGTGGTGGCATAAACCTGCTGGTAGCGGTTATAGGGAGGATCATGACATAAAGAGTGCAGGGTAACGTGCCTTAAGTAGATCTTAGTTCTGCCGTAAAGTAATGTCTACCCTTGTAAGGAGACGGGAAAGGATTGTGAATCAGGCAGGACTAAAGTGGTGGCATAAACCTGCTGGTAGAGCTTAAAGGGAGGATCATGACATAAAGAGCGCAGGGTAACGTGCCTTAAGTAGATCTTAGTTCTGTCGTAAAGTAATGTCTACCCTTGTAAGGAGACGGGAAAGGATTGTGAATCAGGCAGGACTAACGTGGAGGCATAAACCTGCTGGTAGAGCTTAAAGGGAGGATCATGACATAAAGAGTGCAGGGTAACGTGCCTGAAGTAGATCTTAGTTCTGTCGTAAAGTAATGTCTACCCTTGTAAGGAGAAGGGAAAGGATTGTGAATCAGACAGGATTAAACTGGAGGCATAAAGCTGCTGGTAGAGGTTATAGCGAGGATCATGGCATAGAGTGTGCAGGGTAATGTGCCTGAAGTAGATCTTAGTTCTGTCGTAAAGTAATGTCTACCCTTGTAAGGAGAAGGGAAAGGATTGTGAATCAGGCAGGATTAAACTGGAGGCATAAAGCTGCTGGTAGAGGTTATAGGGAGGATCATGACATAGAGTGTGGAGGGTAATGTGCCTGAAGTGGATTTTACTTCTGCTGTAAAGTAATGTCTACCCTTGTAAGGAGAAGGGAAAGGATTGTGAATCAGGCAGGACTAACGTGGAGGCATAAACCTGCTGGTAGCGGTTATAGGGAGGATCATGGCATAGAGTGTGCAGGGTAACGTGCCTGAAGTAGATCTTAGTTCTGTCGTAAAGTAATGTCTACCCTTGTAAGGAGAAGGGAAAGGATTGTGAATCAGACAGGACTAACGTGGAGGCATAAACCTGCTGGTAGCGGTTATAGGGAGGATCATGGCATAGAATGTGCAGGGTAACGTGCCTGAAGTAGATCTTAGTTCTGTCGTAAAGTAATGTCTACCCTTGTAAGGAGAAGGGAAAGGATTGTGAATCAGGCAGGACTAACGTGGAGGCATAAACCTGCTGGTAGAGGTTATAGGGAGAGATCATGACATAGAGTGTGCAGGGCAATGTGCCTGAAGTAGATCTTAGTTCTGTCGTAAAGTAATGTCTACCCTTGTAAGGAGAAGGGAAAGGATTGTGAATCAGGCATGACTAAAGTGGAGGCAGAAACCTGCTGGTAGAGGTTATAGGGAGGATCATGACATAAAGTGTGCAGGGTAAGGTGCCTGAAGTAGATCTTAGTTCTGTCGTAAAGTAATGTCTACCCTTATAAGGAGAAGGGAAAGGATTGTAAATCAGGCAGGACTAAAGTGGAGGCAGAAACCTGCTGGTAGAGGTTATAGGGAGGATCATCACATAAAGTGGGCAGGGTAACGCGCCTGAAGTAGATCTCAGTTCTGTCGTAAAGTAATGTCTACCCTTGTAAGGAGAAGGGAAAGGATTGTGAATCAGGCAGGATTAAACTGGAGGCATAAAGCTGCTGGTAGAGGTTATAGGGAGGATCATGGCATAGAGTGTGCAGGGTAATGTGCCTGAAGTAGATCTTAGTTCTGTCGTAAAGTAATGTCTACCCTTGTAAGGAGAAGGGAAAGGATTGTGAATCAGGCAGGATTAAACTGGAGGCATAAAGCTGCTGGTAGAGGTTATAGGGAGGATCATGGCATAGAGTGTGCAGGGTAATGTGCCTGAAGTAGATCTTAGTTCTGTCGTAAAGTAATGTCTACCCTTGTAAGGACAAGGGAAAGGATTGTGAATCAGGCAGGACTAAAGTGGAGGCATAAACCTGCTGATAGAGGTTATAGGGAGGATCATGACATAAAGTGTGCAGGGTAAGGTGCCTGAAGTAGATCTTAGTTCTGTCGTAAAGTAATGTCTACCCTTGTAAGGAGACGGGAAAGGATTGTGAATCAGGCAGGACTAAAGTGGAGGCATAAACCTGCTGGTAGAGGTTATAGGGAGGATCATGACATAAAGAGTGCAGGGTAACGTGCCTGAAGTAGATCTTAGTTCTGTCGTAAAGTAATGTCTACCCTTATAAGGAGAAGGGAAAGGATTGTGAATCAGGCAGGACTAAAGTGGTGGCATAAACCTGCTGGTAGCGGTTATAGGGAGGATCATGGCATAGAGTGTGCAGGGTAACGTGCCTGAAGTAGGTCTTAGTTCTGTCGTAAAATAATGTCTACCCTTGTAAGGAGAAGGGAAAGGATTGTGAATCAGGCAGGACTAAAGTGGAGGCAGAAACCTGCTGGTAGAGGTTATAGGGAGGATCATAGCATAACGTGTGCAGGGTAACGTGCCTGAAGTAGATCTTAGTTCTGTCGTAAAGTAATGTCTACCCTTGTAAGGAGAAGGGAAAGGATTGTGAATCAGGCAGGACTAAAGTGGAGGCAGAATGCTGCTGGTAGAGGTTATAGGGAGGATCATGGCATAGAGTGTGCAGGGTAACGTGCCTGAAGTAGGTCTTAGTTCTGTCGTAAAGTAATGTCTACCCTTGTAAGGGAAGGGAAAGGATTGTGAATCAGGCAGGACTAAAGTGGAGGCATAAACCTGCTGGTAGAGGTTATAGGGAGAGATCATGACATAGAGTGTGCAGGGTAACGTGCCTTATGTAGATCTTAGTTCTGTCGTAAAGCAATGTCTACCCTTGTAAGGAGAAGGGAAAGGATTGTGAATCAGGCAGGACTAACGTGGAGGCATAAACCTGCTGGTAGAGGTTATAGGGAGGATCATGCCATAAAGTGTGCAGGGAAAGGTGCCTGAAGTAGATCTTAGTTCTGTCGTAAAGTAATGTCTACCCTTATAAGGAGAAGGGAAAGGATTGTGAATCAGGCAGGATTAAACTGGAGGCATAAAGCTGCTGGTAGAGGTTATAGGGAGGATCATGACATAGAGTGTGGAGGGTAATGTGCCTGAAGTGGATTTTACTTCTGCTGTAAAGTAATGTCTACTCTTGTAAGGAGAAGGGAAAGGATTGTGAATCAGGCAGGACTAACGTGGAGGCATAAACCTGCTGGTAGCGGTTATAGGGAGGATCATGGCATAGAGTGTGCAGGGTAACGTGCCTGAAGTAGATCTTAGTTCTGTCGTAAAGTAATGTCTACCCTTGTAAGGAGAAGGGAAAGGATTGTGAATCAGACAGGACTAACGTGGAGGCATAAACCTGCTGGTAGCGGTTATAGGGAGGATCATGGCATAGAATGTGCAGGGTAACGTGCCTGAAGTAGATCTTAGTTCTGTCGTAAAGTAATGTCTACCCTTGTAAGGAGAAGGGAAAGGATTGTGAATCAGGCAGGACTAACGTGGAGGCATAAACCTGCTGGTAGAGGTTATAGGGAGAGATCATGACATAGAGTGTGCAGGGCAATGTGCCTGAAGTAGATCTTAGTTCTGTCGTAAAGTAATGTCTACCCTTGTAAGGAGAAGGGAAAGGATTGTGAATCAGGCAGGACTAAAGTGGAGGCAGAAACCTGCTGGTAGAGGTTATAGGGAGGATCATGACATAAAGTGTGCAGGGTAAGGTGCCTGAAGTAGATCTTAGTTCTGTCGTAAAGTAATGTCTACCCTTATAAGGAGAAGGGAAAGGATTGTAAATCAGGCAGGACTAAAGTGGAGGCAGAAACCTGCTGGTAGAGGTTATAGGGAGGATCATCACATAAAGTGGGCAGGGTAACGCGCCTGAAGTAGATCTCAGTTCTGTCGTAAAGTAATGTCTACCCTTGTAAGGAGAAGGGAAAGGATTGTGAATCAGGCAGGATTAAACTGGAGGCATAAAGCTGCTGGTAGAGGTTATAGGGAGGATCATGGCATAGAGTGTGCAGGGTAATGTGCCTGAAGTAGATCTTAGTTCTGTCGTAAAGTAATGTCTACCCTTGTAAGGAGAAGGGAAAGGATTGTGAATCAGGCAGGATTAAACTGGAGGCATAAAGCTGCTGGTAGAGGTTATAGGGAGGATCATGGCATAGAGTGTGCAGGGTAATGTGCCTGAAGTAGATCTTAGTTCTGTCGTAAAGTAATGTCTACCCTTGTAAGGACAAGGGAAAGGATTGTGAATCAGGCAGGACTAAAGTGGAGGCATAAACCTGCTGATAGAGGTTATAGGGAGGATCATGACATAAAGTGTGCAGGGTAAGGTGCCTGAAGTAGATCTTAGTTCTGTCGTAAAGTAATGTCTACCCTTGTAAGGAGACGGGAAAGGATTGTGAATCAGGCAGGACTAAAGTGGAGGCATAAACCTGCTGGTAGAGGTTATAGGGAGGATCATGACATAAAGAGTGCAGGGTAACGTGCCTGAAGTAGATCTTAGTTCTGTCATAAAGTAATGTCTACCCTTATAAGGAGAAGGGAAAGGATTGTGAATCAGGCAGGACTAAAGTGGAGGCATAAACCTGCTGGTAGAGGTTATAGGGAGGATCATGACATAAAGAGTGCAGGGTAACGTGCCTGAAGTAGATCTTAGTTCTGTCGTAAAGTAATGTCTACCCTTGTAAGGAGAAGGGAAAGGATTGTGAATCAGGCAGGACTAAAGTGGAGGCAGAATGCTGCTGGTAGAGGTTATAGGGAGGATCATGGCATAGAGTGTGCAGGGTAACGTGCCTGAAGTAGGTCTTAGTTCTGTCGTAAAGTAATGTCTACCCTTGTAAGGGAAGGGAAAGGATTGTGAATCAGGCAGGACTAAAGTGGAGGCATAAACCTGCTGGTAGAGGTTATAGGGAGAGATCATGACATAGAGTGTGCAGGGTAACGTGCCTTATGTAGATCTTAGTTCTGTCGTAAAGCAATGTCTACCCTTGTAAGGAGAAGGGAAAGGATTGTGAATCAGGCAGGACTAACGTGGAGGCATAAACCTGCTGGTAGAGGTTATAGGGAGAGATCATGACATAGAGTGTGCAGGGTAACGTGCCTGAAGTAGATCTTATTTCTGTCGTAAAGCAATGTCTACCCTTATAAGGAGAAGGGAAAGGATTGTGAATCAGGCAGGATTAAACTGGAGGCATAAACCTGCTGGTAGAGGTTATAGGGAGAGATCATGACATAGAGAGTGCAGGGTAACGTGCCTGAAGTAGATCTTAGTTCTGTCGTAAAGTAATGTCTACCCTTGTAAGGAGACGGGAAAGGATTGTGAATCAGGCAGGACTAACGTGGAGGCATAAACCTGCTGGTAGAGGTTATAGGGAGAGATCATGACATAGAGTGTGCAGGGTAACGTGCCTGAAGTAGATCTTAGTTCTGTCGTAAAGTAATGTCTACCCTTGTAAGGAGAAGGGAAAGGATTGTGAATCAGGCAGGATTAAACTGGAATCATAAACCTGCTGGTAGAGGTTATAGGGAGGATCATGACATAAAGAGTGCAGGGTAACGTGCCTGAAGTAGATCTTAGTTCTGTCGTAAAGTAATGTCTACCCTTGTAAGGAGAAGGGAAAGGATTGTGAATCAGGCAGGACTAACGTGGAGGCATAAACCTGCTGGTAGAGGTTATAGGGAGAGATCATGACATAGAGTGTGCAGGGTAACGTGCCTGAAGTAGATCTTAGTTCTGTCGTAAAGTAATGTCTACCCTTGTAAGGAGACGGGAAAGGATTGTGAATCAGGCAGGACTAACGTGGAGGCATAAACCTGCTGATAGAGGTTATAGGGAGAGATCATGACATAGAGTGTGCAGGGTAACGTGCCTGAAGTAGATCTTAGTTCTGTCGTAAAGTAATGTCTACCCTTGTAAGGAGAAGGGAAAGGATTGTGAATCAGGCAGGACTAAAGTGGAGGCATAAACCTGCTGGTAGAGGTTATAGGGAGAGATCATGACATAGAGTGTGCAGGGTAATGTGCCTGAAGTAGATCTTAGTTCTGTCGTAAAGTAATGTCTACCCTTGTAAGGAGAAGGGAAAGGATTGTGAATCAGGCATGACTAAAGTGGAGGCATAAACCTGCTGGTAGAGGTTATAGGGAGAGATCATGACATAGAGTGTGCAGGGTAATGTGCCTGAAGTAGATCTTAGTTCTGTCGTAAAGTAATGTCTACCCTTGTAAGGAGAAGGGAAAGGATTGTGAATCAGGCAGGATTAAACTGGAGGCATAAAGCTGCTGGTAGAGGTTATAGAGAGGATCATGGCATAGAGTGTGCAGGGTAATGTGCCTGAAGAAGATCTTAGTTCTGTCGTAAAGTAATGTCTACCCTTGTAAGGAGGAGGGAAAGGATTGTGAATCAGGCAGGACTAAAGTGGAGGCAGAAACCTGCTGGTAGAGGTTATAGGGAGGATCATGACATAAAGTGTGCAGGGTAAGGTGCCTGAAGTAGATCTTAGTTCTGTCGTAAAGTAATGTCTACCCTTGTAAGGAGGAGGGAAAGGATTGTGAATCAGGCAGGACTAACGTGGAGGCATAAACCTGCTGGTAGAGGTTATAGGGAGGATCATGACATAAAGTGTGCAGGGTAAGGTGCCTGAAGTAGATCTTAGTTCTGTCGTAAAGTAATGTCTACCCTTGTAAGGAGACGGGAAAGGATTGTGAATCAGGCAGGACTAAAGTGGAGGCATAAACCTGCTGGTAGAGGTTATAGGGAGGATCATGACATAAAGTGTGCAGGGTAAGGTGCCTGAAGTAGATCTTAGTTCTGTCGTAAAGTAATGTCTACCCTTGTAAGGAGGAGGGAAAGGATTGTGAATCAGGCAGGACTAACGTGGAGGCATAAACCTGCTGGTAGAGGTTATAGGGAGGATCATGACATAAAGTGTGCAGGGTAAGGTGCCTGAAGTAGATCTTAGTTCTGTCGTAAAGTAATGTCTACCCTTGTAAGGAGACGGGAAAGGATTGTGAATCAGGCAGGACTAAAGTGGAGGCAGAAACCTGCTGGTAGAGGTTATAGGGAGGATCATGACATAAAGTGTGCAGGGTAAGGTGCCTGAAGTAGATCTTAGTTCTGTCGTAAAGTAATGTCTACCCTTGTAAGGAGGAGGGAAAGGATTGTGAATCAGGCAGGACTGAAGTGGAGGCATAAACCTGCTGATAGAGGTTATAGGGAGGATCATGACATAAAGTGTGCAGGGTAAGGTGCCTGAAGTAGATCTTAGTTCTGTCGTAAAGTAATGTCTACCCTTGTAAGGAGACGGGAAAGGATTGTGAATCAGGCAGGACTAAAGTGGAGGCATAAACCTGCTGGTAGAGGTTATAGGGAGGATCATGACATAAAGAGTGCAGGGTAACGTGCCTGAAGTAGATCTTAGTTCTGTCGTAAAGTAATGTCTACCCTTATAAGGAGAAGGGAAAGGATTGTGAATCAGGCAGGACTAAAGTGGTGGCATAAACCTGCTGGTAGCGGTTATAGGGAGGATCATGGCATAGAGTGTGCAGGGTAACGTGCCTGAAGTAGGTCTTAGTTCTGTCGTAAAATAATGTCTACCCTTGTAAGGAGAAGGGAAAGGATTGTGAATCAGGCAGGACTAAAGTGGAGGCAGAAACCTGCTGGTAGAGGTTATAGGGAGGATCATGCCATAAAGTGTGCAGGGTAACGTGCCTTAAGTAGATCTTAGTTCTGTCGTAAAGTAATGTCTACCCTTGTAAGGAGACGGGAAAGGATTGTGAATCAGGCAGGACTAACGTGGAGGCATAAACCTGCTGGTAGAGGTTATAGGGAGAGATCATGACATAGAGTGTGCAGGGTAACGTGCCTGAAGTAGATCTTAGTTCTGTCGTAAAGTAATGTCTACCCTTGTAAGGAGAAGGGAAAGGATTGTGAATCAGGCAGGACTAACGTGGAAGCATAAACCTGCTGGTAGAGGTTATAGGGAGGATCATGACATAGAGTGTGCAGGGTAACGTGCCTGAAGTAGATCTTAGTTCTGTCGTAAAGGTCTACCCTTGTAAGGAGAAGGGAAAGGATTGTGAATCAGACAGGACTAACGTGGAGGCATAAACCTGCTGGTAGAGGTTATAGGGAGAGATCATGACATAGAGTGTGCAGGGTAACGTGCCTGAAGTAGATCTTAGTTCTGTCGTAAAGTAATGTCTACCCTTGTAAGGAGACGGGAAAGGATTGTGAATCAGGCAGGACTAACGTGGAGGCATAAACCTGCTGGTAGAGGTTATAGGGAGAGATCATGACATAGAGTGTGCAGGGTAACGTGCCTGAAGTAGATCTTAGTTCTGTCGTAAAGTAATGTCTACCCTTGTAAGGAGACGGGAAAGGATTGTGAATCAGGCAGGACTAACGTGGAGGCATAAACCTGCTGGTAGAGGTTATAGGGAGGATCATGGCATAGAGTGTGCAGGGTAACGTGCCTGAAGTAGATCTTAGTTCTGTCGTAAAGTAATGTCTACCCTTGTAAGGAGAAGGGAAAGGATTGTGAATCAGGCAGGACTAACGTGGAGGCATAAACCTGCTGGTAGAGGTTATAGGGAGAGATCATGACATAGAGTGTGCAGGGTATCGTGCCTGAAGTAGATCTTAGTTCTGTCGTAAAGCAATGTCTACTCTTTAGGAGAAGGGGAAGGATGGAAAGACGGAATTATGTAGAACACACATTACAGCACATTTTTAGGGATCTCTAACTCACCCCGGTTCCTCTTCAACACCACGATCCGACAATCTTTTCTATCTCCTACACTACCACTCCCTTTCGGCCAAACACTGTCCCATCTTCCTTCCTCGTTTTTCTGTATCCGGTTTAACTACTAATGTAACTGGGAGAGTTATTGTTTACAATTCTGTTTGAAGGGTAGCTCTAAATATTCTTTTCGAGGACAGTTTAGGAAAGCAGCCTTCCTACTCCGGTAGTACTTCAGTCATAACTTAATGTTTAACCGTTAGAAGCACTTGTAAGTAGAAGAAATAATTATATAAATTGAATTAGTAGGATAAATAAAACCGCGACTGATACCTTGATACTGGGAGCTTACAACATTACCTGCGTTCGAGATACAATATGCAAAGTATCCTTTGTGGCCTCACTCTACCACAACATATCATCATGTGCCAATGCTAAATGTACAAGTTCTAATTCTGCAGCAACGTGATTTCGTCATCTCCTTCATAAACGTTAATAAAAAGTGGCGGTTGATTTGCTTCAGAAGGTATGCATTAGCAGGAGCTATCATTAATTGAAACTGGTACATCCGGGGACAACACGTCGACGAGACCTTTCTATATTACGCCTACTGGTGTCCCTGTGCACGCTACAATTTGCCAGGAAAGTGGGACTCGTATGTCCCAAAACGTCTCATGATTTCAAGGTCAAAAAAACATTAACTCTTTTGAGTAACAAAAAACTTGGAAACTGTTATTCTAAATTTGGAGGGAGGGGGTAGAGAAAGAGAGAGAGAGAGGGAGTTACTTTTAGTAACCAATGAATATGCACGGTATTTTGTTACCAAAGCTATGACTTGACCATTTCTAAAATAGTAAAACAAATTAATACCATAAAGTTTAAATTAGACTTGTTTTTAAGTTAAAAGTTTAATTAGAAAGTGAAATAGCTGGAAATACAAGATAACTATAATAGTAATAAATTGGCTACGAAATCAAGAAGAAATAAAACATGCGATAAAATAACATCAGATTTTTACAAACATTTGTGAAAATCCAGAAAATGTATAGATTATAGTTGTGTATCTTTACAAACTCAGAACTACCCTAACCTGTTACTTTTATAGATAGGCTATGTTGTAAAACAGCTATATTTTATTGTAGTAAAATATAGTACTCTACTCTGTTCTATTTACTGCAACAGACATTTACTTAATGAGTTCCAGTTTGTGTATGTTTCATTGCAATTTTATTTTGGTTTACTCAAATTATAGCCACTATTTGGTTTGCCAAAAATTATTCCATTTTGTTTAGAATGATTTTTTTATTAGAAATATATGAGAAATAAAAGAAATCAAAATGTACGCAGTCACCTTAATGTATTACTTAATGTATAATATATTACTCCGAATTATTAAGTACCTTCAATTTAGGTAGTAAAAGTGTTTCTAAATTAAGGTTTTCCGAATGTTAATCACTATTTATGGTTTACTCGTAAAAAGCATTTTCTTCTTATTTAAAATGTATTTTAAGAACAACTTTAAAATGAGGTCCATTGTTAAATATTGCCCTGTTTATTGTTTCGGGTATATGTTACCTATTTGGACTAGAATTATAATTAGTAGCCTAATTTAATTAAATTATATTATTGGAAAATGTTCTAATCGGTTAATCTGTTAATCAGTAATTAACTAGTCACTGCCAATAAATTTTGAATGATAAAATTATTAGTTTTCTAAATGGAGGTTGTTCAATTTAAACCAATTCCCAGTTAACCAATATTAACTGCAAGCCTAATTATGGGTAATTTTTGTAATAATCATTTTAATATTACAATAAACTGTAATTGTATTAATTGGTCGTAGATCATATTTCAATATTCAACATATTACATTAAACATTCATGTAACATTATATTTTAGAAAAAACGCCATTGTAGTGTAAAATAAACTAATTTTATATTAGTAAGTTTATGCTAACCTCAAATATCTCCTGCACCGGTTCTAATAAATTCAACACTTTAACATTGTTTTATTGGCGAAGGCAATTCAACACACTGATGAAAAACTATACAAACTACGCACAGCTAAAATAAATACACGAACAAAATACAATCAATATACGTTTCTCACAATAAAAAAAAGGAATAAAGACAATTTTACAACACAATTTAATTCTTTCGGTAACACTACCACTACTATGGTCAAAACAACGACTATATTCAAACCTTATTGAATACGTTAACGTAACTTTTTTAAATACCCTGACTTGCAGTTAGTTATTTAGCGTAGTTGCTAACCTCAAAGAATTATTTGATAAGTAAATGCAAAAATTAATTTTATTGGTCTACGATACGTTACTGGTGTATGCTTAACATACGATTCAAAATACTTTCAAATAACCAACAATAGGCCCTATGGCAAACTTTTTTTTTAAGTTCTAGTTAAAGATACAACAAACTACTGCTCCCATTACGCTGCATTTGTCTTAAACTACTACTATTCCAAAATTTAGTTTAGAATTCCAAAACTACATAAATACAAGTAACAAATAATATTTTAAAAATTTATATAAAAGTAATATAAAAGAAAAATTGGTTGACATGCTGAGGTTAACAAAAAAAAATTTAATTTTATAATTAAAATATAGTTATGCACACACATATAACAGAATCAGAATATTAAGTGGCAAAATAGAAAGTGAATTTCCTTGCAATTTTTTTTTCCTCTCTATACAGTATATGCTGTTGGACTATTATTTTTGTTTGTTACTATATATATATATATATATATATATATATATATATATATATATATATATATATATATATATATGAATTAAATAATAATGTCGTCTTCAAAACAAAAAAAATTAAAATATGAAATACTTAAATAAGAAGTCTAACATCATTAAACCTTAACATTTTTGTTTTCTATTCAGGGAGAAAATTTAGTACTGAGAGAAAAATAAAACGAAAATTCATTTGCTGAATTGTGTCTCTTATCATAAATATAACAACATATACATTGACTATTATGATTAAAGATTGTAATTAGGTAATTTAAGTCGTACATAAATTCTGTTTTCTAACTTGGAATTTTGCTAACTAATTAACTAGCTTTATATAAAAGATACACTCCAAGTTTATCTCCCGGAATTGATAAAAATGTGACTGGATCAGCGAAACAGGAAATATACAATCAGATCTCTCCTGGTCACGGACATGACAGCGTCGCTACAGAGAAAAGTAGGCCTAATTGCTCGCTTCCCTTTCAACAAAGAAATGTCAGTGATTTCTTATATATTTAAGAATGTCTATAGACACAGTTATAAAAGCATTTCTAGGCCTTAATGATCCGATATAGTGCAGATAGTACGACGCAATAATAGCATTGGTTTTCTACACTAAACCACTTCACTATAGTAGCACTAACTTTTTTGTTCACTGAGGACGGCAGTTTCGGGAGATGTAACCTATTGTCAACTCAGACCGTGACTCAAATTAAACAATAATGCAAATGATAATAAGCATTTTTTAATTATTTGTGTTTTAAAACGATCAAAATAAGTAAAGGAATTGTTTATTTGGATTGAATTGTCATAAATAAATTTTAATATACTCACAATAAAATTTATAAATGACAAAGAAAACCATCTGTTATGAACTTTCGTATTAATAACAGTTAGTAATAAAACTAAACTAGCTACAACGCAAGTCAAATAGCGGACGTTTAAATTTGTCAATAGTTATGGCTGAATGTTGTATTTATGTTGCCAAAAGGTAGGCGAAGGTACAAAAATTTGGCAAATCTACTACGTTGAAAATGTCGCGCTTTGAAAATTCTTTCTTTCGTGGAAAATTATTCATAGTGTTATATATCAAACCAAATTCCAGGACTGTGAAAAATAAAAATAAGTTAGGATGAAAATATTCAGGCCGTAACAAGTGGTATTCTATGTCCATTTTCCAGTGGAATAAGGACGGTTCTACTCATACACGTGAATCACAGGGAAGGAAATCAGAATTAAATTTAATAATAGCCATTTTGTATTTAGTAGTACAGGCCTACTACTAACCCTTCAGTTTATTAAACTTTAGTCTGTAAAATTCATTTGAAAGTTTTGCTACTCATATTTCACAATCCTACCCTGGCTTGAGCACAATGAAATTTTAAAAGTAATATATTTATCGAAATTAATAGGCAATATATATTATATAATGATGTAACAACAAATGTGCTTATAATATTTAAATACAAATAATATAAATCTAAACTTTATTCAAAAAGGATTGTATTTAGTTCATGGAATCAACAGCAGATAGAAGCACTGCTCAATTGAATATATACGTTTCACACTTAAAGAAATGGTACCTAGCGGTACATCTTCTAACTACATTGGAATAACCCAAAAATAAAATAAAATACGAATTTGATCTCCTTAATTAGAATGCATTTTTTAACAGGGAAGGGATCCATACTTCTTCAAATGTTTTGTATATAAATTTTGTAACATATTTTTCATGACATAGAAACTATGGTATTTACTATTATTTTTAATGACAGTCCATTAAAAATTATAGTAAAAAATTACTCATTAATTTTAATTCATCATTAAAAATTATAGTAAATTAAAATGGTATACTTTCCCTAAATCAAATAACATAATCTCCTTGTTTTTATAATCACATCTTTATTAATTGACTAAAAACAACCATTTAAACACATTCTGTTTTTGTGTTGTACATCTTGAGGTTTTTGTATAAATTATACTTTTTTGTACTAACTTGGCAAAAAAACCACTACTTACTGATTTACTCAGGAGACACATTTTGCACTAGGTCAGCGCATTATTCAATGCTGTGAATCACTGTCAAGACTGTTGCTCAGGTGTTGTGTTGGTGTGAGTCTGTGGTATATTGCTGACCTAGTACGAAACGTGTCTGCTGAATAAATTAGAAAGTAGTGATTTTATTGCCAAGTTAATACAAAAAAGTATCATTTAAAACAGTTTTCTATACAATATTGTACTCTTGAATTTTGTAATCCATTACGTTCGGTGAAACTCTCAATTAATCACTTTTAGACTAGATTATGACTATCAGAACTTTAAATTTTGTAAAAACTTATTGAGACAAAACGTTTTTGTGAAAGTGATTAAATAATATTGTATATGATAAAATACGAGTTAATATTGTTAAAAAATTAAGTTAATCCTAGATTTCTAAGTATACGTAATTCTTACACTCTATGGTATGTTTCCCTCCTTCATACCCATACCAAACAATCAGAAAACTTTCCCACCCACAGTGCTTTCTGTTACAAAACATTTAGCGTCTTTAGTTGGAATTTGAAAAAAAACACTTTACAGACAACTGTGATTTAACTCTCACCATTATTTACTATAACTATATGTGTACGCCTAACATACTTACGGTTAGTGGAACAGTATGCAAAATAATGTTAGTAGTCTAGGGTTAAATCAACTAAATTCAATAAAATTTCCTGGGGGGAAATAAGTGTTATAGAAAAAGTGTTACGAATTTAAATAGATCAATTAATAGAATAATAATAAATTAAATGTTCCGTTTTCAAAACTATTTCATGGTATATGTGGTGACATCAAACACATGAGTATTCCTACGAACCCACTTAGTTTCTCTACTAAAAGCTAACCTTTACTAACTAGTTATACTTTTTGTTTCTCTCCATGTAAAGCTATGTCTATTGTGGTACTAACCTCATGCTTGTGATACTGATTCAGTACCTACTCCGCTTCTGCTGACCACGCAATACAACCCAGATATCATTTGTACTGCCTTCAGTGGTTTCAAAGACATAATCAGATGTCTTCATTGATGTCAAAGCCATTGGTGTTATGTAAAGCTATGTCTGTTGTGGTACTAACCTCATGCTTGTGATACTGATTCAGTACCTACTCCACTTCTGCTGACCACTGCAATACAACCCAGATATCATTTGTACTGCCTTCAGTGGTTTCATAGACATAATCAGATGTCTTCATTGATGTCAAAGCCATTGGTGTTATGTAAAGCTATGTCTGTTGTGGTACTAACCTCATGCTTGTGATACTGATTCAGTA
The DNA here is from genome assembly GCA_036971475.1 of Prosapia bicincta. Classification (NCBI taxonomy): domain Eukaryota; kingdom Metazoa; phylum Arthropoda; class Insecta; order Hemiptera; family Cercopidae; genus Prosapia; species Prosapia bicincta. The sequence continues at coordinate 36,632,329 of JBAIZL010000008.1, read as the reverse complement.
CCTACTCCGCTTCTGCTGACCACTGCAATACAACCCAGATATCATTTGTACTGCCTTCAGTGGTTTCAAAGACATAATCAGATGTCTTCATTGATGTCAAAGCCATTGGTGTTATGTAAAGCTATGTCTGTTGTGGTACTAACCTCATGCTTGTGATACTGATTCAGTACCTACTCCACTTCTGCTGACCACTGCAATACAACCCAGATATCATTTGTACTGCCTTCAGTGGTTTCATAGACATAATCAGATGTCTTCATTGATGTCAAAGCCATTGGTGTTATGTAAAGCTATGTCTGTTGTGGTACTAACCTCATGCTTGTGATACTGATTCAGTACCTACTCCGCTTCTGCTGACCACTGCAATACAACCCAGATATCATTTGTACTGCCTTCAGTGGTTTCAAAGACAATGTCTTCATTGATGACAAAGCCATTGGTGTTATGTAAAGCTATGTCTGTTGTGGTACTAACCTCATGCTTGTGATACTGATTCAGTACCTACTCCGCTTCTGCTGACCACTGCAATACAACCCAGATATCATTTGTACTGCCTTCAGTGGTTTCAAAGACATAATCAGATGTCTTCATTGATGTCAAAGCCATTGGTGTTATGTAAAGCTATGTCTGTTGTGGTACTAACCTCATGCTTGTGATACTGATTCAGTACCTACTCCGCTTCTGCTGACCACTGCAATACAACCCAGATATCATTTGTACTGCCTTCAGTGGTTTCATAGACATAATCAGATGTCTTCATTGATGTCAAAGCCATTGGTGTTATGTAAAGCTATGTCTGTTGTGGTACTAACCTCATGCTTGTGATACTGATTCAGTACCTACTCCGCTTCTGCTGACCACTGCAATACAACCCAGATATCATTTGTACTGCCTTCAGTGGTTTCATAGACATAATCAGATGTCTTCATTGATGTCAAAGCCATTGGTGTTATGTAAAGCTATGTCTGTTGTGGTACTAACCTCATGCTTGTGATACTGATTCAGTACCTACTCCACTTCTGCTGACCACTGCAATACAACCCAGATATCATTTGTACTGCCTTCAGTGGTTTCATAGACATAATCAGATGTCTTCATTGATGACAAAGCCATTGGTGTTATGTAAAGCTATGTCTGTTGTGGTACTAAACTCATGCTTGTGATACTGATTCAGTACCTACTCCACTTCTGCTGACCACTGCAATACAACCCAGATATCATTTGTACTGCCTTCAGTGGTTTCATAGACATAATCAGATGTCTTCATTGATGTCAAAGCCATTGGTGTTATGTAAAGCTACGTCTGTTGTGGTACTAACCTCATGCTTGTGATACTGATTCAGTACCTACTCCGCTTCTGCTGACCACTGCAATACAACCCAGATATCATTTGTACTGCCTTCAGTGGTTTCATAGACATAATCAGATGTCTTCATTGATGTCAAAGCCATTGGTGTTATGTAAAGCTATGTCTGTTGTGGTACTAACCTCATGCTTGTGATACTGATTCAGTACCTACTCCGCTTCTGCTGACCACTGCAATACAACCCAGATATCATTTGTACTGCCTTCAGTGGTTTTATAGACATAATCAGATGTCTTCATTGATGTCAAAGCCATTGGTGTTATGTAAAGCTATGTCTGTTGTGGTACTAACCTCATGCTTGTGATACTGATTCAGTACCTACTCCGCTTCTGCTGACCACTGCAATACAACCCAGATATCATTTGTACTGCCTTCAGTGGTTTCATAGACATAATCAGATGTCTTCATTGATGTCAAAGCCATTGGTGTTATGTAAAGCTATGTCTGTTGTGGTACTAACCTCATGCTTGTGATACTGATTCAGTACCTACTCCACTTCTGCTGACCACTGCAATACAACCCAGATATCATTTGTACTGCCTTCAGTGGTTTCATAGACATAATCAGATGTCTTCATTGATGACAAAGCCATTGGTGTTATGTAAAGCTATGTCTGTTGTGGTACTAAACTCATGCTTGTGATACTGATTCAGTACCTACTCCACTTCTGCTGACCACTGCAATACAACCCAGATATCATTTGTACTGCCTTCAGTGGTTTCATAGACATAATCAGATGTCTTCATTGATGTCAAAGCCATTGGTGTTATGTAAAGCTATGTCTGTTGTGGTACTAACCTCATGCTTGTGATACTGATTCAGTACCTACTCCGCTTCTGCTGACCACTGCAATACAACCCAGATATCATTTGTACTGCCTTCAGTGGTTTCATAGACATAATCAGATGTCTTCATTGATGTCAAAGCCATTGGTGTTATGTAAAGCTATGTCTGTTGTGGTACTAACCTCATGCTTGTGATACTGATTCAGTACCTACTCCGCTTCTGCTGACCACTGCAATACAACCCAGATATCATTTGTACTGCCTTCAGTGGTTTCAAAGACATAATCAGATGTCTTCATTGATGTCAAAGCCATTGGTGTTATGTAAAGCTATGTCTGTTGTGGTACTAACCTCATGCTTGTGATACTGATTCAGTACCTACTCCGCTTCTGCTGACCACTGCAATACAACCCAGATATCATTTGTACTGCCTTCAGTGGTTTCATAGACATAATCAGATGTCTTCATTGATGTCAAAGCCATTGGTGTTATGTAAAGCTATGTCTGTTGTGGTACTAACCTCATGCTTGTGATACTGATTCAGTACCTACTCCGCTTCTGCTGACCACTGCAATACAACCCAGATATCATTTGTACTGCCTTCAGTGGTTTCATAGACATAATCAGATGTCTTCATTGATGTCAAAGCCATTGGTGTTATGTAAAGCTATGTCTGTTGTGGTACTAACCTCATGCTTGTGATACTGATTCAGTACCTACTCCACTTCTGCTGACCACTGCAATACAACCCAGATATCATTTGTACTGCCTTCAGTGGTTTCATAGACATAATCAGATGTCTTCATTGATGACAAAGCCATTGGTGTTATGTAAAGCTATGTCTGTTGTGGTACTAAACTCATGCTTGTGATACTGATTCAGTACCTACTCCACTTCTGCTGACCACTGCAATACAACCCAGATATCATTTGTACTGCCTTCAGTGGTTTCATAGACATAATCAGATGTCTTCATTGATGTCAAAGCCATTGGTGTTATGTAAAGCTACGTCTGTTGTGGTACTAACCTCATGCTTGTGATACTGATTCAGTACCTACTCCGCTTCTGCTGACCACTGCAATACAACCCAGATATCATTTGTACTGCCTTCAGTGGTTTCATAGACATAATCAGATGTCTTCATTGATGTCAAAGCCATTGGTGTTATGTAAAGCTATGTCTGTTGTGGTACTAACCTCATGCTTGTGATACTGATTCAGTACCTACTCCGCTTCTGCTGACCACTGCAATACAACCCAGATATCATTTGTACTGCCTTCAGTGGTTTTATAGACATAATCAGATGTCTTCATTGATGTCAAAGCCATTGGTGTTATGTAAAGCTATGTCTGTTGTGGTACTAACCTCATGCTTGTGATACTGATTCAGTACCTACTCCGCTTCTGCTGACCACTGCAATACAACCCAGATATCATTTGTACTGCCTTCAGTGGTTTCATAGACATAATCAGATGTCTTCATTGATGTCAAAGCCATTGGTGTTATGTAAAGCTATGTCTGTTGTGGTACTAACCTCATGCTTGTGATACTGATTCAGTACCTACTCCACTTCTGCTGACCACTGCAATACAACCCAGATATCATTTGTACTGCCTTCAGTGGTTTCATAGACATAATCAGATGTCTTCATTGATGACAAAGCCATTGGTGTTATGTAAAGCTATGTCTGTTGTGGTACTAAACTCATGCTTGTGATACTGATTCAGTACCTACTCCACTTCTGCTGACCACTGCAATACAACCCAGATATCATTTGTACTGCCTTCAGTGGTTTCATAGACATAATCAGATGTCTTCATTGATGTCAAAGCCATTGGTGTTATGTAAAGCTATGTCTGTTGTGGTACTAACCTCATGCTTGTGATACTGATTCAGTACCTACTCCGCTTCTGCTGACCACTGCAATACAACCCAGATATCATTTGTACTGCCTTCAGTGGTTTCATAGACATAATCAGATGTCTTCATTGATGTCAAAGCCATTGGTGTTATGTAAAGCTATGTCTGTTGTGGTACTAACCTCATGCTTGTGATACTGATTCAGTACCTACTCCGCTTCTGCTGACCACTGCAATACAACCCAGATATCATTTGTACTGCCTTCAGTGGTTTCATAGACATAATCAGATGTCTTCATTGATGTCAAAGCCATTGGTGTTATGTAAAGCTATGTCTGTTGTGGTACTAACCTCATGCTTGTGATACTGATTCAGTACCTACTCCACTTCTGCTGACCACTGCAATACAACCCAAATATCATTTGTACTGCCTTCAGTGGTTTCATAGACATAATCAGATGTCTTCATTGATGTCAAAGCCATTGGTGTTATGTAAAGCTATGTCTGTTGTGGTACTAACCTCATGCTTGTGATACTGATTCAGTACCTACTCCGCTTCTGCTGACCACTGCAATACAACCCAAATATCATTTGTACTGCCTTCAGTGGTTTCATAGACATAATCAGATGTCTTCATTGATGTCAAAGCCATTGGTGTTATGTAAAGCTATGTCTGTTGTGGTACTAACCTCATGCTTGTGATACTGATTCAGTACCTACTCCGCTTCTGCTGACCACTGCAATACAACCCAGATATCATTTGTACTGCCTTCAGTGGTTTCAAAGACAATGTCTTCATTGATGTCAAAGCCATTGGTGTTATGTAAAGCTATGTCTGTTGTGGTACTAACCTCATGCTTGTGATACTGATTCAGTACCTACTCCGCTTCTGCTGACCACTGCAATACAACCCAAATATCATTTGTACTGCCTTCAGTGGTTTCATAGACATAATCAGATGTCTTCATTGATGTCAAAGCCATTGGTGTTATGTAAAGCTATGTCTGTTGTGGTACTAACCTCATGCTTGTGATACTGATTCAGTACCTACTCCACTTCTGCTGACCACTGCAATACAACCCAGATATCATTTGTACTGCCTTCAGTGGTTTCAAAGACAATGTCTTCATTGATGTCAAAGCCATTGGTGTTATGTAAAGCTATGTCTGTTGTGGTACTAACCTCATGCTTGTGATACTGATTCAGTACCTACTCCGCTTCTGCTGACCACTGCAATACAACCCAAATATCATTTGTACTGCCTTCAGTGGTTTCATAGACATAATCAGATGTCTTCATTGATGTCAAAGCCATTGGTGTTATGTAAAGCTATGTCTGTTGTGGTACTAACCTCATGCTTGTGATACTGATTCAGTACCTACTCCGCTTCTGCTGACCACTGCAATACAACCCAAATATCATTTGTACTGCCTTCAGTGGTTTCATAGACATAATCAGATGTCTTCATTGATGTCAAAGCCATTGGTGTTATGTAAAGCTATGTCTGTTGTGGTACTAACCTCATGCTTGTGATACTGATTCAGTACCTACTCCACTTCTGCTGACCACTGCAATACAACCCAGATATCATTTGTACTGCCTTCAGTGGTTTCATAGACATAATCAGATGTCTTCATTGATGACAAAGCCATTGGTGTTATGTAAAGCTATGTCTGTTGTGGTACTAACCTCATGCTTGTGATACTGATTCAGTACCTACTCCGCTTCTGCTGACCACTGCAATACAACCCAAATATCATTTGTACTGCCTTCAGTGGTTTCAAAGACAATGTCTTCATTGATGTCAAAGCCATTGGTGTTATGTAAAGCTATGTCTGTTGTGGTACTAACCTCATGCTTGTGATACTGATTCAGTACCTACTCCGCTTCTGCTGACCACTGCAATACAACCCAAATATCATTTGTACTGCCTTCAGTGGTTTCATAGACATAATCAGATGTCTTCATTGATGTCAAAGCCATTGGTGTTATGTAAAGCTATGTCTGTTGTGGTACTAACCTCATGCTTGTGATACTGATTCAGTACCTACTCCGCTTCTGCTGACCACTGCAATACAACCCAAATATCATTTGTACTGCCTTCAGTGGTTTCAAAGACAATGTCTTCATTGATGTCAAAGCCATTGGTGTTATGTAAAGCTATGTCTGTTGTGGTACTAACCTCATGCTTGTGATACTGATTCAGTACCTACTCCGCTTCTGCTGACCACTGCAATACAACCCAAATATCATTTGTACTGCCTTCAGTGGTTTCATAGACATAATCAGATGTCTTCATTGATGTCAAAGCCATTGGTGTTATGTAAAGCTATGTCTGTTGTGGTACTAACCTCATGCTTGTGATACTGATTCAGTACCTACTCCACTTCTGCTGACCACTGCAATACAACCCAGATATCATTTGTACTGCCTTCAGTGGTTTCAAAGACAATGTCTTCATTGATGTCAAAGCCATTGGTGTTATGTAAAGCTATGTCTGTTGTGGTACTAACCTCATGCTTGTGATACTGATTCAGTACCTACTCCGCTTCTGCTGACCACTGCAATACAACCCAAATATCATTTGTACTGCCTTCAGTGGTTTCATAGACATAATCAGATGTCTTCATTGATGTCAAAGCCATTGGTGTTATGTAAAGCTATGTCTGTTGTGGTACTAACCTCATGCTTGTGATACTGATTCAGTACCTACTCCACTTCTGCTGACCACTGCAATACAACCCAGATATCATTTGTACTGCCTTCAGTGGTTTCAAAGACAATGTCTTCATTGATGTCAAAGCCATTGGTGTTATGTAAAGCTATGTCTGTGGTGGTACTAACCTCATGCTTGTGATACTGATTCAGTACCTACTCCACTTCTGCTGACCACTGCAATACAACCCAGATATCATTTGTACTGCCTTCAGTGGTTTCAAAGACAATGTCTTCATTGATGTCAAAGCCATTGGTGTTATGTAAAGCTATGTCTGTTGTGGTACTAACCTCATGCTTGTGATACTGATTCAGTACCTACTCCACTTCTGCTGACCACTGCAATACAACCCAGATATCATTTGTACTGCCTTCAGTGGTTTCATAGACATAATCAGATGTCTTCATTGATGTCAAAGCCATTGGTGTTATGTAAAGCTATGTCTGTTGTGGTACTAACCTCATGCTTGTGATACTGATTCAGTACCTACTCCGCTTCTGCTGACCACTGCAATACAACCCAAATATCATTTGTACTGCCTTCAGTGGTTTCAAAGACAATGTCTTCATTGATGTCAAAGCCATTGGTGTTATGTAAAGCTATGTCTGTTGTGGTACTAACCTCATGCTTGTGATACTGATTCAGTACCTACTCCGCTTCTGCTGACCACTGCAATACAACCCAAATATCATTTGTACTGCCTTCAGTGGTTTCATAGACATAATCAGATGTCTTCATTGATGTCAAAGCCATTGGTGTTATGTAAAGCTATGTCTGTTGTGGTACTAACCTCATGCTTGTGATACTGATTCAGTACCTACTCCACTTCTGCTGACCACTGCAATACAACCCAGATATCATTTGTACTGCCTTCAGTGGTTTCATAGACATAATCAGATGTCTTCATTGATGTCAAAGCCATTGGTGTTATGTAAAGCTATGTCTGTTGTGGTACTAACCTCATGCTTGTGATACTGATTCAGTACCTACTCCGCTTCTGCTGACCACTGCAATACAACCCAAATATCATTTGTACTGCCTTCAGTGGTTTCATAGACATAATCAGATGTCTTCATTGATGTCAAAGCCATTGGTGTTATGTAAAGCTATGTCTGTGGTGGTACTAACCTCATGCTTGTGATACTGATTCAGTACCTACTCCACTTCTGCTGACCACTGCAATACAACCCAGATATCATTTGTACTGCCTTCAGTGGTTTCAAAGACAATGTCTTCATTGATGTCAAAGCCATTGGTGTTATGTAAAGCTATGTCTGTTGTGGTACTAACCTCATGCTTGTGATACTGATTCAGTACCTACTCCACTTCTGCTGACCACTGCAATACAACCCAGATATCATTTGTACTGCCTTCAGTGGTTTCATAGACATAATCAGATGTCTTCATTGATGTCAAAGCCATTGGTGTTATGTAAAGCTATGTCTGTTGTGGTACTAACCTCATGCTTGTGATACTGATTCAGTACCTACTCCGCTTCTGCTGACCACTGCAATACAACCCAGATATCATTTGTACTGCCTTCAGTGGTTTCATAGACATAATCAGATGTCTTCATTGATGTCAAAGCCATTGGTGTTATGTAAAGCTATGTCTGTGGTGGTACTAACCTCATGCTTGTGATACTGATTCAGTACCTACTCCACTTCTGCTGACCACTGCAATACAACCCAGATATCATTTGTACTGCCTTCAGTGGTTTCAAAGACATAATCAGATGTCTTCATTGATGTCAAAGCCATTGGTGTTATGTAAAGCTATGTCTGTTGTGGTACTAACCTCATGCTTGTGATACTGATTCAGTACCTACTCCACTTCTGCTGACCACTGCAATACAACCCAGATATCATTTGTACTGCCTTCAGTGGTTTCAAAGACAATGTCTTCATTGATGTCAAAGCCATTGGTGTTATGTAAAGCTATGTCTGTTATGGTACTAACCTCATGCTTGTGATACTGATTCAGTACCTACTCCGCTTCTGCTGACCACTGCAATACAACCCAGATATCATTTGTACTGCCTTCAGTGGTTTCATAGACATAATCAGATGTCTTCATTGATGTCAAAGCCATTGGTGTTATGTAAAGCTATGTCTGTTGTGGTACTAACCTCATGCTTGTGATACTGATTCAGTACCTACTCCGCTTCTGCTGACCACTGCAATACAACCCAAATATCATTTGTACTGCCTTCAGTGGTTTCATAGACATAATCAGATGTCTTCATTGATGTCAAAGCCATTAGTGTTGTGTAAACGTTCTGAGAAATTTATCCCACACCTCTCAGTCATTTAGTTAGGTACTTTATAAAGTAGAGTAATAAAATCTATAACATTTCCCAACTGAAATTGTATTGAGAAAAGTTGTGGAAGTAGGAGACAAGGTTGACGTGTGTTTTATAGTTAAAGTACTAGGAAATGGAATGAAGTCAGAATTAATTATAAGAAATTTACTCTTTTCAAAGAAGGAACACAAATACAAACAGGAAAATGATTTCCATTCTTGCAACAGGGAGTACCAATGGGTAAAGGAAGAACCAATGCTCACCGACAACACTGTCAAAAAATTAAATACAATTATACATCTAGCATACAGAAATGTGTTAATATAAATATGGCACAAAATACAAACCCCAAAAAAATACAATGCTACAGAAGAATAATTTATTCATAACACTTAAGTATATGCATAATAAGATCTCAAAAGGAACAGAAAAATTCCAAAACAGAGTACTAAACGGTATTAAAAAAATCAAATACATCAAAAACATTAGGAAAAAACCACATGCACTATGTATACCAAAATGTGCATAAAGTAATTTTTAGTAAATTTTAAAAAATACAGTCGGCGCCGCTTATTGTGATCATGGTTAATGTTATCATTCGGTTATTGTTATCGTTTCATTGAAAAACAAACACGGACGTATATTAATACATTGGAATTAGGTCGCTTATTGTAATCATCTGTTCGCTTATTATTATCATTTAATTTGCCATGCAAAATCATATGCGTCAACGTATACTAGTATAGACCAAGTAAAAATGTCTACAAAGTAGTGTAAACAGCACGTGCAATACACAATGACGCCCAATTCATAGAATGTTTATTTTTAGAACGACAGAAATACTTTATAATGGTTTCAGCACTTAGCACAGTTCTCAGAATGTCTCCCTTACTCTTTGTTTACGCAAACACCTCGCTTGAGTCGACTTTAGTTGTTTGTTAACATTAGTTGATGTTACTACTGAACCATTTACAGTACAGTCCTACTGTATTTTTTAACAATGAATTTTTATGAACGTTTATTACAGTATTTCAGTGTGATTTTACATAACTTAATTTTTAAAGATCTTTTTCGTTTGTTTTGTAGAGTTTAGTGTCACTTGAAGTTTCAAAGGACAGTATAGCAAGATGTCCGAATCTCAAAAGAAACGACGTGATTTAAGTCTTAAACAAAAACTTGATATTCTAGATAGGTACAGTAAATTACCAAAAATGAGTCAAAGAAACGCTGCTTCTCAACCTCTCTTATGTAAAATATTGAACAACAAAGAAAAAATCTTGTTATTATCAAAGTGTAATGCAAATGTTGACAACAAAAGACATCGTTCTGGGAAGGATCCGCAAGTGGAATCAGCTTTGAAATTGTGGTTTAAAAATGTTCGCGAAAAAGATGCTCGAGTTGACGGCCCACTAATGCATCAAAAAAGCTAAGGATCTTGCCAAATAGGAAAACAGGATTTTAAAGCCACAGATGGATGGTTCAGTCGATGGAAGAAAAGGGAAAATATTGTTTACAAGAAAACGTGTGGTGAAAAAAGAAATGCTGTTTTTGTTGGAGCTGAGGACGGGTTACAATACGAATGGCCAAAGATTTTGGCCGAGTATTCTTCTAGCTGCATATACAATGCAGATGAAATAGGACTTTATTATCGTGCTTTACCCGAACATACTTATTTAAAAATGAAAGTGCTAACGGCTGTAAAATATGTAAACAAAGAATAACTGTTTTGTGTTGTGTTAACATGGTTGGTCATAAAGAAAAACTCCTAATTATCGGTAAATCTAAAAATCCACGGCGTTTTCAAGGTATCAAAAAGCTACCGGTTGAATATCATTCAAACTCCAATGCTTGGATGACATCAAACATTTTTAATGAATGGCTGACTAAATGGGATACCAGCCTCAAACGCAACATTGTCCTTCTACTAGACAACTGCACTGCACATAATGACATAAGCACTACGCTAAAACACATCAAAGTGATTTACCTTCCGGCCAATATTACATCAATTATTCAGCCATGTGACCAAGGCATAATTAAAAATCTCAAAAGTTTTTATCGATGAGAGATGCTAGAATTATAGAAAATATGGATTAATTTCAAACCATTACCTCAAATGAATTGGCTAAAAAAAACGTCTTTACTCGATGCTATTCATCTGATAGCAAAATCTTGGAATGAAGTTTCTGAAAAAACTGTGAAAAATTACTTTAGAAAAGGTGGGTTTTTTGTTGAAGAAAATCAAGAGCAAGCTACATCTGAGGAAGACTCTGAAGAGAACTTGAAGCCTTTTGATTTGTCCTTAAAAGAATATACTGAGTGGATGGAAGTTGACGATAGTATTGAAACAGCAGCGGAAATGACTGAAGACGATATTTGTAAGGTAGTTGCTTCAACATCAAAAGTTACTGAAGAAGAAGAAGGCACCGATGATGACGAAAATGATAAATGTGTACCGCAAAGATCTAAGCAGGAAGTTCACCAAGCTCTTGAGATTCTAAGGCAGTTTGTTCAACAAAAAGCAGAAAATTTCAACAAACATTATGAATATGAACAATTTATAAACAATATTTTACGAGAAGACTACAGACAGTCACATATAGAGGAATTCTTCGAGAAAAAGTAAATGTAAATTTGAAGTGTAAATAAGTTTGAAGTGTTTTATAATGAGGTTTTATGTGTTAAAATGTTTTGATCAAGTGTTTTACGTAGCTCTCTATATTTTTTTCAATTATGCTAGATTCAGTATTTTAAAAAATCTACATTGGAATAACATAAACTGACATGAAATATGCCCACTAATTTTAACAAGTAGAAAACCAAGTTACAGAAATTCTACTACTGTACATAAAACTGTCCGGAATAGCATCAAAATTTGGTAAGTACAGTTTAATTATAGTGTTACAGAATTAGAATTACTTAATGTAATGATAGACTTACATATCGTTCAGAACAAACAGTTGTGGCCATAATACAGTGAGTTCAATGCAGTACGGCTGTAGAATACATCGTGATTAAGCGTTCGGTTATTGTTATCGTTCGGTTATTGTTATCAAATATGATCACAATAAGCGGCCCCGACTGTATATATTTTGGTTAGTGTGTTTTTATTTGTTTAGTTTAGATTATATGATAGCAGTGCTGCATGTAAGACTTTACACCAAAACAAGTCAAATGATTGTTTGGCATTTTGTATCCTGGATATTTGGAGCAGTCTACAATGATGAAAGATAATTTCTTTTTAGGATTGCAACTCAGATGACTGTTAACCAGTAGCACAGTCAAACAGACCTTCTGGAGAGTGGTTTTGGCATCCCAGGGAGGAGGGATAAGGAACATTTACAGAAACATGTTGTTAAAATAAGTTAATTAAATTTCTTCTTATTTGAAATATATTCCAAATTTAAAAACATTTGTTAACCTGTTAAAGAGTTATGTACAATAAATGTATCATTTATGCTATGGTGTTTATGACAGTGGATGTTACCTTTATAAAACACAAATAAATATTCAATCGGCTACTACTGAATATTGAACTATTTGAATATAGTCTAAATTTTTCAAGTTTTAGATGTAGGCTAAAATCTTTTTCAACAAAATAAATCACTTGTATTTATATAAAAAAATTTTAAGCTTACTGGTTATCATTGGGAACTTATTGCTTCATTAAATAAATAAAAATTAAAGCTATATGCCCTCTAAACAACCTTTCAATCCAAATTGCATAGTAATATATTTGTTAATTTATAACTATTTATTAGGAATATACTGTGGTTGAATTTAATAATAAATACACAAAAACCTCTTAACCACAAACCTTCTTTATTTTACCCTTATGTACATTTCAGTTACAAAGTAACCATCCTCAGAGGGATAACATACAAAGACTCTTGTATGTGAGTCTTTGTATGTTATCCCTCTGAGGATGGTTACTTTGTAACTGAAATGTACATAAGGGTAAAATAAAGAAAGTTTGTGGTTAAGAGGTTTTTGTGTATTTATTATTGTTAATTTATGTTTCAGCAATTTTATTATTTTTAACATCAATTGAGTCCTATAAAACAACCAGACTAAAGTTGTGACCAAATAACCTACAAGTTAATCATAACTTTACTCTGTATTATACAACTATTATTTGAGCCTAGCTTGTGAGATTATGTTAAAACAAATAAAAACATACACAAAACTCACAAATTAATCATTTATTAATTCATGCGCGTTTCAATGACACTATAAGTTGTAAGTTAGAGTTTGTAGTATAGTAGAGTAACACTCACAGATGATGTTGACTTTGTCATTGAAACGTGTATGAGTTAATAAATGATTAATTTGTGAGTTTTGTGTATATTTTTATATGTTTTACTCTGTATTAAATATAACTTCAGAAGTAGGTTAATTACTGATGATATCATAGCTGTGATGGTGTAGCTGAAATGTACATCATGTTCAGTTTATATCTACATTTAATATAAAAGCTAATATTCAATCATACTTTTTATTCCATAAGTATCATACTTTTTATCACAAACCGCTTCATAATTTGAACTAAATTACTCACTGATAGTTGCTTAGCGCAACTATCGATTTAATCTTATAAGGACTCCAATTAATCATGTATTTGATAACCTTATTTAAAATTGCTAAACTGGAAATCAAAATCAATTTTACAGTTGGGTAAAAATGAGAATTTTTTAATATGTAAACAATGACTAATAATTTAAAAACAAAATTATATAAAAAGCAAATGTTACAAAATTTTGACACAAACATTCTTTGTCAATGCTCATAAATAAGAAATCAATATAATAAGAAGATATCTAGATGTCAGCCTAAAACAGGCCTACATTAATTAGACAGAATCCAATTATTTCTGCCTATTTGAATAGTAAGCACTTGTCCTATATATACAAGTGTTATACTCAATGTGTCATTTAAGATAATACCTAACTTATCTTATCTCTTAAACTTAGTTCACATCATTCTACCTTTATAAATATTTAGTTATTTCCAGATATGGTTTTAATAATGGCGAAATGCATGTTAACAAGTGCCATTAGTTCTGCTCTATTATTCATAACAGTGCAAACTGGTAAGTTTGAGGTTATAAAGAAGTAAGAGTGTTGGCTTTTAATTGTTTTTTCTTTTTAGTAATTACTGAATTATCAAACAAAGGAAATGTTTACTATGTTTGTTGCACAAATTAGTTAAGTAAAATTACACTTACCTGTGGTTACCTAAAAGGAGTGTAAATGTGTTAGTGTAAAACTATTTACTCAGGTGTACACAGTTAACATGTGTTTTGTATTATTAATTTTCTAGTGCTCAGCATGTAAATCAAGGTATAGTATCACATTTAGATAAAGCTATGATCTGGGTATTTTTAGTGCCAAAAGTCCACTGTTTTCTAAATTTTTAATTAGTAACTTAGTTATTTTACTTGAAGAAAGACTTTTTAAAAGTAGTTAACTACTGTCATAAACAGATTTATGAAATTTTAACACATTAAGGTCACATTTTAAAATAACTATTGGATACAAAACTGTAAAAACCTATTGCAGAAAATTATGTTTTTAAATTTGTCAAGAGATACAACTAACGCACTTATTATTCTGCAAATGAAATCAATTTATTTTTAAATATTTTATAATCAACAATTTTACCAGGCATAACCTAATGCTTTAATCAATGTTATAGTCGCCAATGTGCCTTCAAAGTGTATTTTAAGAAGCAACAAAATCTTATATTTAATTTTAAGCTATAACTGTGAGATAATTAAAGTTCCAAGTAAAAATCCTTGGGTATTGGGAAAGCTTAGAAGTTATGATATTAAGAAATATGCAGGCTATACAATATAGATATAACGTTTTGTACAATAAAATTCTGTTCAGACATTTAAACATTATCAGGCAATAGATGTAACTCTAATCCTATAAGTGATAAATAATTAATTATCTATTTGCTTTCATTTTATCTTGAGTTATTAATATTTCATTTTAAGCAAGCTATCTTTTAAAATTGTAAAACGGAATATGTTTTTAAAGTATAAAAGTAAAAATCAAATACAATTTTTAAATTATGTATAATAATTTGATAACAATTATAGTAAATTTATTTTCATTTTCTGTATCGCCCTTTAAACGAACATTTCCTGGCTTCCACATATATACAGGGTGGTATTCATTTAAGAAATCAAGGTAAATATCTCAAGGCCTAAAAAATAAATTTTAAAATTTTATTTTCACAAACTATAATTCTACAAAAAATATAATCTCTATAAGACAAAACTTTCTTTGAAAGTTTGTAAAACACTTGACCCTTTGTCACAGCAATGGTCTCACAGATATAAGTCATACATGGTCTATTCATAAGTTTTATTTCTTTATAATGCTACTACCACTGCCAATTGGAGGTACGCTTTTATGGGCAATGTATATTAATATTTTTAACAACTCTAAGAAGACTGTCATATTGATTTAGAGAAGTCTTAATATTTGCATTTTCTTACGAAAACTTTATAACAAAAGTAGCGAATTTTGTTTTACAAACATAGCTAATTTAACATATGTTTTTATCACATAAAAGATTAAACTTGCATTATTCTTACGGACATCCCTCAGAGAGAGGGTTAACTCCCAGAACCTCTCCCTTACTGGAACACCTGTAGCTCACACATTATAGTCACATTTACTCAGGAATGTAGGACAACCAGAAATCCCTTTTGGGGGTGGTAGCACTGGTATTCAGGGGAAAAGGTATGCCAAGGTAATTCATATTCCAAGGTTAAATTTTTTTTATTTGTCATTTTATAACATTTTAACATTTAATTATATTATAAGTTTAGTACTTCATATTTAGTTTAATAATGACTAAAAATGTAAGGTTACGTAAATAAAATTCGGTCATTAAAATTTATCTACAAACTTCATAGCACTAATTACTTCCATGTCATTATTACAAATTATGATTACATCAGTCTTTTATACTTTAGACGTGTTTTTTTTCTTCTCTGAAGCACAATAGTTGTTGATACCTGCAATGAAACATTAATATTTCTTCTAAAGGGTTTAAATCTGAGTACATTTTTATCATCTTTGGCAAATTTTTTTCTATTGTTTACAGACTAATGATGGTCAAAGCTAGCAATTTTAATAAGAATAATAACACTGATAAACACTAATCTTGCATCTTTGATTTTTGTATCAATTCTAGTCAGTATATAAACAAATTTGATTTTTTGTATAGCGAAGTATATTTTATAAAACTTTACACTTAATAAAATATTATTAAAAAATATAAAAGTTTATGAAGTGGATGACTATATTCATGAAAATAGTGAATGACTCAGACACAGTGTGTTCTTTGTCACTCAGTGAGTCAGAGATGTTTATAGAAGCCTAGACACACGTCACAAATATCGTTTTATATTCTGCTAGTATGAACTTATAGTTACTAATGATTACAAGTTGGATATTTGTTTTAAAACTTCAAAGATTTGTGGTATGTGGATTTTATTTTTAACAAGTTGTTTTGGATATCCTCTTCCGCAGAAGACTGTTGATATCTTGTTATTAATGTCTTCCAATTGCTTAACACAATCTTTTGATTATACTAAACCGCCATTAAAACAGTAAACTCTCCTTAATAACAGATTGCCACTTCGGTCTACAGAGGCTAAACAAAGTATTAAGAGATGGGTTCAAAATTCTCCAAGCTTACAAGCCACACCAAAATAATTTTCACTTATCACAATATTGGTTCCAGCAACCCTCCAACTTGAAAAACATTTAATTACATCCCAATTTACATCTTATTAATAATACTGAGAAACTATACAAACTTTCTCATGGCTTCTCTCCATGCAATAGACTTAGACTTAAGACATCCAATACATCTTCCAACATATAGTTTTAATAGCCTAACAACCGAAATGGACTACAAGATTTAGAGTCATGTTAGTTGTACATGGAAAAATGTCACATACCAGCTGCAATGTACCTTCAGCTCAGAACAGTAAACAGGTCTAACTATAGACAGTCTAAATATGTGCACATTGGCCACAGAGATGATGTTTGCGTCATGCCAACAACTCAGACCTAGCTAATCACATCCTTATGACTGTTATACCACAAAAATAATTGAAGCCCTTCCCCCCAAGATGCAACCCCTCAGAACTGAGAAGATGGGGTTATCATACCAGTGGTACACCACCAACTCCATTCACCGTCCCCTAACCTCAATATCTATAGCTTCATTCACCTTCCTTCTCTCAGGCAACACATAACTAAGTTACAATTATCCATATCTATAAATTTATACAAACAATACACTCTTTAAACTATACATTTGTACATCTAAGACATTTGGTTAGCAAATATTTCTATACACACCTTGACTCACTCAAGTTTCTCTCTCCCTGTCTGATTATATACTGTATATCACTCCTCAGTAAACAGTTCTGACATCATTAGGAATGAATAAAGCCAATCATACAACATATGTTAGTTTAAATCCAACAACCAGTTTAGTGTTGCCAAATACATTATCTTGCTCCCATTGCATTATAAACACTGAATATAGTATCAAATTTGGACCATATTTGTTCATTTATAAATTTGTTAAATCTAAACTGACCTATGTTGTATAGTTGTCATTATTCATTTCTGATGACGTCGGAACTGTTTACCATCAAAAAGCTTTGAATGTGTATTAAAAAAATAATAAATCTTGTGTTTGTATATTCTCAAAGCATTTGAAATATATATTATTAACAAATTATTAAATGAATAAATACAAATACTAACCAAATTTGCAGTCTATATTTAGTTCTATAATGTTACAGCAGCAAGACAATATATTTGGCAATATTGTAATAGATTTGGCAACACTGTTCTTTAATCTAAACTAACATATATAAGCTGTAGAATTTTCTTTATTCAATCCTGACGATGTTGAAATTGTTAACCAATGAAAATCTTTGAATATATATATATACAGTAAACTTCCGATTATCCGTGGGCGGATTAACCGGTTTGTGAATTATCTGGGATCTGCCATTGTTTTACAAATATGCAATTTTTATTCCAATCAGATTCATTATTGTTTTTTTAACCACTCAACGCGGCACAATATCCGGTAAAAACAATGATCATAAAAATAAACTAAGCTTCCTCAAATAACGCAAGGATAAACGATAACTGTCCTGTTAGAGTGAATGAACCAACTCGAGGTGGGAACAGACTACTGTTAAGAGACAATGACAAAATGCTTGGACGCCTGAAAACCTTATGTGTATCATAAGATTGTATACAAATGTCAGCTAATCTCGGCTATAAATAGTCTAGGTTGTGACATATGCATTATCCATGTCTGTCATATACATTATCGATCTTTATGGCTTTGTGATACACGTGACACAAGTAGAAACAAACATTCCGAGTTGAACGTTGAGTGGTTATTTTAGTAGTAGGTAGTTTGAATTTTTATTTCTCTGTCTTTTTTATTGAATTATATTTTTTGTCATGCAGTATTTTATCATGTATATTAGTTGATATTTTATGTAAATTTCCTTTTTTTTATTGTAAACCTATAAATAAAACAACATTTTAATGTCTAATACACTGTTTTAATGTCCCAAATAAACCTGTATATGGTAGAAATAAAATTTTTGAGATGAAAACAACGGACACAATAATTAGAGCAAGACGACTCTTCACTGTGCGACAAAATGGCTCTCAAGAAACTTAGATCGCACATTAAAGCTAAATCAATGCTCACAAAAAAACAGACGAAAGTCACAGATTTTTTTGTTAAAAAGTGAAAGTATTATGTGTAAAGGAAATTACATATGTACATACATACTTACTTTTGACATATACTTATGTACCTAATGTAAATAGTTAGACATATAAATGTACATGTTATAATCCGTCAAATACATCGACATTTTAAATTATTTTCTGTATTTATTTTGTCCTCTGGAGATTAATTGTGAATTGCATTAACCAGGGTCATTATTTCTGTAACTTATGGTATAATAATCGATTATCCATCGTTTTGGGTATTCTTTGTTCATAGCGGATTATCCAGGGAATTCGGTTATCTGGCGTTGCCGGGCCACCCTATTCGGGCCACGGATAATCGGGAGTTTACTGTATATATGTATGTATATATATATATATATATATATATATATATATATATATATATATATATATATATATATATATATATATATGAATTTGTGGACTAGATAGGAGACTGACAGACTTACCTAATGGAAATAGTCCAAAACTACAATCTCTTGGAAATAAACACATATAAAAAACTTAACACACTATTGAAATATTTTGATCGAAAATGATCTTCATCAGTCAAGAAAGAGAAAAACAAAAGACTCAATTGTTTACAATTAACAATAATAACTTTATAAAGTCAGTGCAACAGAAAAATAATGGACAACGTCCATATATATATATATATATATATATATATATATATATATATATATATATATATATATATAATTAACAAAGATATTCTCTGGAAAATATCGAGATAAGATGTTACAAAATCAATTCCAGATTAATTACAAATTGTATATTATATTTCCTATCAGAATTCATTTTATGGAAATAAATAAACCTCCCATAAAAATTTTACTTTGGTTTTGAGTAAAAACAGTTTTATTAACTAATAGTTTTTAATAACTTTTTCCAGAATGGTGTATTTTTATTCTATTTTAATATTTCTAGTTAGATGATTAATTCAAACAATAATATTCGTCATAGAAACAATGTAGTGAAATAACAACTTATTTTGTTTTTCTTTCTCTGTTTATAAATAGCTAACTTAAGGTTATAAATTCAGTTAGTTTGGTTTTTGAGAGTTCGAAAACCCTCACTCTCTGAAGTAAATATTCTGTTATCTAACGGATGAACAACTTTTGTACGAGTGTTTATGTTACAATTCATGAACTGACATCAATTTAGAAACATGTCACATAAACTGTACTTGTTAATAAAATTGCATATATATTATTTCCAGCAGTTTCACACCTTTAAGGTGGTACTTTTCACAATTTTCAAATTCTGTTTGAAAATGTTTTAGAAAGATAAAAACATTTTAGTTAGTTTTGAAAAACCTTTCTAGTAGTTGAGAATGACAGGTTCAAGGAACTGATTCAAGGAACTTTAAGAGTATTGGTCTAGGTATGAAAGGTTTGGACAGAATTCCAGTTAAACTATAGATCTAGTTGCATCACATGCCAAAAATTTGTTAAATAAAAGAGGACTTATATCACTATTTAGTGTCATACTTTATTACTTACTTAGTGAATTGGCGAAGAATTCCAGATGATAATGGCAGTTCTAACTATGCTTAGAATCAAAACTATGCTCAGAATCTGGCTTGATTTTTGTTGTGACCAAGTATGAGGGAACTTGATGAATATATGGGCTTGTCATCGGAATGGGTAAAGGCCAGGTTTGGGAAAGTAAATAGTCATTCTTCATCAAGACAGTGAGCGTCCACAAATAAGTGCCACTGTCATGAAAAAATGCTTGAACTAAGATACAAATTATTACCACATGTTCCTTATTAGGCTCCATCAGAATTTCATATTCCCCAAGCTAAAAAGTTCCTCAGAGGAACGAAATGTTCTTCAAACGTAAAACTTATGGCAAAAATTGAAGGGTATATTACATGGCTGGAGAAATAAAGTTTGTACAATGAATGAAGACATTGAAACAATAGCTTGCAGTTGATGTGTTTCAGATGACCTTTAACTACACAGTACACAGGTCTCTTCCATCTATCCTCCTTCTACAGTTCACAGATAGTTAAAATACATTAGAAACGCATTAATTGTAGAGTAGGCAACATTGTTAAAGAAGGAAGAATTTTACTACTCCCGACATATTTATAAGTTGTTCTGTTTTACCTGCTATCATTACTAAGAAAAATTATGGACAAACTGTATATAGAATCTTTCACAATTTTCTCTTCTTTTCAGAAAATCTGAAATGTGGTGCTTCTTAGTTTAATTCTGCGCCTTGAAAATTTCGGTACCTTGTTAAAAAATAGATCAGTGCAAGAGAACTGTTATAGATATATGTTGAATAAATTTAGCTCAGTTTTCATTTTGAACTCTATTCTAGTTCTACAGAACCGCTCTAAAATGACATTATTTTATAGACCATGTTTACTGCATTTTGATAAATAGATTAACAATATCTGAGTTATAAATAAATACATAGATTTTCTGCAATCTTATCCAGACACATTATTTACTTTAATCCTCTCTACAAAATTATTTTGTTTACATAACCTGTCACACACACCATTACAAACTGTGTATGCTTTTACGCATTAAATACAAAATATAGCAAATTTATCAACTTTAACGTTAATAAAGTAAAACAAGATATGTAAAAAAAATTTGTCGTCAACTTCTACTTACATCAAAAAAGAAAAATTTTATTTTAGTTACTTTTTATTAAATAATTACATTTAATATAAATAAAGTAACATAACCTATACGTTAAAACAGCTGTTCTACCACATAACCTATAACATAAAATCAGTTGTTTTATGAAATAATATGTTATCACTTATTTTAAGTTAAATGGGACAAATTACCTACATACCTTTTGTGAAAAGTTTTCTCATATATAAAAATAAAATTAATTTATTATTATTTGAAAAAACTGTATTAACATCAGTTGTCATCCACTACAAGTCTAAAAAATGTATCTGAACTTGAGTGGATGAATAAAAAGTATTTGATTAACAACTGAAAATTTGATCAAGATATATATATATATATATATATATATATATATATATATATATATATATATATATAGTAAGAGTGCGAACTAATAGAAGGAGTTGAAATAATAAACTGTATTCTATGAATAGAATATTAAAATGATTGATATATTTATATGTGTCTTTACTGTGATTTAGGAACCTTCAACAAAGCGAACAGTCCAGAGTGTTTAGAAATATCTACTTTTCATGAAACTTCAAACAATATCACATCCCCCAACTACCCACAACCTTATCCGACTGGATGTACATGGGAATGGACCATCAATGCTACAGGAAAGACGCAACTACATGTTTCATTTCAATCATTTGATATCAATAATGATAACAATGATCAACTATCAATTCAAATTTTTGAAGGTATCATTCAACATTTTTATTGACCTTAACCTTAGTGACTAAGAAATCATCTCTTATAGCAATAAGTGTAAATATTCTGTGTAAAGATTTTAAAAAACACTACTATTGAAACGTTATAAGTTAATTAATTAATTAATTCTTGTTTTATATAAGTTTAATCAAATTTTGGTGTTATTTTTAAACACACCTCTATAATCTGCCACTTTACTATTACACCACCCTCCTGGCTATTTTCAGTGAAGATAAATCTGCTCTGTCAATCGGGTGTTACAATTCACATTAGAATAATCTTGATAAGATTTAACCTTTCTTGAAAACAATAATAATTCAAAAAGGGTAAGTAGAACTTTGTAAAATGTAAATCTGTATATGTATACATATATAAAATGAAACAAAAAATAAATAAATTTTATAAAAAAAACTAAAACTCAATGGTTGAGAATACAAATGTTACAGTTTCTCTTTTCAGTCAAATAGTGTTATTTAATGATTTGGAGACTCTGTGTTGCTTATTACACGCTCAAATAACCAATTTGTATAAAGAAAGATATATTAAAGTCTAAACAAGGTGTAGTTACAAGTTCTAATAGGTTCTTTATTTATTTTGGGTTACTTAAAACTGTCAAAAACAGAGATGTAACACTTGTGTTTTCAGGCAGTGAGCAGAACTATGTGGGAGTGAACTATGTGGAAGTGAACTATGTTTTCTCAGATAGACTTCCTGTTATTCCCAACCTGTTGCATATATTTTATAACCACTGATTTATTACCCTGCAGACCACTTTTGCCTGTTATTATCTTCTAAATTCCAACCATTTGTTAGATAAATAAATCGTCATAAGATAATATAAGCAGTTGCCTCCCAAGAATTCAAGATCATCATTTAAACTAAAATATCCTCTTTATGATAGCATTGTTTTTTCCAATAGCATTTATTCCATCACATCACTAAGTGTGCTTCATTTTAGGTTAGAATCATAATATTATATATCCCACACATAAAATGAACAATGCCTTTGGCGATAAGAACAAGCTCTCATGTTTATTTGTTTGAAGCTACGACTTCATAGCCAGTTGTTATTCAGATGTAGACAATTGATTTATATTAACAAAGGAATCAATTCGTGTAAATTACACTATGACATATTTAGTAACAAGCAAAACACGTTATCCTTTATAAATCACAACCTTAGTAAAGGAATAGATAAATAAAAAGACGATATGTCTCAATATATATAAATGAGAAACTGCTGCAATACCTTTATCAAAATAATTTGGGACACATGTATCCCTTATTAAGTGATTTGGTGACGGCTCGCTTGAGAGATCTTGCCAAGAGATAAGGTGTGAGAATATGAAGCTATAGATTTAATGAATTTTAGATTAATGGGTAAGGTTTGGACATAAATGTAAGATTATTTACTTACATTTGTGTAATACGTCCTGCTTAGAAGCTCTATAAATATCAACCCTTATGTTATAAAAATGATATTTTATTTGGTTAACAAAAGTAATTTAATTGGAATCGCTAGTTATATGTTACTTAACACAGTTGTTTGATCTTGATTTATTAATACTGCTTGTAATACATAAGATAAGATAATAACAAAACAGAAGTGCTCTGTAAGCTAATAAATATAAATTTAAGTTGGGAAGTAAAGGAATGCATCTGAAAGTGCCTTGGACTAAGAGAATAGTCTGCCTGTAGCACACTTGTACAAGTTTTGTTTTTCTTACAACTATTTTATTTTTAGTTTTATGGTATATACTTTTAAACATCTATGTAACAATGCGGCAGAGTTAATGAGAGAACCTAGTCCTTAATTATAGAGGAACTACTGTAATACGCTAATAAAGCACAACAATTAAGTTTTTAGCTTATAATGCATTTCCATGTCATAGGTCACTCATTTGATACTTAAACGCATATAAATAAAGTATTTTATTATTGTTGTTAAAAGATGTATTAAAAAAACCTTTATTCCAACATGAAATAGCTCAAATGTAAGGTAAAATAATAAGTTTTAATATAAACTGTGTGTTTTGGTACCTTTAACTTACTCTTATATAAGTGTTGAGTAAAGAGTTCTGATCATTAGAGGACTTCATTAAGTTTAATATTTACTAAAAAACAAACAAAATGTTTTAGAGAATGTTACAAATTCTTTGTAAAGAGAAAATATTTCAATTAAAATTTTCTAGATGTTTCACAATTGCTGATTAACAGTTCATTTTTTTCAAAAACAATATATTTGTTTTTCACAATTAAAAATAATTTTGGGTTTTCTTTATTTAAAATTTACTTCTAAATTTTGTTAAATAAAATAAATGAATTATCCAATACTTTTAACATTCTAAAACCATACATATTTAATTAATATTGTTATTTCCTTATTCTTCAGACTATTAATTAATTATAATTCGTTAATATAGTCAATTATAAATTATATTAATTTAAAGAAATTATAATTAAGAAACTGTGGGAAGAAAATTCTGACCCTAACTCATAGAACAGGATGTCTGTGGAGAAAGCAGGGATACAAATTTATATAAACAGTTTCAGACTGCAGACATTATTACAGTTCATTATGGAATTGTTTAATATAGTAAGATAACATAAAAATAGTTAGTACTGTCACCACCATTTTAATTAATTAGGCCTTATTAACAGCTAAATATATCTTACACATATATCTTCATAAAAATAAATTTTACCCGAAGTACATAATTTTCACTCTTTATTTTATTTTTCCAGAGCAAGAATATTTAAACGAGTGAATCAAATTCCATGTACAGTAGAGCTTGATAATCAAAAGCTGATGGCACTAATAATAAATACATATTAACAAAATATGCGAATTATGAAAGTTGGAAAATATCCTTTCAGTCAAAAGTAGTTCTGTGTGTACATTTGTGTGTGTGTGTGTGTCTCTACAACAGCCTTTACGGTTGTTTTCAGGTATTGTCTCACTGGGCTGTGTTATTCTAAAAAACAGACCATACAAACATCTTAAATTCTCTAATTTGAATAAGCAAAAAGCTTGGGTATAGTAGATTCATACAAGTTATACCTATAAGCAGTTGAAAGTTACTACACTCAACATTTGCAAAAACATTACAGAATACAGTAAGTTATGCATAGATATGTACAGTACAAAATTAATGTTTCTCAAAATATTTTGTAATCTCCAATTGTCTTGCAGGTGTAGGTGTCATCTCAGGAATAAGGTCATTCACTAATGAATGCGTAAAGTCATACAGGTTAATTTTATTGCATTTGTTCACAATGTACACCTCATTGAGGCAAACGTCGAGGTGTAGGTGTCATCTCAGGAATAAGGTCATTCACTAATGAATGTGTAGTCATACAAGTTAATTTTGTTGCATTTGTTCACAATATACACCTCATTGAGGGAAAAGTCGAGGTGTAGGTGGCAGCTCAGGAATAAGGTCATTCACTAATGAATGCGTAGTCATACAGGTTAATTTTATTGCATTTGTTCACAATGTACACCTCATTGAGGCAAACGTCGAGGTGTAGGTGTCATCTCAGGAATAAGGTCATTCACTAATGAATGCGTAAAGTCATACAGGTTAATTTTATTGCATTTGTTCACAATATACACCTCATTGAGGCAAAAGTCGAGGTGTAGGTGGCAGCTCAGGAATAAGGTCATTCACTAATGAATGTGTAGTCATACAGGTTAATTTTATTGCATTTGTTCACAATATACACCTCATTGAGGGAAAAGTCGAGGTGTAGGTGGCAGCTCAGGAATAAGGTCATTCACTAATGAATGTGTAGTCATACAGGTTAATTTTATTGCATTTGTTCACAATATACACCTCATTGAGGGAAAAGTCGAGGTGTAGGTGGCAGCTCAGGAATAAGGTCATTCACTAATGAATGCGTAGTCATACAGGTTAATTTTATTGCATTTGTTCACAATATACACCTCATTGAGGGAAAAGTCGAGGTGTAGGTGGCAGCTCAGGAATAAGGTCATTCACTAATGAATGTGTAGTCATACAGGTTAATTTTATTGCATTTGTTCACAATATACACCTCATTGAGGCAAAAGTCGAGGTGTAGGTGACAGCTCAGGAATAAGGTCATTCACTAATGAATGCGTAGTCATACAGGTTAATTTTATTGCATTTGTTCACAATATACACCTCATTGAGGCAAAAGTCGAGGTGTAGGTGGCAGCTCAGGAATAAGGTCATTCACTAATGAATACGTAGTCATACAGGTTAATTTTATTGCATTTGTTCACAATATACACCTCATTGAGGCAAAAGTCGAGGTGTAGGTGGCAGCTCAGGAATAAGGTCATTCACTAATGAATGTGTAGTCATACAGGTTAATTTTATTGCATTTGTTCACAATATACACCTCATTGAGGCAAAAGTCGAGGTGTAGGTGGCAGCTCAGGAATAAGGTCATTCACTAATGAATGCGTAGTCATACAGGTTAATTTTATTGCATTTGTTCACAATATACACCTCATTGAGGGAAAAGTCGAGGTGTAGGTGGCAGCTCAGGAATAAGGTCATTCACTAATGAATGTGTAGTCATACAGGTTAATTTTATTGCATTTGTTCACAATATACACCTCATTGAGGCAAAAGTCGAGGTGTAGGTGGCAGCTCAGGAATAAGGTCATTCACTAATGAATGTGTAGTCATACAGGTTAATTTTATTGCATTTGTTCACAATATACACCTCATTGAGGCAAAAGTCGAGGTGTAGGTGGCAGCTCAGGAATAAGGTCATTCACTAATGAATGTGTAGTCATACAGGTTAATTTTATTGCATTTGTTCACAATATACACCTCATTGAGGCAAAAGTCGAGGTGTAGGTGGCAGCTCAGGAATAAGGTCATTCACTAATGAATGCGTAGTCATACAGGTTAATTTTATTGCATTTGTTCACAATATACACCTCATTGAGGCAAAAGTCGAGGTGTAGGTGGCAGCTCAGGAATAAGGTCATTCACTAATGAATGCGTAGTCATACAGGTTAATTTTATTGCATTTGTTCACAATATACACCTCATTGAGGCAAAAGTCGAGGTGTAGGTGGCAGCTCAGGAATAAGGTCATTCACTAATGAATGTGTAGTCATACAGGTTAATTTTATTGCATTTGTTCACAATATACACCTCATTGAGGCAAAAGTCGAGGTGTAGGTGGCAGCTCAGGAATAAGGTCATTCACTAATGAATGTGTAGTCATACAGGTTAATTTTATTGCATTTGTTCACAATATACACCTCATTGAGGCAAAAGTCGAGGTGTAGGTGGCAGCTCAGGAATAAGGTCATTCACTAATGAATGTGTAGTCATACAGGTTAATTTTATTGCATTTGTTCACAATATACACCTCATTGAGGCAAAAGTCGAGGTGTAGGTGGCAGCTCAGGAATAAGGTCATTCACTAATGAATGCGTAGTCATACAGGTTAATTTTATTGCATTTGTTCACAATATACACCTCATTGAGGGAAAAGTCGAGGTGTAGGTGGCAGCTCAGGAATAAGGTCATTCACTAATGAATGTGTAGTCATACAGGTTAATTTTATTGCATTTGTTCACAATATACACCTCATTGAGGCAAAAGTCGAGGTGTAGGTGGCAGCTCAGGAATAAGGTCATTCACTAATGAATGCGTAGTCATACAGGTTAATTTTATTGCATTTGTTCACAATATACACCTCATTGAGGGAAAAGTCGAGGTGTAGGTGGCAGCTCAGGAATAAGGTCATTCACTAATGAATGTGTAGTCATACAGGTTAATTTTATTGCATTTGTTCACAATATACACCTCATTGAGGCAAAAGTCGAGGTGTAGGTGGCAGCTCAGGAATAAGGTCATTCACTAATGAATGTGTAGTCATACAGGTTAATTTTATTGCATTTGTTCACAATATACACCTCATTGAGGCAAAAGTCGAGGTGTAGGTGGCAGCTCAGGAATAAGGTCATTCACTAATGAATGCGTAGTCATACAGGTTAATTTTATTGCATTTGTTCACAATATACACCTCATTGAGGCAAAAGTCGAGGTGTAGGTGGCAGCTCAGGAATAAGGTCATTCACTAATGAATGCGTAGTCATACAGGTTAATTTTATTGCATTTGTTCACAATATACACCTCAATGAGGGAAAAGTCGAGGTGTAGGTGGCAGCTCAGGAATAAGGTCATTCACTAATGAATGCGTAGTCATACAGGTTAATGTTATTGCATTTGTTCACAATATACACCTCATTGAGGCAAAAGTCGAGGTGTAGGTGGCAGCTCAGGAATAAGGTCATTCACTAATGAATGTGTAGTCATACAGGTTAATTTTATTGCATTTGTTCACAATATACACCTCGTTGAGGCAAAAGTCGAGGTGTAGGTGGCAGCTCAGGAATAAGGTCATTCACTAATGAACGCGTAAAGTCATACAGGTTAATTTTATTGCATTTGTTCACAATATACACCTCATTGAGGCAAAAGTCGAGGTGTAGGTGGCAGCTCAGGAATAAGGTCATTCACTAATGAACGCGTAAAGTCATACAGGTTAATTTTATTGCATTTGTTCACAATATACACCTCATTGAGGGAAAAGTCGAGGTGTAGGTGGCAGCTCAGGAATAAGGTCATTCACTAATGAATGTGTAGTCATACAGGTTAATTTTATTGCATTTGTTCACAATATACACCTCATTGAGGCAAAAGTCGAGGTGTAGGTGGCAGCTCAGGAATAAGGTCATTCACTAATGAATGCGTAGTCATACAGGTTAATTTTATTGCATTTGTTCACAATATACACCTCATTGAGGGAAAAGTCGAGGTGTAGGTGGCAGCTCAGGAATAAGGTCATTCACTAATGAATGTGTAGTCATACAGGTTAATTTTATTGCATTTGTTCACAATATACACCTCATTGAGGGAAAAGTCGAGGTGTAGGTGGCAGCTCAGGAATAAGGTCATTCACTAATGAATGTGTAGTCATACAGGTTAATTTTATTGCATTTGTTCACAATATACACCTCATTGAGGCAAAAGTCGAGGTGTAGGTGGCAGCTCAGGAATAAGGTCATTCACTAATGAATGCGTAGTCATACAGGTTAATTTTATTGCATTTGTTCACAATATACACCTCATTGAGGCAAAAGTCGAGGTGTAAGTGGCAGCTCAGGAATAAGGTCATTCACTAATGAATGCGTAGTCATACAGGTTAATTTTATTGCATTTGTTCACAATATACACCTCAATGAGGGAAAAGTCGAGGTGTAGGTGGCAGCTCAGGAATAAGGTCATTCACTAATGAATGCGTAGTCATACAGGTTAATGTTATTGCATTTGTTCACAATATACACCTCGTTGAGGCAAAAGTCGAGGTGTAGGTGGCAGCTCAGGAATAAGGTCATTCACTAATGAACGCGTAAAGTCATACAGGTTAATTTTATTGCATTTGTTCACAATATACACCTCATTGAGGCAAAAGTCGAGGTGTAGGTGGCAGCTCAGGAATAAGGTCATTCACTAATGAAGGCGTAAATTCATACAGGTTATTTTTATTGCATTTGTTCACAATATACACCTCATTGAGGCAAAAGTCGAGGTGTAGGTGGCAGCTCAGGAATAAGGTCATTCAGTAATGAATGCGTAGTCATACAGGTTAATTTTATTGCATTTGTTCACAATATACACCTCGTTGAGGCAAAAGTCGAGGTGTAGGTGGCAGCTCAGGAATAAGGTCATTCACTAATGAACGCGTAAAGTCATACAGGTTAATTTTATTGCATTTGTTCACAATATACACCTCATTGAGGCAAAAGTCGAGGTGTAGGTGGCAGCTCAGGAATAAGGTCATTCACTAATGAATGCGTAAATTCATACAGGTTATTTTTATTGCATTTGTTCACAATATACACCTCATTGAGGCAAAAGTCGAGGTGTAGGTGGCAGCTCAGGAATAAGGTCATTCACTAATGAATGCGTAAAGTCATACAGGTTAATTTTATTGCATTTGTTCACAATATACACCTCGTTGAGGCAAAAGTCGAGGTGTAGGTGGCAGCTCAGGAATAAGGTCATTCACTAATGAACGCGTAAAGTCATACAGGTTAATTTTATTGCGTTTGTTCTCCTCATTGAACAAATAATTGCATTTACAGTTAGCATTCAAATAGCAATGAGCCATCCAAACAAAAGGATTGTCGTCAAGTCATGGTTGTACTCCTCATCCTCTAGTTCATATTCTTGATTGTCCGTACTATTACTAGAATTGTCCTCATCTGTATAAAGACTACCTGCCTTGTGTAACATTACTAGCTCCTTATTCTACATCCAACATTTATAATCCAAGTCACTAATCATAAGCAGCACAAAATACATTGACCCACACTTTTATCATGTAACACAATAACTAGGAACACTGCTATCTTTAAACTATACCACACTAAATGACTCTACAGACAGACCAACCAAATAAACTCTCTACCCAAATTTCCAAAGCCAGGTGGTAAACAGATTGATTTATTAGGACAAATGTCTTGGTTGTTCTGGAACAACTGCTCCACACACATGACAACCCGCTGGTTGTTCTGGAATGTGTTAAATTAGTGTATATTTTTTTCATTAAATAGGTTTACTGTTATTTAATTAATTAATATTGACGAGTTAGGTCAGTTAAAGTAAGAGTAATGCACATTAATTCAGTAGCCTTTTTAACTTCTAACAGCTGGTTATAACTGCTTTATTTCTTTACTTTAAATTGTTATTTTATAAAGTAATTATTGTCATAACAATGTCCTTACGATTATGTCACCGATATTACATATAACATTATGATAACTGATGCTGAGAGATTTTAAAATGTTCCATATTTTTGTTATATTTTGTATGAAAGTGGCAAAGACATCAATTTTACTATTTTTTATAAATATAAATATAAACTTTGGTTCTTTAGGTGAAAAAGAAATAGGTTCAAAGACAATAATTGAAGATGGAAAAGAGATTTCACTGAGATGGGACGGAAGTGAAAGAGACAGATTAGTTGAAATTGTGTTTAAAGTAAAGGAAACAAATAAAACTAACACTCACACAGGATTTAATCTACTTTATGAATTGTCATCTGATAAGAGTGTTACAGGTGTAAAACCACAAGTGATAAACACTTCTACAGGTATGTGAACCTTTAAATTATTCAACTTCTATTAGTTTTATATTAAAATACAAGAATTTGTACAAAATCTACAATTAAGAAAAATATTTATATAAAAAATTTAATCTTATTTTGTCATTTTTGTAGATTACATAAATCTTATATAAGTTAGTTGGCCTTAACACTCTAAACAAACTTATTACATTATTTGATTTCATTTTTACTTGAGTTACTAGTTTTTATCTAGAAACACTTGTACATATGTTAGTATGTTATACTTGCCTACAGTACCACTTAATTTTTTGATTATTGAATATAATCCAAAAATAATCAAATACTCAATAATCAAAAAAGTAAGTTGTACTGTAGGCAAGTGTAACATACTAACATATATGTACAAGTGGTTTTAGTTATTTTATAATAATTATCAGTACAGGATTGGTCCGACCAAGATATTTATATTGTGGCTATATCTTGGTCAGATATTGCTATTAAGAATGGTTCTAGCTATTGAGCAACATATTTGTATTTAAGTCAGAAGCGTAAGCTATCTGGACCTCTCAGAATTAAAAAAACCACAAGTGGAGAGGGTCTCATGCGGCCCCTGGGATAGACACTTATTTATGTTCTTGAATTTTGTAGTCCATTAAGTTCAGTGAATCTTAATTAATCACTTAAACAATAGTTTATGACTATCCGAACTTTGAATTTTGTAAATTTGTTAAAACTTACTGAGACAGAACGTTTTCGATCACTATGTGGCGATCTTCATCAGTGTCTTCTGCTTGGAGATGTCGGGTCAAGCGCTGACGGTTTTAAAGGCAGGTTTTCGATAGTATCAAAGAGTATGTGTGATTTGTATTGTGTTTGTTCGTTTAATATGTTTGTACTTTGTGTTTTTGTGTGTCTGTAAATTTCATATTGTTCTAGTGTGTTGAGATGTGGTGCTATTTTGTTGATGTGCAGGATTTCTAGGTTATGGTAAATGTCTGTGTATTTGTCTTCTGTTTTTTTTATGTGATTGTAAAATGTTGAGTTGGTGTTCTGTTTGTGTTCCTCGACTCTTTGTTTAAAGCTGCGACCTGTTTGTCCAGTGTAGAATTTGTTACATTCATAGCAGTTCAGTTTGTATATGCATGGTGCTTGTAGTTCATCTTTGTTGTTGGTGTTGTGATGTATTTTGTATATTAACTTGTTATTTGTTTGTTGATTCCATCTTCGCGTGAGCTACTAGTAATCACTTACACTTTTTAAAAAATACACGTAACTCCTAATACACACAAAATACACCCACACCACCAAAACATCCCACCCCCACCCTAACCTACGTAAACCTTGAAATCAGTTACGGTCTGAGTTGACAAAGGGACACATCTCCCGAAACGGCCGTCCTCAACAAGCAAAGTAAGTGCTACTATAGGCAAGTTAAAACATTTTTTAAAAAGTGTAAGTGATTACTAGTAGCTCACGCGAAGATGGAATCAACAAATGTTAATATTGCAAACCGAGCATCAACCATCCATCGATACCGTAACGTATATCTCAAGGTAACAAAACTTTCCCTTCACATCTCTTTCAACATACAGTGTATAAAATATAAAATCACACCCAATTACGCCAAAATACAAATTAAAAACAAAAATAACAACCCAGCTGCTATAAAAACCACACACCAAGCCCAAACACTATACATCAAAAACATTTATATAAGCAAAAAAACGATCTCAACAAAATCGCTTATATAGGCACTTCAAACTACACCCTACACACATACTCAATACACAATTACATTACAACTCACACGCACTTTTTGACATCATAACTCCTAATACACACAAAAGACACCCACACCACCAAAACATCCCACCCCCACCCTAACCTACGTAAACCTTGAAATCAGTTACGGTCTGAGTTGACAAAGGGACACATCTCCCGAAACGGCCGTCCTCAACAAGCAAAGTAAGTGCTACTATAGGCAAGTTTATAAACATTTTTAAAAAAGTGTAAGTTGTTATTTGTTTTGTATGCTACTTTTTATCCTATTTTTTTAAATTTGCGAGCTACTTTGTTTGTTGTTTTGTTTATGTATGGTAATGTGATGTATTTGTTTTCCCTGTCTGTATTATTAACTTTAGTTATTTTTTGTATTTTGTACCATAGTTTGTCTATTATTGTGGTGTTGTATCCACTTGTGTATGCTAAATATTTAATTCTATCTAGTTCTTTGTTATGTTTTCTGTGGTCATTGGGACTTCTTTAAGTCTATGGAGCATGGATCTGAAGGCAGAGTGTTTGTGTTGGATATGGTGGTTTGAGGTGTTGTGGATAAGTGTGCCTGTCGTTATGGGTGTTTGTCGTCTGTGTTTTTGTGTGTGGCTTCTTGTTAGGTTAGGTCGAGGAAGTTTAGGGATCAGTTGGTTTCAATTTCTGAAGTGAAGTGGAGTTTTGGGTGTATTTTATTAGTGTAGGTGAGGAGATTTTGTATTGTCAGGAGTTGCCTCTGTATAGTGTTATGATATCATCGAAGTATCTGAGCCAGTAAATGGTTTTGTGTCCACGTGTATTGTTTGTGAGTTTCTTGGTGTTTTCTATGTGTTGTAGAAAAATTTCGCTTAGGACACTACTGATAGGACTTCCCTATCTGGGTAGTCTATCTGGTTGTGAATAGAAGTTTGAGTTGTAGGTAAAATAGTTTTGTTTGGTGATGGTTTGGAGGATGTTTATGATTTCGGTAACGTGGGTTTTAGGTATGTTGTTCTGTATTACCTGCCTTTAAAACCGTCACCACTTGACCCGACCTCTCCTAGCAGAAGACACTGTTGAAGATCGCCACACAGCGATCGAAAATGTTCTGTCTCAGTAAGTTTTAACACATTCACAAAATTTAAAGTTCGGATAGTCATAAACTATTGATTAAGTGATTATCCAAATATTAATATCATTTTTAGTTTGGTCTATTCATGAAAAAAAATATTTACATAAATCAAACTTAAATCTCTAACATGTGTTGTGTGCAGCAACTAACCACACACTACATGACTTTTACAAAGATTTATCGATTTTGCAATAACATAATCAGATTTTTGTGATAGCACATACTGAAACAAATACAATAAAAAATACATGACTTACATAAGCAACTTTATTAGGTAATTGTAAAATAATTCTACTAGATTTAGAACCTGAATAAAAATTACACAATGATTGAAATATTCAGTGTCTTCAAGTGCGAAATTAGAATTTTGTAAGAACTCATTAGCATAAATGAAGATGACTTGTTTATAAATAAAGATATATATATATATATATATATATATATATATATATTCTCAGTACAGTTGTTTACCTTGGTAGGTGTTAAATTTTTTAAGAATTTAAATTCTTCTAAAGAATTTAACACCTACCAAGGTAAACAACTATACCGTAAATATATATACTACACACACATACACATTTTTTTTAACTTAGCAATACTATTCATTTATCACTTCACTTTAATGTACTTAAACAAGAATCTTACTTGGTGTATTTCCGAGTCGACTTTCGAGAAGTAATAATTACGTGCTCTCATTTTCAAGTTTATTTAGAAGACTGAAGGCCCAAAACTGACAATCTGGGCTGACTGTAAATTTATAAACACAAAAATAATATAAACGAACAAGTATAAATAAAATAAATAAATTATAAATTATTAAGCTTAATAGACAGGCCAAAACTAACACATAGTGCGGTGGAACAAAAAATAGAACAGTACCGTTATACCACATGACACTGATGAAGACACATCAGAGACACTGATGAAGATCGCCATGTAGCGATTGAGAACGTTCTGTCTCAGTAAGTTTTTACAAATTGACAAAATTTAAAGTTCGGATAATCATAAACAAATGTTAAAGTAATTAATAAGTTCCATTATAAAGTTAACTTTAGTCTAAAAACATTGAGTATAAATGTAACCACAAATTAAATTTTGTAAATCTTTTTTAAGTTTTAAAAATAGAGATTAACTTTTATGTGAGAATGTTTTCCTGAGCAGCAGATCCAAACTTAGTCAAAGTGAAATAAAACAGAAGAATGAATAATAAAGTTTCCTATTTTATAAAGGACCTTCAGCAATTTTTTGTTCATTGAATAAGACAGGTTGATAATACTGCATATACCATAACACGCTTTAATGTATAAAGCGCACCCGTGTTTAGTTACAATATGTTAGGAAAAATGTGAAAAAGTAAATAGCTGCTTTCCAGATTTAAGAATCCATTCCAAAATAAGTAAAAGGGAAGGTCTTCTCATTTTCCCAGATGGGGTATATGTAAGTTCACCATCACACATCCACTGGTTGTTCAGTTTTCTAACTGTGAAAGTTTTATTAACTGATGCGTCTAGAGTCTGAAGTACGGATGTTAATCCAGCTGGAATTACTGCCGAATCAGTTTTCATTTCTGCCAGTCTTTCCTTAATGGTTTCAGTCAAATGCTCTCTGAAACTATCCAGGAGTAATGAACTTTTTTTCTTTAACAAAGAACTGGTCTTTGATTCCACACTGTTTCGATCCAGTCTAAAACTAACTTTTTCTCCATCCATCCTTTTCTTGGGGATGAACAATATTTTCTTGTGGAAGCTATTTAGGCTACTTAGGTAAAGTTTTACATTTAAGAACAACGTATGGAGGTAACTTGTGTCCATCAGTGGTCATTGAAAGCATAACCGTGCATCGTTGCTTTTCGCATCATTTTGATCTGATTGGTACTGACTTGACTCACTACCATTTAACTGAAGTAGCCATCGGCATATCCCAAAATATGGGATATTGATCAACGTTTCCAATTTGGGACACTTTAAAGGAGAAAGTTATTCCTCCTCACTTGTAAGATAAATCGATGAAACTCAATAATTTTATTTTCATATTGATCGAGTAAACATTGAGCTAAAGTAGTTTGGTAAAATTAAAGTAAACTAATCGAAAAAAACATGTCCATGAAGAAACCTTTAATACCAACCCCGACTTGCATGCCAACTAGTTTATTATCAATATTGACGTTCAGCAATTGGCCTTGCTTGAATTTGTATAATTTTTGTAGTGACCGCAAAAGCTGCACTTCTTTTTTTCTTGTATAAACTCGACTAGCTGCATTTCTACACCCTTTCTGGATACACCCCTTTCATGCAATGTAAAGACTGCCGATCACGAGTTGTAAGACATAATTATGCTTTTTGTTTTTTCCACTCCTGGACATTTGTTTCTAGTTCATAAAAGTTTAGCTATGAAGTCCGATTGCCCATTTTCTTCTGCATGTTTTATTACTAAAAGTTAAAATTTTGCTGCGATGAACCGTATTCGTGTCTTTTCACTCATTGTAAATAAAAATCAGTTAACCAATAAACACTAGCTACCTACTGTTTCAATTGCAAACTAAAGCCCTTAGTAACAAGTGCAGTGAACTAAAAAGCAAGAACTATGTTACAGTATTTCCTTCGACACATGAATTTAACAACGGTGGAAATGAATCACTTTTGCTTTAAATTTAGCTTAAAGGTAAGGGCAAAGACCCTTCCCTATTGTAGTCTGTCCTCACGAATTGTAGCAAGTAACAAGCCCATCCAGTAAGGTAAACCCCATATTTTTAACCAATAAACACTAGCTACCTACTGTTTCAATTGCAAACTAAAGCCCTTAGTAACAAGTGCAGTGAACTAAGAAGCAAGAACTATGTTACAGTATTTCCTTCGACACATGAATTTAACAACGGTGGAAATGAATCACTTTTGCTTTAAATTTAGCTTAAAGGTAAGGGCAAAGACCCTTCCCTATTGTAGTCTGTCCTCACGAATTGTAGCAAGTAACAAGCCCATCCAGTAAGGTAAGTAAGCCCTTTCAAAACTCTATTCACTAAATATATAATTTGTGTGTCCTCTTATTAAGAAATTCTTTTGTTAGGTCAATTTTAAACTTTTCCAGATACAAGTTACAGGCAAAGCATTCAAGCAGATACTAAAGCTATTATAGGCTTTATTGTGGTAAACCTAGATGGAAAAACAACAAATAAGGTAAGCATATTTTTCAAGATATTAAAGTTATATGTAACTGATTTAACAGAAAGATTCATCAACATTATTTTTCAGTATTATCTATAATTGAATTCAAAAGAATTTAGCTAGTATATTCAGCATGATGTATAATTGTAGGAATCTAAATGCCATTACTACTACTGTACTTTATAACAAATTTCAAGTGTATTACAAGTAAAAATACATTTCTTACACACACACTGCAACTGGCAATTACATGTCACAGATTAGCATTGCAAAAATAAGTAAATTTCATGTATTTAGATAAGTTGTATAAGCCGGGTTACGAGGAGGAAAACAATGTAGAAAGACCTTAGGGTGTAATAAGGTTAAGTAAAGAGTATTAAACAAAAGAAACAAAGCCATTAGCAGGGAGATGAGTTTTTATTTTTCTTATATATATTACATATATTGCAAAAGAGAAAATAGGTCAAAATCAACCCAGAAACACCAACAACATTCGAGGGAATGAAAAATTTCAAAAGAAGAAGATGAAAGAGATAGACGATCATTAACAAAACAGGCATAAATATCGATCGGCTTGGAACAGAAATTCACACGGGAGAGAAGCCCACCGGAAATGACAACCACATCACCTGACCGAAATTACGTCATTTTTTTAAGACTCGCCATTGGTGGAAAACTGGGAGCGATGAAAAGCACTCGGCGGCAGTTACTAAAAATCGACACGGAGAGGAAGCTTTACTTTGGAATTCAAGGAGTGAAGACGGATAACGGGGCGCTCCGTTTTGTAAAACTCTTACTACTTACAAATCGATAAGTTAAACGAGAATATGCAGGGCTAAGAGCTAGTAATGCAATCACTGTTATGTAGTCTCATGTGTTTTTGAAACCCTTTTGGGGAGAAAACTCTCCCAAAAGTGGTTTCCAGGATCAACACCAATGTTGTAGCGTCCTCGAGAATTTTGTATGTTTCCTGTAGAAATATATATATATTACTATTGTAAGTAATAGTAACTTCATAAAGTCAGTGCAACGGAAAAACAATGGATAACGTAAAATATCAAGAATATATATATACTTCATATATACTTCAATATATATAACTTCATATATATATATATATATATATATATATTTATAGGTTAGTTTTGGTTGGTAAAGTTGGAAGACCTCCCAACTTGAAAAACATCCTAGTTCATCATAAACTACCAGACCCTGATGCAGAGAAACCACACAAACTTCCTCATGGCTCCTTCCCATGCAATAGACCTAGATGCAAGACGTGTCCAATACACCCCTCAGCAAATAGTTTCAACAGCCAAACAACAAAAATGGTCTTCAAAATACAGGGTCATCATAATTGTACATCGAAAAATGTCATATACCAGCTACAATGTAAACTTTGCTCAGCACAGTACATAGGCCTGACCACGGATGGTCTGAATATCAGAATGAATGGCCACAGACATGATGTTAAAATTATGAATATGGATAGACGAACAGCTCAACATGCTGCGAGTCACAACATCACAACTTTTGATGACTGCTATACCACAAAAATAATTAAATCACTTCCCCCTGATTGCAATCCCTCAGAACTGAGAAGGTGGGAACTATCATACCAGTGGTATACCAAGTCCAGAGAATCCCCTAGCCTCAACATCAGATAAATCCATTCATTTTATTTTATTTATTTTTTTTCCCTAATAGCCTTATCTCTTTTCCCCTGACAGACTTATATAAACTATAATCACTCATATGCTCATGGAAACAATAAATATATATATATATATATATATATATATATTCCTGATATTTAATATTGTCCATTGTTTTTCCGTTGCACTGACTTTATGAAGTTAATAAATTACCAATTTTGAGTAATTTTATCCACCATAGTATCATTACGCTAACCAAACACACAAACCAAAATTACTTCCAATTTAACAATAAATATTATAAACAAACAACAGGTCTCCCCATGGGTTCACCCATTTCATCTGTCATGTCAGAAATATATTTACAACACTTTGAACAAATAATAATTAAACCTATAATAAACACACACAATATCTTACTATGGACAAGATATGTAGACGATATACTTGTAATATACCAACCTACCATTCACAACGAACACCTCATAATATTAAACAAACTAAATACATACAACGAAAACATACAATTCACCGTTGAAACAGAAATAAATAGAACAATCAACTTCCTCGACATTACTTTAAATATAAATGATAATAAAATAGAAACTACAGTATACAGGAAACCTACTTCCAACAACACCACAATACACTACAAATCTAACCACCCCTGGACACACAAAATTAACACTTACAGTAACATGATAAATAAAGCAATAAAATACACACAGGATAACAAACAAAAATTAAATGAAGAATTAGATAACATTACAAAAATAGCAATAGAAAACGGATACAACAAACACATTATAAAAAATATATACAATAAATTCACAAAAAAACCTAACCTCAACACAACACTACAACCGGAACACGAAAACAATAAAAATAAAAAAATCTACCTAAAATATAAATATACCAATAACAAAATAGAAAAAATAACGAATATATACAACAAAGAATACTACACTCCAACTTACAAACCAAATAACAAAATAATAAAATATCTTAGTAACAAAAACCACATAACAAATTCAGAAAATCATAACCTATCTGGAATCTACAAAATCACTTGCAACAACTGTAACGCCTTTTACATAGGAAAAACATCCAGAACGTTTAAAATAAGATTTGAAGAACATTATAGAGCATTCAAAAATAAAAATTCTAAAGTATCAAATGTTGCAGCACACCTAATTTCCCATAAACACGAAATTACAAATTACGAAAATAACCTAACCATACTGGAAATAAATAACAACCCAATAGAACTAAACTCACTAGAAAAATACCACATTTATAAAAACATACACAACAACTTAATGAATTTACAAACAACATATACAGAAGACATACTATACAGAAACCTCATACACACAGATCAAGAAATAGTGCGCGTAACTTCTACAAACACCGGCTTCACGGACATAGCATCCACAGCAGAGAACAATCAGTGATTCGACAATGGTCAAAGACCGAAAGGTGCCTCATCACTCAAGGTAAAAATATTGCACTTAATGGTGGATAAAATTACTCAAAATTGGTAATTTATTAACTTCATATATATATATCTTTAATCTGTGCATCTGTGACATCTGATTTCTACTCTACACAATCTGTGATTACAATTATTTTATTTCATTCTATCATATTTCTTTTTTGTGTTTTCTCTTCGATTGACAAAGACCACTGTGTGGTTGAAATATATCATTGTTTAAGTGCTTTTATGTGTTTCTATTTCAAGACTACAGAGTGGACTCTTACCAAGGTAAGTCTGTCAGTCTCCTAGTCCAAATATATATATATATATATATATATATATATATATATATATATATATATATATATATATATATACATATATGAAGTTAATATATTACTATTGTAAGTAATTTTATCCACCATTAAGTGCAATGATTTTACCTTGAGTGATGAGGCGTCTTTCGGTCATTTGACCATTGTCTAGTGAGTGATTCGACAATGGTCAAATGACCGAAAGACGCCTCATCACTCAAGGTAAAATCA
The DNA here is from genome assembly GCA_036971475.1 of Prosapia bicincta. Classification (NCBI taxonomy): domain Eukaryota; kingdom Metazoa; phylum Arthropoda; class Insecta; order Hemiptera; family Cercopidae; genus Prosapia; species Prosapia bicincta. Next base: position 36,591,240 of record JBAIZL010000008.1, on the reverse strand, counting down.
TTGCACTTAATGGTGGATAAAATTACTTACAATAGTAATATATTAACTTCATAAAGTCAGTGCAACGGAAAAACAATGGATAACGCAAAATATCAAGAATATACATATACATATACATATATATATATATATATATTCCTGATATTTAATATAATCCATTGTTTCTCCGTTGCACTGACTTTATGAAGTTAATAAATTACCAATTTTGAGTAATTTTATCCACCATTAAGTGCAATAATTTTACCTTGAGTGATGAGGCACCTTTCGGTCTTTGACCATTGTCGAATCACTGATTGTTCTCTGCTGTGGATGCTATGTCCGTGAAGCCGGTGTTTGTAGAAGTTACGCGCACTATTTCTTGATCTGTGTGTATGAGGTTTCTGTATAGTATGTCTTCTGTATATGTTGTTTGTAAATTCATTAAGTTGTTGTGTATGTTTTTATAAATGTGGTATTTTTCTAGTGACTTTAGTTCTATTGGGTTGTTATTTATTTCCAATATGGTTAGGTTATTTTCGTAATTTGTAATTTCGTGTTTATGGGAAATTAGGTGTGCTGCAACATTTGATACTTTAGAATTTTTATTTTTGAATGCTCTATAATGTTCTTCAAATCTTATTTTAAACGTTCTGGATGTTTTTCCTATGTAAAAGGCGTTACAGTTGTTGCAAGTGATTTTGTAGATTCCTGATAGGTTATGATTTTCTGAATTTGTTATGTGGTTTTTGTTACTAAGATATTTTATTATTTTGTTGTTTGGTTTGTAAGTTGGAGTGTAGTATTCTTTGTTGTATATATTCGTTATTTTTTCTATTTTGTTATTGGTATATTTATATTTTAGGTAGATTTTTTTATTTTTATTGTTTTCGTGTTCCGGTTGTAGTGTTGTGTTGAGGTTAGGTTTTTTTGTGAATTTATTGTATATATTTTTTATAATGTGTTTGTTGTATCCATTTTCTATTGCTATTTTTGTAATGTTATCTAATTCTTCATTTAATTTTTGTTTGTTATCCTGTGTGTATTTTATTGCTTTATTTATCATGTTACTGTAAGTGTTAATTTTGTGCGTCCAGGGGTGGTTAGATTTGTAGTGTATTGTGGTGTTGTTGGAAGTAGGTTTCCTGTATACTGTAGTTTCTATTTTATTATCATTTATATTTAAAGTAATGTCGAGGAAGTTGATTGTTCTATTTATTTCTGTTTCAACGGTGAATTGTATGTTTTCGTTGTATGTATTTAGTTTGTTTAATATTATGAGGTGTTCGTTGTGAATGGTAGGTTGGTATATTACAAGTATATCGTCTACATATCTTGTCCATAGTAAGATATTGTGTGTGTTTATTATAGGTTTAATTATTATTTGTTCAAAGTGTTGTAAATATATTTCTGACATGACAGATGAAATGGGTGAACCCATGGGGAGACCTGTTGTTTGTTTATAATATTTATTGTTAAATTGGAAGTAATTTTGGTTACATATGTGTTTGGTTAGCGTAATGATACTATCTATTATGTTACTTTTTTCGTTATTGTGTATCAGTTTGTTTTTTATTATTTCTATGGTTTCTTCTATTGGGATACTAGGGTACATGTTAGTTATGTCATAACTTATTATTTTTGTGTTGCTGTTTGTTTTTATCGTTTTTATTTTATTAATTAATTCGTATCCATTTTTTATATTGTATGTGTTGTTGATGTGTATTTTAGACCTTAGGATTTTGTCTAGGATTTTTGCGATTATGTAAGATGGTGCTGTTGTGAAATTTATTAGTGGTCTAAATGGTGTGTTTGGTTTATGGATTTTAGGTATCCCTGATAATACGGGTGCGCATGGTTTAAATGGGTATAATCTTGTGTGGTATTTTAATTTATTGTTATAGTTTAGGGTGTTACGGTGAGTGACTATTAAGTTTTTTATTGTAATAAGGTATTTGTTAGTTGGGTCTGGGATTTGTTCGTATTTGTTTTCTTTTATGTAGTTAGTCATTGAATCGATATATTTGGTATTTTCTACGAATACCAAAATACACATATTCTACAAAATACGCAAAATTACACATAAAAAATAAACAAAACACTATTATCAATAAAGCAACAAAAATAGCAGAATCACACATTATTAAACAAAACATTAAAGCTGCCTACCACAAAAAAAGCCAAATCAATTTACAACTATACACTACCAATTTGGAATTAATGAAAACTTTTGACACTCTCACACCTATTATTCACGAAAAAATACAACAAATTATAATAAAACATAAAACAAATACTATTAACAGACAAAACAAAAAAATCGAAAATTTATCAAAACAACTTAACCTAAAAAATAGCCTAAAAAATAGCCTAGCACCAATCCACTCATCAAAACAACAACATAACCTAAAAAATAACCCAGAACCAACCCACACCTCTAACAATAATAAATTCATAAACTTAACTAAAACAGAATTTACTGAAAAAGAAAAAATAATAATAACAAATTCCTTCAAATATAACCTACCTAACTTCAACAAAAAACAAATAATAAAAAACTTAATAGTTGACACAGAATCTAACATCCACAAAATTACCCACCAAAATACTGAACACATAAGAAATAACATTAATAATAAAATTAACCTAATAAAAACGGAAAAAAACAAAAAAACGGAACAATATATTAATAAAAAAGAAATTATAAAACTCAGAGAAAAACTAGAAAACAACGATTACTTAATATTAAAATCAGATAAAACAAATACTCCAGTAATAATAGAAAATACCAAATATATCGATTCAATGACTAACTACATAAAAGAAAACAAATACGAACAAATCCCAGACCCAACTAACAAATACCTTATTACAATAAAAAACTTAATAGTCACTCACCGTAACACCCTAAACTATAACAATAAATTAAAATACCACACAAGATTATACCCATTTAAACCATGCGCACCCGTATTATCAGAGATACCTAAAATCCATAAACCAAACACACCATTTAGACCACTAATAAATTTCACAACAGCACCATCTTACATAATCGCAAAAATCCTAGACAAAATCCTAAGGTCTAAAATACACATCAACAACACATACAATATAAAAAATGGATACGAATTAATTAATAAAATAAAAACGATAAAAACAAACAGCAACACAAAAATAATAAGTTATGACATAACTAACATGTACCCTAGTATCCCAATAGAAGAAACCATAGAAATAATAAAAAACAAACTGATACACAATAACGAAAAAAGTAACATAATAGATAGTATCATTACGCTAACCAAACACATATGTAACCAAAATTACTTCCAATTTAACAATAAATATTATAAACAAACAACAGGTCTCCCCATGGGTTCACCCATTTCATCTGTCATGTCAGAAATATATTTACAACACTTTGAACAAATAATAATTAAACCTATAATAAACACACACAATATCTTACTATGGACAAGATATGTAGACGATATACTTGTAATATACCAACCTACCATTCACAACGAACACCTCATAATATTAAACAAACTAAATACATACAACGAAAACATACAATTCACCGTTGAAACAGAAATAAATAGAACAATCAACTTCCTCGACATTACTTTAAATATAAATGATAATAAAATAGAAACTACAGTATACAGGAAACCTACTTCCAACAACACCACAATACACTACAAATCTAACCACCCCTGGACACACAAAATTAACACTTACAGTAACATGATAAATAAAGCAATAAAATACACACAGGATAACAAACAAAAATTAAATGAAGAATTAGATAACATTACAAAAATAGCAATAGAAAATGGATACAACAAACACATTATAAAAAATATATACAATAAATTCACAAAAAAACCTAACCTCAACACAACACTACAACCGGAACACGAAAACAATAAAAATAAAAAAATCTACCTAAAATATAAATATACCAATAACAAAATAGAAAAAATAACGAATATATACAACAAAGAATACTACACTCCAACTTACAAACCAAACAACAAAATAATAAAATATCTTAGTAACAAAAACCACATAACAAATTCAGAAAATCATAACCTATCAGGAATCTACAAAATCACTTGCAACAACTGTAACGCCTTTTACATAGGAAAAACATCCAGAACGTTTAAAATAAGATTTGAAGAACATTATAGAGCATTCAAAAATAAAAATTCTAAAGTATCAAATGTTGCAGCACACCTAATTTCCCATAAACACGAAATTACAAATTACGAAAATAACCTAACCATATTGGAAATAAATAACAACCCAATAGAACTAAACTCACTAGAAAAATACCACATTTATAAAAACATACACAACAACTTAATGAATTTACAAACAACATATACAGAAGACATACTATACAGAAACCTCATACACACAGATCAAGAAATAGTGCGCGTAACTTCTACAAACACCGGCTTCACGGACATAGCATCCACAGCAGAGAACAATCAGTGATTCGACAATGGTCAAAGACCGAAAGGTGCCTCATCACTCAAGGTAAAATTATTGCACTTAATGGTGGATAAAATTACTCAAAATTGGTAATTTATTAACTTCATATATATATATATATATATATATATATATATATATACATATATATACAGTATTAATAACCATTAACAATGCAATGTAATATATATTTTATTTAACTGTATAAAAGAATATTAAATACATGTATATATATACATGTAAGATATATGTAAGTATATATATATATATATATATATATATATATATATCGACTTTCCAACACTGGCAAAATATTGTTAAGAGTTACAGGGTCTTTTGTCAGGGAGCCGTCCTCTCCTCTTTCCCAACCCTATTGTACTGGTGGTGATTCCTAAGCTACTCTAGTATTTGTAAAATGACTCTAAAAGAGTGCTTTTGTGTCAAGCCACTTGTTGGTGAAAGAGAAGTGAGATCTATCTTGGAACTTCTGTGATGATTGTGGAAATGTCAAGTACTGGAGGTTGTTCAATTTAAGTACAATGGTCAATTTGGCTCCATAACGAAGGAGGAACATTTCCTCACCTGCTAGTGAAATTTCATATGGATTTGATACTCCTTCACCAATGTTCTTAGTTCTTTCCTGTAGCTTTTTGAATATTTTTACCATTCTCATTTTACGTTTCTTATGCAAGGTGGAAGTAGTGTCGCATCCATTAAATACAAGAAGGAAAAGAATATCTCCAAAAAATGGAAAAACAAAATGTTTCCGATGAAAAAAATTTAACTTCCGAGACTTCATGAAGTAAATATTTTTACTTGCCAGAGTTAAAGCTACTACAATTATGAGCAAATCGCCACAACTGTAGAATGAATATTTGCTTTTTTAAGCCTACACCTCACCATACTAGACTCAGCATCGACAGTAGCCATTTTTGCCTCGAGGCTTGTAGCAGCCATTTTCTTAACCAGTAAGTCAATAGGTCTAATATAGGTCAATAGGTCCTTTTTTTGCTGGAAAGAAAATTGTATTGTATAATAGTCACATTTATGGGTTCTTCAAAATTAATGTTGATTGATGATTTTGCAGCACTTCGTCTTTTCTGTTCTGCTCACTTAGTGCTATTTGGATCTCCATAACCATCGAAAACCATGGCACAGTTATCACCAAAATGTCTAATGATGTAAGAAATGTATTCCTCACAAATAGAAGGAAATGTGGTTCGGATTCCACTTTAGTTGATGAAGGGAATAATCACTATCTCTAACATTAAAACTATTTTTTAATATTAAAATTGAATTGCTCTCTGAAAGAAAGGCTTTATAAAAGGTTGATTTGGTTGGTAGTCTCATATCTGCTTCGGTAAAGAGCTCCAATGTATATGGCGATAACTTGCTAAAACAGCCTGTGCGAGAAATGGGCTGTAACACCTCTGCTAAAAGCATGTCCCGTTAACATGTTGTCTACTGAATTTGGTGCAAAAAAGTGCATAACATGTTTTTCAGCCCACTTTCTGACATTATGTGTCCCATGTACCACAATAGGGTGTGAAATCCTCCGAGTCGCACTACCACATTTCTCAATAAAGAGTTATCTGCACTCACTGTATGCCACAATTTCTCGACTTTTATCACCACTTTAGGACTTATATTATTATTTTGAGTATGATAATTATCTGCCATTTCTAGCATTATCACATTATTTGTTGACACGTTTCAGAGAACCTCCATCAGTCAGAACGTTCTGATGAACTGCATGGGAAACCACACCCCTTTAACCTTTACCTCTTACCAGTTCTGCCTACTCAAGTTCTGCCTGATGTTTATTCTATTATTTTTATTTTGGAACCATTTAAAATTTTTAAACATTATATTCAAGTGATTCTCTACTTGTTCGTTTATTATTTTTGTATTTTTCAATTGGGCTTTGTATATTTCCAGACTTTTAATAATATAAAGGCTTTTCCCTTTATTTTCGTATTATATTGGCTTCATCGCTTTTTCAATTTCCTTTGGCATATGTCCTTTTTCTATAAGATGTGTTGCAAAATTCAAATCATTTTCAACTCATATTTGTATGATCTAATGTGTCTTCTTCTTTTCCACTGTAAATGTCAACCTGTCGTGTATATTATTTATATCTATTAAAATTTCATCTTCTATATTTTCTCGTGTACTTTTGATTATCATTAAGGAACCACCTTATATCTTAGATATTTTATTCTTTGGTATTTTTCTATTTTTATAAAACATATTGAAGAAAATTATATAACAAATATATTATATTATATATATATATATATATATATATATATATATATATATATATATATATATGAAGTTAATATATTACTATTGTAAGTAATTTTATCCACCATTAAGTGCAATGATTTTACCTTATGTGATGAGGCACCTTTCGGTCATTTGACCATTGTCGAATCACTGATTACTTTTTCTCAATTTTTCTGGTGGGATGTTCGGTCTGTGGTGTTGGTACTTGTTGACGTCATACACTTTTCCTCTTGAGTCTCGTGTATAATGTTTTTGAATAGTATGTCTTCTGTATATGTTGTTTGTAGATTCATTAAATTGTTGTGTATGTTTTTATAAATATGGTATTTTTCTAGTGAGTTTAGTTCTATGACGTCAACAAGTACCAACACCACGAACCGAACATCCACACCAGAAAAATTGAGAAAAAGTAATCAGTGATTCGACAATGGTCAAATGACCGAAAGGTGCCTCATCACACAAGGTAAAATCATTGCACTTAATTGTGGATAAAATTACTTACAATAGTAATATGTTAACTTCATAAAGTCAGTGCAACGGAAAAACAATGGACAACGAAAAATATCAATATATATATATATATATATATATATATATATATATATATATATATATATATGAATATATTACTATTGTAAATACTTTTATCCACCATTAAGTGCTTCTGAGTGATTCGACAATGGTCAATGACCGAAAGGTGCCTCGTCACACAAGGTAAAATTATTGCACTTAATGGTGGATAAAAGCATTTACAATAGTAATATAACAACTTCATAAAGTCAGTGCAACGGAAAAATATCAATAAATATATATATATATATATATATATATATATATATATATATATGTATATATATATAAATATATATATATATATATATATATATATATATTCTTGATATTTTACGTTATCCATTGTTTTTCCGTTGCACTGAATCCTATTAACTTCATATATATATATATATATATATATATATATATATATATATATATATATATATATATATATACATACAGTGCCGGCAAAAAGTTTAGGGACACCCCTACATTTATATGTTTTTGCTATTGTCCTAAAACTTTCTGCCAATGATATATTAGTAACTTATCAATGAATTAAGCATGAAAAGTTACGATTTTCCTGAAATTTTCATTCATTTATAAGTAAGGGTTGGCAAATTATAAATGTTTTTCCCATTTTAAAATTTTTGAGGAAACCCCTGTTTTTTTCTAATTAAAAATGTATAATAAAAAAAATACACATCTGATTAAAATGATACTTTGTACAAATGTTTAGCATAACATTTAGAATGTAAATATGCATTATTTATTATTTACAAAAAATCACCTCTCATTTGGTACCAGGTTAACTTTGCTTTAGATTTTCAGATTTTTCAGCATAAAATTCTCACATTTCAATAGCGAATATCTAGTGAACGGAGCCACTTGGAGCGGAACTGACTGTACCCCCGACCCGCCATGACGCGAGGAACACAACGGTACAGTCAGTTCCGCTCCAAGTGGCTCCGTTCACTAGATATTCGTTACTGAAATGTGAGAATTTTATGCTGAAAAATCTGAAAATCTAAAGCAAAGTTAACCTGGTACCAAATGAGAGGTGATTTTTTGTAAATAATAAATAATGCATATTTACATTCTAAATGTTATGCTAAACATTTGTACAAAGTATCATTTTAATCAGATGTGTATTTTTTTTATTATACATTTTTAATTAGAAAAAAACAGGGGTTTCCTCAAAAATTTTAAAATGGGAAAAAAATTTATAATTTGCCAACCCTTACTTATAAATGAATGAAAATTTCAGGAAAATCGTAACTTTTCATGCTTAATTCATTGATAAGTTACTAATATATGATTGGCAGAAAGTTTTAGGACAATAGCAAAAACATATAAATGTAAGGGTGTCCCTAAACTTTTTGCCAGCACTGTACATATATACATATACATATATATATATATATATATATATATATATATATATATATATATATATATATATATATATATATATAGTTTTATAACATGTCTTATAGCCCACTTCCTGACATTATGTGTCCTATGCATCCCATATATGACAACAGGTTGTGAAATCCTCCGAGTTACACTAGCACTTTTATCAAAAGGGTTATGTGCACTCTATGCCACAATTTCTCGACTTTTATCACCACTTTTACCTCATGAACCAATGATCCTTCAGAAAAAGTTATAGAACCAATCTTGTAGCAAATTTTAAGTTGATGTAGGATATATAACCCAACTAATATTGTCCAAGATATTTGACAAAAACTGAAACAATATGTATAAAAACTGACTCCCTCTCAGCAGCGCTCACCTCCCCGACCACCTGGGACTTTTGCTATGTTGTTCAGGACAGCTTCCTACACAACAGTAACAACTTTCAAAACTAGACCATTTTATTTTAGAAAATTTCCACGCCTATTGGTCATTTAATTAATCTGAATACTATATGAAATCCTTGTCTGTATACATTTCCTTCTTTGCATACAAGTAAAATACTGTAGCTCACTAAAATATAAACCAGACCCTGGAGCACAGTTTATCCATACTGTTATAGTTTGGTTTTCAACCTATGAATCTATAAACCACAAAATTCTAATTTCATAATTTTAATTGGCAATTTTTAAAATAAAATCTGATTCATATAGTACAAATTAAAGTATTTTATTGAATTATTTTAAATTTTATTAAATGATTTAAAAAACTTTGCCATAAAAACAGATGATTTAAAAATAAATTAATTTTATTATTAAACTAATTAATGATTTGATGAAATTTAGATTTAAGTAAAATTTTGAGAAACAGGTCACGCTTAAATTGATACCAACCATAATCTAGAATATGTGCACATACAAAATTATTACATCTCAACACTTGAGACCAATATGATATTCACTAATACACCTAAACACAAAACAAAAACATATTAAATGAACAGAACCAATACAGATATCACATGTATCTTTTAACCACTTTATAGAGAACCTGGCTTTTAAACCACTGCTACATAGACAGACAGAGTTTGGAATCAGTCAACCTAGACACTGATTACGTATACCTAGTGCAATTAGAAATGTTTTGTTTTGGTAACTTTCTCAAAAATTTACTTAAAGTTTAATTTCGGCTGATTAAAATTTCTTCAATTGTTTTGAACAATAAAACCTATTAAATAGTGTAAAATGTATCTAATAAAATATATCAAATTTTACAACTAATTATAACTTTAAAATTCAGTTCTCTGAAGAAAAAGATAAGTTCTGTGAATTTATGGCAGATCTGGCAACAACATTTTGTAAATCCCACAACATAAGCAGCAACAACATAAGGTAAGTGAAAAATTTTGTTCCTACATAGATATTTTTGGAATTAGTTGTTTTTTTTAATATTTCTAAAGAGTAGTAAAAAGTAAGTAATAAATAAATTAAATAATACAATTTTTTTTAATAATTCAAGATTACTACAACAAGCAACTTTAAAAAATGTAATTAAAATCTTGGATTAAGATTGCTTTGATGTTTTTATCAATGTTTTTATTGATACTGAAATATTACTCTAAAATATAATCGAGGACTTTAACTATACAAATATTTTTAATCGAAGAAGTTAATATCCAATGAAAACACTATTAAACGCAGCCAGAAATTCCTCTTGGGGAGGGAGTTATTAGCTGTGAAAGGATTTATATATTTCAATTTGGAGCTATTTTGAACATCAAATAAAAATTTGTAAAATTATATGTCATTAAATGCTACTTTACCTTCAAAACTAGGTATACCTTGATAAAATGAGTGAAGTAAAAACCTAAAATTACACTCAAAATTTTAAGAATACTCAGTGAACACTAAATCCAAGTACTTATAGAAAAATGGTATTTATTTATAAAATCAGATTAATGACTTGCAACGGCTTGAGGAGCAAACTCTACAATTTTATAAAGAAATATTCCGTCTATGAGGCATCTTTAAAGTTTGTTAAAAACTTCATTATTGATTAAAACAATTTTCTTATGGATTCAACCCAGAGCTAGACTATTAAGGGTCTATACATCAACAGCTTCTGTAAAATAAGTTTTATAAGAAACTATTAGCTATCGCAAAATTAAAGAAGGCTATGAACAGAAACTAAGGAGACTGTAGTAGTTTTATAATTACAAATCATGAATGTTTTGAGATGTTTGTAGGAAAGTATTTATATTGACCCAACATCTTGCCGCCTATTGCAATTTCTCAATGTCAAGTGCACAGTTAAATGTTCTCGACTTTACACACATGTTAATTAACAGCTCTTAGTTTGCTGTCAACTCCTTTTATAAGAGAACTATCTTGAAGACATATTTCAATTATCTTATGAAATTATTTATATAAAATTTGTTACAAAACTGCCAATTTAAAGTAATTTTTAGGTGGAAAAAAATAAAAAGAAATTTTATAATCCTTTGAGAATGTTAACGCACCAGGAAATAATCTTTAAACACACTGTTAATACATATAAACTTGGAGTTAGTGTGCAATACAGAAAGAGTTTATTATATTTGTCATAATCAAACTAATATAACTGTTATACTGATATGTTTTCTTGACATTTATAGCACCTCATCAGTCTTGCTCAATTCAGTAGTTGCATGTTCCAATGAATGGCCAGAATCAGAACTGTGTATCTCAGTAAACCTGTCAATCTCAGTAAGCAGCAGGGAATTAACATCGACGCATTTATATGAAGTGTGGAGCATGCATTCACCAGAGAAACTGTTTAGTGAATTAGGTCTTAAGGTGAGTGAACTGATTAAACCTATTTTATAAATTTTATCCAGGTTTATGATTTCTCTTATTCAATACCTGTATGATGTTGTAGGTATACCTATATGCTATACCAACAGTCAAATGAACGAGAGCAAACCTTATCGTATCCCAATCTAAAAGTCCCTTTTAGTGAACACGATATGCCTCCTTTAAAAATTATTCTACACTGTAATATGACCCTCTGATAATTATGACATGGTCATTGAAATGTACATAAGGGTTTACCCATTGCGGTTTACAGACTAGGTCACTTACGCCCAACAATTTATTAGTATAAAGACTAGCCCAGCTAGTTTTGAATGTCGCCATTGTTTGCTTCAAGAGAGTTTATTTTCTGATATTCATGTAAAAGACTAGACGTCTGTGCTTTCTAAGGGATACTTATCGATTCTCAAAACTTACAACATAAATAAAGAAAAATATTTATAGCCATTTTAATTTGGTTTTACTACTTATGATTACACATAATAATCAATTAACAAATAATAAAACAACTAAAGTTCATTATAACAACAACAAAAAATGCACCCGTATAAAAAATATAATATTTAGTGCTTTATTATTGAGAATATTTTTATACCAAAATACCACTCAATTAATGTGAGGAATTAATTCTTATCAGCTAGTGTCCACGACACACATGTAATTAGATCACCAATGGGTTCGTAGGTAACTTGTAATATTAGTTATTTTTCATAATTTTTGTGGTATTGGAGTTTTTGAAAATATTTTATTGTCTGTACTCTATTGTTTGTATCATGTTAAATGAACAATACAAAAAAACTAGAACATTATAACATTAAAATTAAGAAAAACTTTCAAACTAAAACAATTTTTATTTTATTTGCACCTCAATTTCTCTTTTGAGAGTTGTCTGCAACTTTTACTATCTGGGGTACCAATTCCAAAGATAATTGGAAGTTTACTGTATATTTCTAAAGATATAAATTGTAATTCCTAAACATTTTAATCCAAATTTTTCACATTGCACATCAGACAAACCACGTCATTTTTTGGGTTTTTGTAGTGCGCCTTTAAATGTTGACTAGATTCCATATAAATGCAGATATAAGTCTGATATATTCCCCAATCACCTAGCTCAATAAATATTTATGTTATAAATCAATCATTTTCTTAACTTTCATGCACAGAGACAATTTTGTCTACTTATTATCATCAGTTTTTTGATTTTCCTGATTTCCAACTATATAAAATCTTCAAAAGCCTCCTGTCATCCTAAAACTTACACGCATTTATCTCTAAGAGGTTCTCTCTCTCTCTCTCTCTCTCTATATATATATATATATATAGATTTTTTGGACTAGGAGACTGACAGACTTACCTTGGTAAGAGTCCACTCTGTAGTCTTGAAATAGAAACACATAAAAGCACTTAAACAATGATATATTTCAACCACACAGTGGTCTTTGTCAATCGAAGAGAAAACACAAAAAGAAATATGAGAGAATAAAATAAAATTAAATAAAATAATTTTATTTTATTCTCTCATATTTCTATGGACTCTTACCAAGGTAAGTCTGTCAGTCTTCTAGTCCAAAAAATCTAAATAATCTTTACCAACCAAAACTAACCTAAATATATATATATATATATATATATATATATATATATATATATATATATATATATATATTTATTTATTTAGATTAGCAACACTGTTTTCTTGTATACACTTATCACTTTCACTTATGTACTTAAACAAGAATCTTACTTGGTATTTATGCGAGTACTTTCAGAGACTGGTTAGTGTCTCCATCTTCGGGCATACTCATGCAGTATGCCCGAAGATGGAGACACTAACCCGTCTCTGAAAGTACTCACATAAATACCAAGTAAGATTCTTGTTTAAGTACATAAGTGAAAGTGATATATATATATAAGTGAAAGTGATATATATATTGTTTATTTGAAAAGTCTACACTTACGAAAACCCTTCATTTTAAATTTTAGTCTATATTCGGTATTTGGATTTCGGTTTAGACTATTTATAGTCTATCTCAATATTATTCCCTTAAATCTGTAAGTATCCTAAAATATATGTGAAATGAAATTCCAACAAGTAAATTTTGAAATCCATTGCCCATGAAGTCCCTTCACACATTGTACCCATACAGTCCGTGGACGTTTTTTAGTGCCCGGAAAAATAACTTCCATTGAAAAAAGAAATTATAAAAACCAATTATAATTTGGTGGAAATAGTAGTAAATAACCACTTTGGTCGTTAGGATGCTTGCAGCCGTGTAAATATTGTCATTGTTCATAGCAGTATATGTGTGAAAGAAAAGCCATTTTGTTCTACATGAAATGAGTTTTCTTATAGTAGTATAGGAATATAGTCTGTTGAGTTTGAAGAGAATTACAATGGTTTGAAATTCTCAGCCAATATATCAATCCATGGTCTTAAAAGGGTTATAAGGCATGGTTGTAATACTTTAACAACAAGAATTGAGCATTACAGAAACATTTAATAAACAAACACTGGATGTTCAAAACTTTTATTTTTTTCAGGAGTATATTGTGAAGGAGGATGGGAATTTTGTGTTAGTCCTTTGGCTAGCTACTACAGGAACTTTATTTCTCTTGTTTATAGCCATCCTAGTTGTTGTTTTGCGTACTAAAATTGTGGAGAACTATATAAAAAGGTAAAGTCACAAGTAGTAGTTTGTTAGTCCGTTATGTTCATCAATAATTTATATTTTTTCAGGAGTATATTGTGAAGGATGATGGGAATTTTGTGTTAGTCCTTTGGCTAGCTACTACAGGAACTTTATTTCTCCTGTTTATAGCCATCCTAGTTGTTGTTTTGCGTACTAAAATTGTGGAGAACTATATAAAAAGGTAAAGTCACAAATAGTAGTTGGTTAGTCCGTAATGTCCATCAATAATTTATATTTTTTCAGGAGTATATTGTGAAGGAGGATGGGAATTTTGTGTTAGTCCTTTGGCTAGCTACTACAGGAACTTTATTTCTCCTGTTTATAGCCATCCTAGTTGTTGTTTTGCGTACTAAAATTGTGGAGAACTATATAAAAAGGTAAAGTCACAAATAGTATTTGTTTAGTCTGTAATGTTCATCAATAATTTATATTTTTTAGGACACAAAGATAACGATTTATGTCTACAAGAAGAAAAAAGTGTAGTAAAATGTGTAACCTCAGTGCCAAATGTCAAAGCTGTACCATATCTTACTTGGCAAAGATAACAATTATTTTAGACCATTGTTTAAAAAAGTGGTTTAGATATAGTGTAAGACGTTTCTCACTTACAAAAGTGGGAAATCTCAAGATATAGAAATAAGAGTAAAAACTAAATGACCTAACAATATAAAGGCAGCTCAATTCTTATTTATAAACTGTATACATAGAAGTTAATTGGTTGACATTTAGAAAAATTTTGAGTTTTAACGAGATTTGAAACAAAATATTATGACTAGAATAACCATAAGGTGTTAATAAGATGAGTTTAAATTAAATTCTACATTATTTGATGTGTTGTTTGTGATATGTTATTGAAACTTTTATTTTTTACCAGTTTCAAAAAACTAACAAAAATAATGTACTGTATGTAGTTTGCTAGCTATTTCTATCACCTGTAATAAACCAATTATTTTAAAATTTGGTAAATTAAACATTTAAATTAGTAAAGGACAAAACAAACTTTAAATTAGTACATAGCACCTTATTAAGGAGTTGGTAGTAGACAGCAGATGTAAAGATTAAAACTGTTAAATAGGGTTTGGCTATTGAGTAGATTAGAGTGTAAATAAATAATTCTAGGCTTTAACAATTAATGTATTGAACAAAATTTAGAAACTCATTCTTTATTATGAATAACTTAATGATGCCTATAAGTCCAATATATGTTTACAATATAAATTTCATTTGTTTCACATATTCTGTATTTTTTAATACATATTTTTTCCAATATTTTTAAAAGTTTGATAAATTTTTTTTGCAACGATGTTTTGTATTACCTTTTTTTTGTTTTGTATATTGCCTCAGTACTGTATACTCGTCTTAGTCACCGAGTCACTTGAATTAACGATGTAAAGTTTTGAAATTTTCATTATTACGTTTGTTAATGGAGAAACAAGTAACAAATAATTTTGCTAATAGTTTATGCTACATTTCTTTTAAAATTATTTTAAGATATTAATTATTACAAATAACCCTCACATGGACGCACACAGGACCAAAGTTACAATGTGTGCCTGTTTTTGTACCGTCAACCTTTACAATATGGTGAAATCAGCATGATTAGAAGTATAATATAAAATTTTGCTAAAAGTATTAGGACCAATAAACTGTAGATGATAAGTATTACTGAACCTAGTTTATGCTCAAACAACGTAACTATATTACAGTTCCTCTTGCAACTTGATTTTATCCAACTACTTAGAGAATTGCTTGCTTTAGGACGAGACGTGAACACTTGGGAGGTTACGGTGTTTATGAAAGATCCAGGTTTGCTCAACCTAACCAACAGCTGGTGCCACCATTCTTTTACCCAGATGAGAGAATCATTGATCAGAAAAACTTTCATCAATGTAAGTTACCAAAATACATATTTTTATTGATAAAATAAACTTTGATTATGATTGCTGCTTTTAGTAAAGTTTTATTTATTTAAAATTTTTAAAAAAGAAAATTCCTTTTAACCTAAATTGAGATATAAACAATTAACACTAAGTAATTACTAGCCAGTTAACCCATTGCGGATATAGTTACATGCTCGCTGCGGACCCGTTACACCCGTTACTAATAAATTGTCATAACTAGCTGACCTCGAATGTAACCACAATGGATCAAACCGTTGCTTCTCTAGGACAAAACTATCTCGCCCCTACAAAATATGTTTAGCAGGCATACAGAAGTTCATTTCTCGACATCAAGCATCATCACTGCTTCAAGAAACTACGTAGTTTTTTTTTTTTGCTTTAAGCATATGCAACATGTTTCTCACATGAAACTGATTGTATTGCCTCTTGAAACTGCCACCGTAATGAAAGATGTTAATCTTCATCCTGATGTTTTCTTGGAATGAAAAGACTCATAATGTAGGGTTTTATTCCTTTTCTAACATTTATATCTAACTTGTCGGCCGGTCAATTAGATCAACCTCTTACCTTAAACTTTTATCACTTTATCTTTCAGTTATGCTTTAGGGTTACAATGGGTGAGCACAATGTTACTAGATATAGGCCATAGATCTGTACCATTGCCTGTCCATGTTGTTATTTAAAAACTATATTGTTTTTGAAAATAATTAAAAAATATGTTGTTAATATGAGTTAATATTTGTTTAAAATTATTTTAGATATAAAGTAGTTTTACAATTGAGAAGTGAATAATTGGTTGCATTAATATTAAGAACCAACTAAGTTTCAAACAGTAAGCAGCATTTTATTAATTATTTTGTAATTATTCTTTTATAATAATAACGATTACAAATAATCAATAAAAAATAATAAATTACCATGCAACACAGTTTAGTTGCCGTTATTCACTTCATATCACAAAATAATTCGTGCCGCTAGATCACTCAAATCATTTTATCCTCAATGAGTTGAATTTTTATCAAAATTACTTTCTCTATAAAAATATTTATATAAATAAAATAAAAAAGGCTTCTGTTAAAGTGTGTTAACACACTACAGGTTATGCATATGTTCACTAAATTCATTTAATTATCTTCTAAGATTAAATATATGTTTATACCTATTATGATTGGCGAGAATAGAGTATAATGATAAATATGTCTTTACTACATAGATGGTTCGCAGCCACTACACAAAAACATGGCTGTAGGTCAAGAAAACCCAGCCTTTGAATCTGATAATGTTAAAACTAGGGTCTCAAATCAAATTTCACAAGAACCAATTGATGACTTTGATTCAGATGATGACACTATTTATCCACCTTCTCCTTTAGCACGACAAACATCATCAAACAGGTAAACACAACAAATTAAATTTAGTATAATTTTAAAAATACTTAACTAATTGAATACGTAATTGCTTACCTGCTGACGCATTTCAAAACATCCCTTTACTGGCGGCATCAATTAGGTGTAGAGGACCTAACGGGAATAGATTTGTGACTGTGGGATGGGGTGGGTTGTTTCGGTTGTGTCATATAATAGAAAAGACTGTTGGCTTCAAAGTGTGTGTGATCATTTAAAACGTTTTCTTTATCTGTTGCGTAGTGTTTGTATATTTCATATTTTTTTAAGGTTGTTAGTTTTTTACTTTGTTTTATTGTGTGTAGAACATTTAAATTAGTGTATATGTCGGTGCGTTCGGTGTGTTTTAGGTGTTTTGCGTAGCTGGATTTAGGGTTTGTTTGTTTTTTTTTTTGGGTAATGTGTTCTTCGAAGCGTGTATAGAATGACCTGCTGGTTTGGCCGATGTAATAGTTGGGGCAATCGTTACAAGATAATTTGTAAATACCTGAGAGTTTGTATTTGTCTGTTTCTTTTTGAAAAGGTTGTATATGCTGTCTTTAAGTGTTTGTCGTTTTGTAGGATATTTGGTAATGGAGTTTTTTGAATATGGAGGCTATTTTGTGTGTGTTTTTGTTGTGGTAGATGAGGTATATGTATTTGTTGTGGTTTGTCTGTGTGGCCGTTTGATGGTGTTTATGTTTAATTTTCCTGAGTATGTTGTCTATGAGTGTGTGTTGGTAGCAGTTTTGTTGAGCGATGTATTCTATGGTATTAAGTTCTTCGTCGTAGTATTTCTGCAGCATTGGTATACTGATTAGGCGTGTACCATATGATTAAATTCAGAGTGTTTGTGTTGTGTGGGGTGATTAGATGTATTATGTATCACAGTATCGGTAGTTGTTGGTTTTCTGTATATTTTGAAATTATGTCTGGTGTTGTGTTTGGTGATGGTAAGGTCTAGAAAGTTTATTTTATTGCATTCTTCTAATTCAAAGGTAAATGTGAGGTTTTGGTGTATGTTATTAATGAAATTGTGTAGTTGTTTGATTTGCCGTTGTATAATATTAAAGTGTCATCTACATATCTATGGTAATAAATTATTTGATCTGTGTGATTATTGTTCTGTAGAATGTAATGTTGTTCTATATGATGTAGAAATATTTCTGCTACGATGCCTGAGATGGGGAACCCATAGGGGGCCGTCTTTCTGTGTGTAGAATTTGTGTTGGTATGTGAAGTATTTTTGTGATGTGATGAGTTTTGGTGAGTGTGATGATTTCATATGTGAGTTTATATGGAGTGTTGTTTGCTGTTAGCATATTTTGTAGTTTGTGGAGTGTTTGTTCTATTGGCACATTAGTTTATAGTTTTTTTATGTCGAATGAGGCAATGGTGGAGTTCTATGGTATGTGGATGTCTTGAATTTCGTGAGGTCTATGTTTTTGAGTATGGATGTGTGATTGTGAAAGTTTATGTTGTCTCTAATAAGTTTGTTCATGTATTTGGCTAGCTTATGTGATGGTGCATTGTGTGATTGATTAGAGGACGGATAGGTGTGTTTCCTTTGTGGATTTTAGGTAAAGCATTTAATGTGGGGGCTTGGGGTTTTATTTGTTTGTAATACTTTTTTTGTTCTCTTTTCATGATTTTGGTGCATTTATTTAGAAGATTTTTAATTTCTGTTTGAAATTTAGGTGTGGGGTCTGATCGGAGTTTGGTTATTTTGTTTTCAGTTATGAAACTGTTTACTTTCTTGTCGATCTCTTGTTGATGCATTGTTACGATGGAATTACCTTTGTCTGCTTTTAAGAAATTTAGGTTGTGTTTTTCGCGTTTTTGTATAATTGATTAATGGGTTGAATGTTCATTATTTATGATAGGTTTATTGTTTAAAGTGTTTATGTTAGGCATTTTATGTTTAATGTCTTGTATAATATATTCATGGTGTGTGGGATCTGTGTATTGAATTGCTGTTTCATTGTCCAAAACGATGTTCGACATTTGTTTGTGGTTGTATTTTTTGGGGTGTATGTTATATTTCAGGCCTTTGATTATTAATGTTAATTCATTTATACTGAAATTGATATTTGTGGTGTTGATTGTGCGCTGGTGAAATTGGTGGTCGGTGTAGATAGTGATATTGTTTTGTGTTGCAAGGCTGTGTAGCTTTAGATTTTGTTTGTTTCTAATGAATTGTAGTTGTTTATGTGTATAGTCATTAGTGTATTGAATTATTTCTTCGAGTTCAGTGTGGTGTAGCAAATAAACTCACACATGAAATCATCACACTCACCAAAACTCATCACATCAAAAAACTACTTCACATACCAACACAAATTCTATACACAGAAAGATGGTCTCCCTATTGGGTTCCATAATCTCAGGCATCCTATCAGAAATATTTCTACATCATATTGAACAACAATACATTCTACAGAACAATAATCACACACATTAAATAATTTATTACCATAGACATGGTAAATGACATTTTAATATTATACAACGGTAACAAACGGCAAATCAAACGACTACACAATTACATTAATACCATACACCAAAACCTCACATTTACCTTTGAATTAGAAGAAAACAATAAAATAAACTTTCTAGACCTTACCATCACCAAACACAACACCAGACAAAATTTCAAAATATACAGAAAACCAACAACTACCGATACTGTGATACATAATACATCTAATCACCCCACACAACACAAACACGCTGCATTTAATCATATGTTACACTGCCTAATCAATATGCCAATGCTACAGAAAGACCATGACGAAGAACTTGATAGCATAGAATACATCGCTAAACAAAACGACTACCAACACACACTCATAGACAACATACTCAGGAAAATTAAACATAAACACCATCAAACGGCCACAAAGACAAACCACAACAAATACATATCCCTCATCTACCACAACAAAAACACACACAAAATAGCCTCCACATTCAAAAAACTCCATTACCAAATATCCTACAAAACGACAAACACTTGAAGACAGCACATACAACCTTTTCAAAAAGAAACAGACAAATACAAACTCTCAGGTATTTACAAATTAACTTGTAACGATTGCCCCAACTATTACATCAGCCAAACCAGCAGGTCATTCTATACACGCTTTGAAGAAGACATTACCCAAAAAAAACAAACAAACCCTAAATCCAGCTACGCAAAACACCTAAAACATACCGAACACACACCGACATACACACTAATTTAAATGTTCTACACACAATAAAACAAAGTAAAAAACTAACAGCCTTAAAAAAATATGAAATATACAAACACTACGCAACAGATAAAGAAAACGTTTTAAATGATCACACACACTTTGAAGCCAACAGTCTTTTCTATTATATGACACAACCAAAACAACCCACCTCATTCCACAGTCATAAATCTATTCCCGTTAGGTCCTTTACACCTAACCGATGCCGCCAGTAGAGTCGTAAAAGGAATGAATGTTTTGAAACGAGATAGCAAGTAAGCAATTACTTATTCACTTAATTAAGTACTTTTAAAATTAGTTTAATTAATCAGTGAATTCAAGATAATTACATCAAGCAACTTAAATTTAGTGTTATAAAAACGTTAAAACTACTTGCCTAAATTACAATTGTTAATGTTTCAAGCGTTTGATATAATAGTTGTTCTATTTATTAAGAGCATATATGACAGATTTAATAAATAGCATTTAAGTTTTATTCTGTCTATTTTATTACTTGCATATATTTAAAAAAAAAAAAATTTCTTACAAAATTCATATTTTATAAAGTTTTAATTTTGTTAATGTTTTATTTATTTCTAGGCCTCAGCTGGTGACTGTTGAAAATAAATCTAATGAGTTGGAGACGGCATTTTAAAATAATTTTAAGGAAAATCGTTGTTTAAAACATATTTTTGCAAGGCTATCTCTGTTAAAACGTTATGCATAATCAATTCTTCTTTATTTTGAAATTCTTAGGTTTTCTCATTTTTACAAGAAAATCATGTAGTCATTTATTACTTTTTACAAGTTTGCATTAATTTGTTGAGTAAAATACTCTTTATATTCAAATTTTATATTTTAGAATAAAACAAATGCAAACATTCAAAGAGAAGAATTAAGCATTTGAACTGGTTTGAAGAGTTCATGAAATTAAAATATGTTTTACTTTGCTTGGTCATTTGCCTCATAATAAAAATATTTGTAATTTTGATAGATAAATGCCTAGACCATAACAGTATAGAATTAGAATATGGTTTAAGAAATATGCATTTATGTAAAAACGCAAAATGTAAATATGTAGAAGTAATCAATCCATAGCTTAGGATAAACAATATATTGTACAGACTGATTAAAAAAGCAATATAAAGAGCGTTATAATTTTTGTTGTTAAAATTAGGAAATATTTTACTTGAAATCAAATTTGCACTGTATAATATGACAAACAAATTTGTTTCAAAATACATTTTTTATTTCTAACAAGATTTGATTGACAAAGTAAAAAGTTTAGTAATCAAATGAAACTATCTACACCAATATTGATTTTTTCCAAACATTTAAAAAATTTTGCCCAATTTGGAACTGCAGTTTACTTTAGATAAATCAAAAAAATATTTTTGTATCCATTTGGTATACAAGATTTCAAAACTTAAGCTAAAATGTTTAAATATTCCAGTTTTCAGTCTTTAATATCTGCCTTTCCATAAGTTATTTGTATTCATTAATGCATATTTTCTATTATTTGTTAGATATATACTGTTAAGAACAAGTATTGAATGTCAGAAACAAAAAGTTCTGATGAAAATTCAAATACAAAAAAACATTTTTCAGATTGTGATTAATAAGTTTTAAATTTACAGTGATGTTTCAGTTTAGTGACCTTTAAAAATGCAAGTTAACTGTTTTCTAATGTGTTTATTGCTTTGACTTTAGTTCCATTAATGATGAAAACTAGGGATGGGCCAGTTCCGAATCTCAATTTCAGGAATCGTTGATTCTAATTATCCAATACTCGATTATCCATTGCTTAAAGTGCCGATTCTGACACTTGTTTTTTTCTAACTGTTAAAATACGTGTGCTGTGTTTTTTATTGGATAAATAATTATTTATCAACTATGCGTAATTTATTTATTAGTTGCCTTAAATAAATTAAACTGTAGCAAATGCCGATTTGAGAAATGAAAATATTATTATTTATGACACAACAACAAAAACAATCGGAAGTATTTCTAGTCTGCTTCTTTGTCACCGCTTGTTTCTCTTTGCTGTCTTACTCTTATTAAAGCAGGCTCAATTCTCTTTCTCCACATCTCTGGTTGCCACTACTCCGTCACGGCTTCATAGATGTCAAAACAAAAAACGAAGAAAAAGTAGTTTCAATTTCTCCAGTTATACAAACTGAAATGACTATTACTGCAGTTTTATTATAACTGTCAAGTGAAGTTCACATTTGAAATTTTAAATAAATCATTACTGTTATCTGATATGTTTGTTGTGCTTTCAGAAATTCCTACTTATAAATGAAGGTTTAACAGTTTGTGTAGACTATTACATTAAAATGGAACTTTAAAAGGCCTCATCATATGACCAAAATGTTGACTAAATTCATTATTAGAGAAGAAAAGAATCGACAATCGGAAAAATTTTCTAATTGGAATTGGAAATTTTAGATATCGGCCCATTCCTAATGAAAACCTGTATATAAATTGTATTTCTTGACAGAAATAAAGCCATAGCCATTGTTACCTTTATAGTCCACCAAGCCATTGTAAAAAACTGTTAGAATTTAAAATAAAATTTTGTATTACTAGTTTAACTCTCTGAAGTACAATTTCTAAGAACTTGCATGTAAATTTAAGAAATGGGAACTGGCCATGTAATTAACGGTTTGTATAATTGTTAAATAATCACAGTTATGTTAAATTGTGTTTCTGAAGTTAAACACATTGTCTAATTTATTGTAGGAATCATTCTTCTGTATTTAAAAAGTTACAACTGAAGGTAGTGCACTTCTAACCCCACAAATTATACACACATCTCAGTTAATTTTCAAATTTATAGCAGTATAAAAATGAATTAAATACAAAGAAAATACTTAACAGATTGCTTAACTTTTAGTACAAATATCTGTACATTTGGATGTTTTTGCCCCTCTTACTTCAGTTAATTGGAACTTAACTGTGTAAAGAATATGCTCCGAAGCTCTTACTAGTCAATAGAATAAATGTAGTAATTTATTGAATAATCAACCATTTTAAGTAATACTCCAGGTACAGAACACTGTTTAAATGTAATATAAAAGACTGAAATAAATAGGTTTATTAATTGACTTTTTATTTCCTCATTATACTATGAATAAATGTTTCTAAAATACACAATCACATTTTGCAGACACATGATTTATTCCACAGCATTTATCTATGTTTTATAAAATTTAAAAAAGATGTTTAGATAACACTCGCTAATTTAGGATTTCTATTTTTCAGAGAAAGTTACTACATTTGAGAGTATGTAAGCATTTACACAATACTTACAATGTATGTGTTCCTCGATGGTTCCCTATGAGAGTATGTGTATATTCTAAAAAGTAGATGCTTTTTTTCAAAACATACAAGTGTTTAGTAAAATATAATATGTATTTAGAAAATATTGTGTAACTTTCATAACTATCAATAAGTCTATTGGTGTTAGCAAATACATTAGTAAATTGAATAATGAAGATATCTGTTGTAAAAAGTATATTGCGTTTACAAAACTTAAGTCTATAGTTAACAATAATTTTAAAGTTTAATTTCAAATTCAACATAAGATGTACATTTCATCAGTAGAGGTTATTTAATAGTGAACCTAACATTTTAGGATTGCCATCATGTAAAAATTGACAGTATAGAAGAGTTATGAGCTAGCACTTTCTTTAAAAGAACTGAATAAGCTGACACAGAAAAGTCATGTATGTAACTTCTGAACTTGTAGAGCATGCAGATTCTAAAAGTCACAAACTTAATAAATAATATATTTGTCTGACACATATGTCCTACTCAAAAATCCTGAATTTCTTATAAAGGTTGTAAAACACCATATTACGAAATTGTACACTATTTATAATATATTTGTTTATACTATTTACTTTAATTTAATTGAAAAACTGATATACCAGCAAACATTTTACCATAATAAAATAGGAAAAAACATTTTTGTATTACAATAGCACCAATTCATATTCATTTTACTATTTAGTTTCTATACAAAAATAATATTTCCTAAGAAAAAGGTTTGTCTGCATTATATAAAAGATGTGTATATATGATGCTCAGAACCATAAAAAAAGTTTATAATGTTTATTATGTAATTTCTATAAAGAGATAAAGAATTTCACATAAACACTGACATTCAATTTTTTAGATTAGTAAGGAATAAAAAATGACAGATATGTAAATACGAAAAACAAAACTGAAAAGGAGTGCAAAAATTATCTTTCGGAAAGTAATTGTTTTGATAAAAACACTTGTAACATATAAACATTTATTATGTGTAAAACCTAATCTATCAAGGACACATTACAGATTAGGAATCTGTAATTATTACATAACCAAAAAAAAATACTTATACTGTTTCTTTCAAAAACCATCAATCAGAGAAAAAAGCGTTAGTGTTGTAGAGTAAGGTATTTTAATTAACAACTAAATTATTTGTTTAGTTAACAATAAGTTTTATAAAAAAATATAAAAACAGAAACCCAATTTACTATCGCAATAATCAACCAAGACTTCCTTATCAAATGAAATAAATCATTAGGCCTACGTACCCATTGCTGTAATAAATCAACAAGCCCAAGAAATTATCTTATCTAAGTATTGAGTTGGTTCATGTGTTCAAGCTACAGTGAAACCAAAATACCTGATGAAGTACCTGGATGCATCATTTCCATCCAATCACAAATCATACTGAAATACATCTTCTTATTAATGTAATAAATGAAAAGCTAAACTATGAATTAAATCTTTGTAAACTCTAACGTTTTGTCGATGAAATTTTATTCTGATACAGTTTTAGTATTTTAACATATTCTAAATCTAATATTCACAATTACAGAAAACCTTACAGCTACTCATTGACCCACACAAGAACAGAACGCATTCACTCTGAGACTGAATGAGAAACAATGTTTGACCAAACATTTGTTAAATCTGATAACCCTTGTTATTTCAATATATATAGACCTTTAAATTAAATGGTATGGTGTTATAGACCAATTCATCAGACCATAATTTTATGTTGACTCACAATCAGTAAACCATGTTTTCAAAAATGCTTTGACGGAAAACCTAACTGTCAGAAAATAGTATACAGACAACTTATTCAGTAAGGAAAAATAAAACACATGCTGCTGATATATTTTTTGTAAAGGGGAAATTAAATTCAAAATCTATTTTGAAAACAGGATTTTCCTGTTTTCAACAAACAACTTTTTCTGATTTTTTGAATATTGATACATTCAAGTTAACAAAAATAACTCAAATAAATGTATTGTAAGTGAAAATTAAAGTATACGATATTAACCTTTCATTACTACATGTTCCATTGGGCTTAGCAAACTCTGCAGTGTCGTATGTTTAATCTGTAATTGACAGTGTCACGCCAACTATATAACTCGCCACGCAATCTGCTTACTGAAAGTCGCACGCCAGATATTTGGTAAATAATGAAAAAATTATTCATCAGGAAAACCAGAAAAATATCAATGAAATATTAAATAATGTAAACAATTGTAGATAAGCAAATGTTATGCTACCTTATTTCAGGGTCTCACAAATCCACGTGGTAGGTTAAACAAGGCTTTCACGAAAATACTTTGATAGCTTCATGATACTCTTCTGGCTTCCACATTCCATTTGGATGAACGTTAGAAGGACTTGTCTTCCAGTCCCATGATGTCACAGGATGAAACCAGTTAGGTCCATAGTTAGCACGAATGT
>JBAIZL010000008.1:36414689-36562189 GCA_036971475.1 Prosapia bicincta | reverse complement strand
TATTATTTGGTACTGAAACTCTGCGGCTTCAACGATTATTTTACATTTGCTTATTTCATCTTATGTTTTCAATCCTTATCTGCTATATTGCTTCCATTTCTTTGATTACTGTTTCTTTCCACTTTTTAATTAAAATTATTTCAAGTTGCTTGTTGTAATCATCCTGAAATCACTGATTACAACTATAATTAAATAATACCTAACTAAAAGAATACGTAAGGGCTTACTTGATGACACGTTTCGAAACAATTGGTCCTTTTACGAAGCGAAGCTTATGTAGAAAAAGCCTTCATAAAAGAAACGATTGTTTCAAAACGCGTCTGCAAGTAAGCCCTTGCGTATTCACTTACTTAAGTATTATTTGATTATAGTAAAATTATTTAATTTGAATGAAATTTCTATGGAAAAATTATTTAGCTAACAGCAGAAGAAATGGATAATTTCAGCACAAATTCAGGAACTTCTGTTGCTTAATAATTAGTGGCCACTTTGTTAGTTGCCACTGTAGTTTATTTAGTTCAATAACTTAACAGAGCCAAGTAAGAAAGAAATAATTTAGCTTCTACAACAACATAAAGTTACCTCAGTAATAGATACAACTAGGCAAACCTTACTTGAATTTTTTCCCAGACTTCACTTGCGTACCACCATTCCAGACAATCTTTTCCTCTTCATAAAAAAAAAATAGATCTAATTTTATACCACTTTGGTCAATAAAAGACAATTCTAAAGAATCATTTGGACGCCCAAGCCAAATTTTCAAATTAAATCCATGACTTTTCATTTCTGTTACTATGTTCTGGGTATAATCATGTGCCCAAAGTCCAAGGTCAACATCTTTACTATAAGAAATTATGTCACATTCTCTATGATAACCTAAAATTAAAAATTACCAATTTCATAAATAAATAAACTTTAAAATTTTGTTACAACTATAGACATAAATTAATAAGAAACCGCAGTTGATAATTATCAAGCCAGCAGTAATCAGTGTTGCAATAGTTGATAATTATCAAGCCTGCAGTAATCAGTGTTGCAATAGTTGATACAGTCGAACCTCTATATAACGAACCTCCAGATAACGAAATCCTCTATATAACGATTTTTTTTCCATTTCAACTGAAGAAATGTAGTGTTGTATAGGCAGCTCACAATGGCATTTCCAGGAAATTGTCTATTTAGCAGGAGGGTCAACAAAACCAAGAATGATAGGCGAAACACATGTCGGCAATTGACTGCATGTTATAGTTCGGTTCAGTTAACACGTTCAGCATGGCTAGCGTTCCGGCACGCTCTGGGTTTCCTTACAGATGCGCTCCCAGCTTATTTCCTTAGATACGGTGAGCAAACCGGCACGCTTACTCCCAGGCTAATTGAAACTTCTCTAGTGTCGATATCTATATAAAGGTTTGATTTTTACGCCAGTGCTTTAAAAGAGTTTGGAGAACATTGTGCCTGAGTTGTTTTTAAATCCGACCATCCCAAGTTAACTTTTGATGCTTCAACTGAAACAATGATTCAGGAAGTTTTATGAACAGATTTAATTTGGTTTAACTTCTATATTTTAATGTAATTTTTAGTTTGAACCATTTAGCGCGGCAGAATATCTGGTAAAAACAACGATCATAAAAATTAACCAAGTTTTCTGAACTAACGCAAGAATAAACGATAACTGTCTTGTTAATAAACCAACTGAAGGTGGGAACAGACTATTGTAAATATGAGCCATTGACAAAATGCTTGGATGCCCAAAAACCTATTGTGTCAACATAAGATTGTAGTAAACCAATGTCAGCTTATCTTGGCTATAAATAGTCTCGGACATGACATATGTATTATCTTTGTCTCCGTTTACATTACGATCTCCGAAACACTTGGCACAAAAAGAAACAAACATTCTAAGTGAAACGTTGAGTGCTTATTTTAGTATGTAATATATTTTAGTAGTAGGGTCTTTAGTTTTGTATATAAATTTTCTTTTTCTCTGTCTTTTTTATTGTTTTCTTATTTGTCATACAGTAATTTATCATTTGTATTATTTCTTTTTTTTAATTGTGACCCGATAAAGAAAACAATATTTTAGAGTCTAATACACTGTTCTGATGTCACCAATAAAAATGTATATGTTAGAAATAAAATTATTGAGATGAAAACAACGGGGTCGATAATTAGATGCTACAACAGGCTATGCAACCCGCATGGCGTTTCACTGCCGTCAGAGCTGGAAGTTAAGGAAAAACAGGCAGTAGTTTGATGAGATCACCAATATCGCCGCCGTGTTGAAAGTGTTAAAAAATGTAATACGGTTAATAAATAATTCAGTTACTAAATTATGGCCTACTGAGTTTGCTTCGATTAAATTCCACTACCTTCAAGTCATGCTTCCTGAAAATGAATTGGTGAGTGTACTTATTTACCAGTAAGTTTTCATAAGCATTAGATAACTTATCATAATAGCCTATACAGGGTAGACCCTATGAAAAATATTGAATGTGGATATCTAATACAATGAAGAAACATCAATAAAACATTTTTAACAACTTGAATTTCAAATAAATTGAGACTTTATAAAACATTATCCTATATTAACATTGGCCTATTACACTAACTACGCTCGCGATATTATACTATATCCCTTTTATTACCGCAGGTAGTGCGATATGCGTAAGATGGGGTGGGAGCATTCTTTACAACACAACCTCTCAATAACGAATACCTCTCTACAAAGAATTTTTTCTCTGGAAAATCGACTTCGTTATACAGAGGTTTGACTGTAATTATCAAGCCTGAAGTAATCAGTGTTGCAATAGTTGATAATTATCAAGCCTGCAGTAATCAGTGTTGCAATACTTAATTATCAAGACTGCAGTAATCAGAGTTGCAATAGTTGATAATTATCAAGCCTGAAGTAATCAGTATTGCAATAGTTGATAATTATCAAGCCTGCAGTAACCAGTGTTGCAATAGTTGATAATTATCAAGCCTGCAGTAATCAGTGTTCCAATAGTTGATAATTATCAAGCCTGAAGTAATCAATGTTGCAATAGTTGATATTTATCAAGCCTGCAGTAATCAGTGTTGCAATACTTGATAATTATCAAGCCTGCAGTAATCAGTGTTGCAACAGTTGATAATTATCAAGCTTGCAGTAATCAGTGTTGCAATAGTTGATAATCGCAAACACGTAAACAAAGAAAAATATTTTAATGTAGAGAAAGGCAGAAAATGTACTCAAATGTATACAAATATTCCTAACAGAAGTGAAGATGAGTACATTAAAAATTTAATAAATGAAGTTTTGATACAAAAACTTTCTAAAAAAAGTAGTCGTATGATAACTTTCTGAAAATATCACATACAAAAAAATTACTTTAATTAAAATAATTATTTAGCCTTTATCAACGTTATTACGATATTAAACTTTTTTGCTGTATACATTTTATCAGCATTACAGTTATTTATAGAGGTACCGTACAACAGCTTTGCTTAATTTCCTTGCTGTATATATTTTATCAGCATTACAGTTATTTATAGAGGTACCGTACAACAGCTTTGCTTAATTTCCTTGCTGTATATATAATTTATCAACATTTCAGTTATTTATAGAGGTACCGTACAACAGCTTTGCTTAATTTCCTTACTGTATATATTTTATCAGCATTACAGTTATTCTTAGAGGTACTGTACTACAGCTTTGCTTAATTTCCTTGCTTATATATAATTTATCAGCATTTCAGTTATTTATAGAGGTACCGTACAACAGCTTTGCTTAATTTCCTTACTGTATATATTTTATCAGCATTACAGTTATTTATAGAGGTACCGTACAACAGCTTTGCTTAATTTCCTTGCTGTATATATAATTTATCAACATTTCAGTTATTTATAGAGGTACCGTACAACAGCTTTGCTTAATTTCCTTACTGTATATATTTTATCAGCATTACAGTTATTCATAGAGGTACCGTACTACAGCTTTGCTTAATTTCCTTGCTGTATATATTTTATCAGCATTACAGTTATTTATAGTGGTACCGTACAACAGCTTTGCTTGATTTCCTTGCTGTATATATAATTTATCAACATTTCAGTTATTCATAGAGGTACCGTACAACAGCTTTGCTTAATTTCCTTACTGTATATATTTTATCAGCATTACAGTTATTTATAGTGGTACCGTATAACAGCTTTGCTTAATTTCCTTACTGTATATATTTTATCAACATTACAGTTATTCATAGAGGTACCGTACAACAGCTTTGCTTAATTTCCTTACTGTATATATGTTATCAGCATTACAGTTATTTTTAGAGGTACCGTACTACAGCTTTGTTTAATTTCCTTACTGTATATATGTTATCAGCATTACAGTTATTTTTAGAGGTACCGTACAACAGCTTTGCTTAATTTCCTTACTGTATATATGTTATCAGCATTACAGTTATTTTTAGAGGTACCGTACAACAGCTTTGCTTAATTTCCTTGCTGTATATATTTTATCAGCATTACAGTTATTTATAGTGGTACCGTACAACAGCTTTGCTTAATTTCCTTACTGTATATATTTTATCAGCATTACAGTTATTTATAGTGGTACCGTACAACAGCTTTGCTTGATTTCCTTACTGTATATATGTTATCAGCATTACGGTTATTTATAGTGGTACCGTACAACAGCTTTGCTTAATTTCCTTACTGTATATATTTTATCAGCATTACAGTTATTTTTAGAGGTACCGTACAACAGCTTTGCTTAATTTCCTTACTGTATATATGTTATCAGCATTACAGTTATTTATAGAGGTACCGTACAACAGCTTTGCTTAATTTCCTTACTGTATATATGTTATCAGCATTACAGTTATTTATAGTGGTACCGTACAACAGCTTTGCTTAATTTTCTTACTGTATATATTTTATCAACATTACAGTTATTCATAGAGGTACCGTACAACAGCTTTGCTTAATTTCCTTACTGTATATATGTTATCAGCATTACAGTTATTTTTAGAGGTACCGTACTACAGCTTTGCTTAATTTCCTTACTGTATATATGTTATCAGCATTACAGTTATTTTTAGAGGTACCGTACAACAGCTTTGCTTAATTTCCTTACTGTATATATGTTATCAGCATTACAGTTATTTTTAGAGGTACCGTACAACAGCTTTGCTTAATTTCCTTGCTGTATATATTTTATCAGCATTACAGTTATTTATAGTGGTACCGTACAACAGCTTTGCTTAATTTCCTTACTGTATATATTTTATCAGCATTACAGTTATTTATAGTGGTACCGTACTACAGCTTTGCTTGATTTCCTTACTGTATATATGTTATCAGCATTACAGTTATTTATAGTGGTACCGTACAACAGCTTTGCTTAATTTCCTTACTGTATATATTTTATCAGCATTACAGTTATTTTTAGAGGTACCGTACTACAGCTTTGCTTAATTTCCTTACTGTATATATGTTATCAGCATTACAGTTATTTATAGAGGTACCGTACAACAGCTTTGCTTAATTTCCTTACTGTATATATGTTATCAGCATTACAGTTATTTTTAGAGGTACCGTACAACAGCTTTGCTTAATTTCCTTGCTGTATATATTTTATCAGCATTACAGTTATTTATAGTGGTACCGTACAACAGCTTTGCTTAATTTCCTTACTGTATATATTTTATCAGCATTACAGTTATTTATAGTGGTACCGTACAACAGCTTTGCTTGATTTCCTTACTGTATATATGTTATCAGCATTACAGTTATTTATAGTGGTACCGTACAACAGCTTTGCTTAATTTCCTTACTGTATATATTTTATCAGCATTACAGTTATTTTTAGAGGTACCGTACAACAGCTTTGCTTGATTTCCTTACTGTATATATGTTATCAGCATTACAGTTATTTATAGTGGTACCGTACAACAGCTTTGCTTAATTTCCTTACTGTATATATTTTATCAGCATTACAGTTATTTTTAGAGGTACCGTACAACAGCTTTGCTTAATTTCCTTACTGTATATATGTTATCAGCATTACAGTTATTTATAGAGGTACCGTACAACAGCTTTGCTTAATTTCCTTACTGTATATATGTTATCAGCATTACAGTTATTTATAGAGGTACCGTACAACAGCTTTGCTTGATTTCCTTACTGTATATATGTTATCAGCAATACAGTTATTTATAGAGGTACCGTACAACAGCTTTGCTTAATTTCCTTACTGTATATATGTTATCAGCATTACAGTTATTTTTAAAGGTACCGTACAACAGCTTTGCTTAATTTCCTTACTGTATATATGTTATCAGCATTACAGTTATTTATAGTGGTACCGTACAACAGCTTTGCTTAATTTCCTTACTGTATATATTTTATCAGCATTACAGTTATTTATAGAGGTACCGTACAACAGGTTTGCTTAATTTCCTTACTGTATATATGTTATCAGCATTACAGTTATTTATAGTGGTACCGTACAACAGCTTTGCTTGATTTCCTTACTGTATATATGTTATCAGCATTACAGTTATTTATAGAGGTACCGTACAACAGCTTTGCTTAATTTCCTTACTGTATATATGTTATCAGCATTACAGTTATTTTTAGAGGTACCGTACAACAGCTTTGCTTAATTTCCTTACTGTATATATGTTATCAGCATTACAGTTATTTATAGTGGTACCGTACAACAGCTTTGCTTAATTTCCTTACTGTATATATTTTATCAGCATTACAGTTATTTATAGTGGTACCGTACAACAGCTTTGCTTGATTTCCTTACTGTATATATGTTATCAGCATTACAGTTATTTTTAGAGGTACCGTACAACAGCTTTGCTTGATTTCCTTGCTGTATATATTTTATCAGCAATACAGTTATTTATAGAGGTACCGTACAACAGCTTTGCTTGATTTCCTTACTGTATATATTTTATCAGCATTACAGTTATTTATAGAGGTACCGTACAACAGCTTTGCTTAATTTCCTTGCTGCATATATAATTTATCAGCATTACAGTTATTTATAGAGGTACCGTACAAGAGCTTTGCTTAATTTCCTTACTGTATATATTTTATCAGCATTACAGTTATTTATAGAGGTATCGTACAACAGCTTTGCTTAATTTCCTTGCTATATATATTTTATCAGCATTACAGTTATTTATAGAGGTACCGTACAACAGCTTTGCTTAATTCCCTTACTGTATATATTTTATCAGCATTACAGTCATTTATAGAGGTACCATACAACGTTATCACTGATTTTTAGGTTAATAAAAAAGTGTCAATTTTTTAAAACAGTGTAGCGTATTAAATTACTCATTAACAAAATATTACATAATCAGTAACATTTAAATAAATATGAATTAAATCTCAATTTGTGAACTATATTACCTACACAAAATGTGATACAAACTCAAAAGTCCAAATTGTAAATAATATAGTATTACTGCAGCCTAAACATTAAACCAAAGTACTGACAATATTGATTCATGTCTGACGATTATTATCCATGGTTTTCAAATTCAAGTCCCAATAATTTGCAAGTCGATCATTCGTGTTTCAGATAATTTGTAGAAATTGTTCATTCAAATATTCGCCTGTCCAAATTCAGGGTATGGTTAAATGATGACAAAGAGATTTCATAAATACCTCATCATGCAGCATAAACAAACAAATCAAATAAAGCAACAAATCCATCAGTTTGTCAGGAACAGACACTAACTAGTACATATATAAACATTATTTTTGGAAGCGAAACAAAAATATTAAGTGACCAAGACTGTCAGCTCTTATACTTGAATCAACATTGTTAACATACTTATGTCATGTGTTTTTCAATCATGCGAATGTCATCAATGTGAATTTTCATTTACAGACATAGTGTATTTTAAAAATTTACAATCTATTGTAGGAAAATATAGAAGTTTAGAAAAGAAACAATTAAAAATTACAATTTTAAAGGTAAATGTAAATGATATTTTGTTAACCTAAAAATTATTTTTAATTATTTGTAAATTTATAATATATTTCATTCTGTAGTTTGTTTATTTATTTCATTAAATCTAAAACACTTACTAGAGTCTTATTTTATCTGTGAAATGAAACATTTGTGTGTGTAATTCAGAGATTTGGTAATTATCAGAAGTTCTCACATTAGTTGAAGTGAGTTGACTGTATTTACAAAAATATGCAAATGCTTGATTCTCGAGAAATCTCCACAGAGCTGTGAAAATGGCAGATCTTCACAACACATCAAATATCCATGATTTGAAAAAAGTGGCCAACGTAAAGGCGTGTAACCACCACCTCCCTACGTTTTGAACAATTAGATCTTCATGGGCGGGTGGTGTCCTTAATTTCCCTCAGCTTATTGTGATTTACATACTGCTATTCATCATTCCAAGCAGCAGCATAAAAAACATGGTTATATCCAGAAGCACAGCTGTGCCTTAACCAACATGTGTTCTATACTCGTCAAGGAAAGTGCTAACCATCTCTCCTTTCATAAAACACTAAAACTATTTGAAACTATAATTTTGAAGAAAAGATAATAAAATACAGATATAAATGAGTTTTTGTTAAAAACCGTTGAATATTTTCTACTATACTGATATGGCAAAAGTAGGTAATTTAGAAATAAAACTTAGACCATTCTGCTCTTTGCCAGTTTACAGTATAGTATTTTTCCAGTGGTTCCTGTATTTACCAGTGGACTCTACTGTACTAAACCAGAAAGTCCTAATAGGGAGACATACTTCATTGTTGTAAATCCCTACTCAACTTACAACTACTGAGAAGATTACCCCTTCTGGATTAGATATTAATCTTTCCTACCAGTATATGAGAGTAGGTGGAAAATGTGGACAATTAAAATATTAATTATCTTTGACATATTCTCTATTGGTTCAAATGGTTTTTCACTGTTCGAAATAATTTTTGCAAATTAATTTTCCAAAGTCTTCCAGTATGCCTCTGATTTTTTTTACTTCTGGAATCTCTTCAATAATTTTTTTTACCCTTTTTTTGTGGAATGAAAAAAATTAAAAGGCACCCCTTGTTATAACATCCAGTGAGCACGATGGGTGAGGAAACAGTATTACACAGTCTTTTATAAAAATATTATACACAGAAATGGCCATCTGAGACAAAGCTCTGTCGTGATAGAAAAACGCAGTCCCTACTCTACCACAAATCACAACACTTCAATCAAACACATTCCTACAACCACTTCTAAATACTCAGGTAGAAGACTTGGTTCATCGTGGCTTCATTCTCTGGGACTTACTTTGAGCGAGAAAAACCATAAACATTGAAAAAACAATTGCCTTGACGTCAATTAGTCTTGAAGGGCCATTTTAGGTGATGCAACTTTATTCCCTTCCATTGGAATCACTGTTGAATTGATTTAGGACTTTGCTGATTACACCATGACTCATCATCATGAAGTCTTGTGGGCAGCAGAAAATACTCCAAAGTACCTTGTGTTGTAAAATCACAACGTATTAAGCAACAGGAAATGGCCCTGTAAATAATACTTTTTGTACATCTAGTACTAGAAGTGCTAGGTACAAAAAAATTTTTAGATTTTTTTTGTAAATTAAGTTTGTTCAAAATTTGTGAATGTTCCTATAAGTTTCAATTAACTGATTTTTTGCTGTAGTTTATTGACTACATAAAATATGGAAGGTTTATTTATATTGTTTGTTTGTCTAATGCTCCAATCTAAATAACATAGGTTATAATATACTATAATTAGTTTTATTGAAACTTACCTAAACAAGTGCCACTACTAATCCAGAACATAATACCTAAAGAATCAAGAATGGTTTTAGCCCGAGCAAGAAGTTTCCATGCTCGATGTCGGAACCTTGTAGCAACAGCTCCTGTATCCCTTTGAAACTGTTTATGAAACATATCAGCCTGTGTCATGTTACATTCAATGTACTTGGAATGCTCAAGTTCCTTGATAAGTTGTGCTTTGTTCTTAGGAAAAAAAATATTCCTATCGTTTGCATTGGTGGCTGGTACCAATTCAAACCTATAATTTAGATGAATTAAGGCTATAGAACGTATTAGTAGTAATATAAATTAACAGATAAAAATGACTTTTATAGCAATGGTGAAAATATCACCAACTTTAATGTCAACATTCCACTCAAGAAATTATCATTTCCCAAAATCTCTGCAATAACAATACCCCAGAAACACACTTCAATGGGATCATCAGCCTAACAAAACTAATAACTTCACAAAGTTATTTTACATACAATGATACATTCTACACCCATAAAGCTGTATTACCTATGGATTCCTATATAGCTAACATCTTAGTAGACATATTTTATATCATCTTATAGAAAGGAAACAAACGTCAAACTTATACATTTCTATAACATTCCGATGCTATACACTCTCTCAGACATAGAATTGAGTGTAAAATTCTACACCCTAATTGATTTGATCCATACTATCAAATAATAACCTTAGTTTTCTTGACCAACCTTCAGAAAATGATAAAAGCTCAGCATTTATCATAAGCCTACCAATGCTGATAAAATTAAATATAATTATTTCAACCACCATTCCAACCACGATTTATTGACTATCAAAATACTTTTAGAAAACGAGAAAATCATCAAGAATTGAATACACAGCACGAGCTGATGGCTACAACACCTTAATAATCAAAGAAATATATTAATACATGAATAAGAAACTCAATAGCTCTAAACAAAAAATACTACTTGATAAAATTACAGGATGGGGCAGGGAAGTAACCTAACTTTGGAGGTAAAAATAAAGATATAAAATAACAAAAATATGTTAGAACAAAACTTTATTGCAGCATCTGAAGGGTACATCTGGAAGTTAAATTTACTTTGTTTTAAACAACAAATCATTCAACTGATGTTTGTTGAACAGGGCACCCAAGCCATGGCATGTCACCAAACTAGGAGATCAAGCACTTGGGGAACATTTCCCTCAAAACAACCATAGAATTTCTATCAGTATGAACTGTAGAGAATTCGACATAAAGAGTACGATTATAAAGTGCCAAGGCAGAAAAGTCGTTGCACTTCAACAACAGACTTGTTTTGGAAAAAGTACGCCTTAATGGCAAAAGCGTTTTTTT
Organism: Prosapia bicincta; assembly: GCA_036971475.1. NCBI lineage: Eukaryota > Metazoa > Arthropoda > Insecta > Hemiptera > Cercopidae > Prosapia > Prosapia bicincta. The sequence goes on along the minus strand of JBAIZL010000008.1, from coordinate 36,551,037 downwards.
TTTTTTTTTTTTTTTTTGGTTCAATTAAGCCATGTCTACAACTAATGTCGACACTAACGGAAACTTCCAAGGCTACTGCATCATTAGAACCATTCCCCACTCCTCCAACACGTTCACTTGATTGACAACACCATCTCAAAAGTAGGGAGACTTCCCTGCCCCACCCTGTACTATACTACAGATCACCCAAAACACACAAACAATCTAACACTTTCTATAATATAATTACAAAACCGTCTATTTTATACTAACAATCCCAACAAACAATTCAAACCCAACATTACACATATATACACAACACCTCTGGTGAATGTAAACTAACTTGCAGTTCCTACTCCAGTTTCTAAATAGGAATGTCATTTTACACATCTCCAATAACACACTAAAACACTCACAATTAATAATATACAATCAAAGTTTACTGGAATGTCCACAAACTACAACTATAGAAATATATCATCAAATCCACAAATTCTGTATAAACTAAATAAAAGTAACAGATTACATATAACTAAACAGTGCAAAATCTGTTCAATTACACTAAAAAACCCATAGTCAATATCCAATTACTTATACCTGTAAAACACACACACACGTGTTTGGCATCATAACCTAATTAAGTTCCTCTACCCCACCCCATCCTTAAATAACCATGAAGCCATTTACAGTAAGAGTTTATGATGGGACATAGCTCCTGAAACAGCTATCCTTAATTAGATTAAAAGTAGCAAGTGCTACTTCAAGAAAATGTTTAGCTATTATTATATGTTAAATGTTATAAGTACAAATTAAATATATTACTATTAAAACTAATTCATAACAATACACTTAGAGTTAACTTTAAAACTAAATATATAGCTAAAATATTTAAAACAGCATATTTATGTTATTTATTACTCATAATATGTAAAACAAGTTTATTATTGAAAATAAATGTAAACCGAGTTTTATCCATCTCACATATAAAAATCAGTCACACTCTGTTCTAAAGTAAAATTCTACTTAGTCATGTAAATACTAGAACTCTAATATTTTTCTGGTTATAAAGCCACCATTTTAGTCAAACTGACAATACTTTTCTATGAAGAATAAGGTATAGTGTATGAATAAAAGATAGTATTAAAGTAGAATCATTAAAATATTTTTATCTGGGATATTTTTTTTCGTGTCCATGGTATTTTAGATAGCATTGTGGGTCTTCAAAACTGCGTCCTGCAGCCTCAAGGCATCCACACTGTAGAGGACCTCTTGGAGTTTCGAAGCCAGCGGCACCATTCCAAATTGCAAGATATGTGGAACAAGGGCTGAGCATTCGAGAATGAGGTCTGGCGTGAGATGGCCATCTGAACAGTTCTTGCAGGAGATATATGTTCTGGTCTTTTCTGGAAGAATCTTCATTCCTTTAAAATGGTTTATCCCAAGTCTTGCAATTGTTGACGTAAGGATTCTGGGACCATCAAAATCGACAATAAGGGGTTTTCTGAAGGAATGGGGCAGAAGTATGTACTTTGCAACTGCATTTGCATCTGCAAGCGTTATAGTAGGGCAATGTTTGTCAGAGTTTCTGCCTTCTTTGGCCAACGAATCCGCACACTCGTTTTCCTCAATATTTACATGTGCAGGTATCCATTGCAGCAAGCAGGATTTCCCATTGCAGTCAAACTTTCCAGTAGGATGTTGATGGCGGAGGTGATGTTGGTTTCTCCATTTTTGATTCCTTCTAAGGCAGCTTTTGAGTCAGAAAAGATAACTAATCCTTCCGTCAACAGAAATTCCGGATCGGACAGATACAAGGTAAGTGCCTCCTTAATTGCAAGAAGTTCACTGGTAAAGTTTGAAGCGATCAACCCTGTATTGATTTTATGCATATATTTGTCTCCATTTGGAAGGAGGAAAAGAACACCAGCACCTCCCTTGTTGAGAGATCTGTCAGATGAGCCGTCCTTATAGGCAATTGCTAAATTCCCCTGAGAGACCCTCTCAATCGTTTCAAGACCTTCTTGTCTAAGAATCTGTGGGCCTTCCTTCTTCGAGGTTGGGTGTGGGAGATTCAAATTAATTTTCATTTCCTTTGGTGCCCCTCTGGGAAAAAGAGGCTCCTGCAGAAAGTCCAATGTGGGATGCTCCAACTTTATTTGTCTCCTAATAACTCTATCAAGTTGGAGTGTTGATGATCTTTTAAGCCTTTCCGTGTCTTTCCATTCATTAAACACTCTGGTGGAGATATGGATCTTCCTTGTGACAGCGTAGTTTGTTGGTGAACTTAATGGTGGCAAGATTGCGCCTGCTTTCTAGAGGAGGAAGACCACATTCCCTTTCAGCTTTTCCGTTGTTGGTTGAGGAGACTGCACCAATAATAATGATGCTCAATGTTGAATTGAATCCAATTTCAGTTTCGAAGTTGTGGATGCCGGGGTCCAGATTGGGGCAGCTTATTCAAGCACTGGTCTAATGACAGAGCAATATATGCTTTTAAGGGTATTGGGTCTTGATCCCCATGTAGTTCCACAGAGTTTTCTAAGTATGTTCAATTTTCTGAGCGCTTTATTGGACGTTTGTTCAATGTGCTTTGAAAAACGAAGCTCTGGATCCAGGGTCACGCCCTTGATAGGTAGGGAAAACACTCTTTTAATATTGGAGTCTTCGATTTTAATATTTGCATAAAAAGTGCCTCTTTGCCTTCTGTCTATAGAGAAGATACAATAGTTTGTCTTATCAGCATTAATGGTCAATTTGAGATCGTTTGCCCATGCTGCAATGCCCTTCAGTGATTTATTCACAGCTTCCTCTGATGCTGCAATGTCTCCATGTGTATGCCATATAGCTATATCATCTGCATAACATGCGACTTTCGTGTCCGGATGAATATGAGGGTGGATGGTGTTCATATATATAGATGGCGAGAAAAAGAAGAGGACTGAGCACCGAGCCCTGAGGCACTCCAGCCCAGAGCCTGTGCAACTTCGAGAGCACTCCATTTAACCTAACAGAAAACATCCTGCCCCTAAGAAAATCGTTGATCCAAAGCAATGCTCTGCCTTTTATTCCAGAACTGTGAATAATATCTACTAATTTTTGACGCCAAACTCGGTCAAAGGCCGATGATAGGTCTAAGAATACTGCAACAGTCTTTTTATGGGGCTTTTCCTGAAAACCATTGATTATGGTTTGACTCAGGTATAACAGCTGGTCCACAGTACTATGATTTGCACGATAGGCTATTTGATAGAAATGAATAATGTTGCGCTCCGTGAGATATTTCATAAGTCGGCTGTGTATTATACGTTCCATCAATTTAAAAAGTATGCATGTCAAAGAAATAGATCTGTAGCTTTTGCAGTTGGTGGCATCCTTTCCTGTCTTGAGAATAGATACGATGATAGAGCTCTTCCAAATCTTGTGCAATTTGCCACTGCGCCAGGAGGTAATAAAAATATTTAGTAAGTATCTTTTTGCAATTTCACCAAAGTGCACAATCATTTGACCAATGATAACATCAAGTCCTGGAGACTTCTTTGAATTTAGACGCTGAATAGCGCATTCCAGTTCCTCAGGGGTAAAATCAGATGTGAAAATATCCTCGACGCAAAACCTCTTGTTCTTCTCAATGATTGATCTATATTTCTTATACTGCAATCTGTCCTCCACCGAAAACATTAGTTTGCTTGTGACTTCATACTGTTTTGCAAGCATATTTGCTGCCTCTTTGTTGGTTCTTGCATTTACTCCGTCGAATGAGATTACATTTGACTGAGACTCTTTGGGCTTTGGGATGTAAGAATTATTTAGGATCTTTATCAAATTCCAGTATTGTGATGTTCCCTTTGATGGGTCCAATTTGCTACATAATTCAGCCAACTTGTCTTTTTTGCTCTCCGATATCATTTCTTCCACTCTGTGGCTGACTTCTATAAATTTTCGTTTAAGCTCTTCACTACTGTTCCTCTGGAGCTCGTGACTAATGGAATCTCTCTCCTGAATTAGATCTTCGATATTATGATCTTTCCAAAACGGGATCCGGTTGTTTCTTCTTTTTCCTCTGGGGATATGGTGTTTAGCTGCTTTTTGGATGTAGCTGGTGAAAAGATGAAGTTGTTCTTCAAGATCGTTGTGTTCCGGTGAAGCACAACAGAGGTTCTCTAGTTCTTGTGTGAATCCGTCCCAGTTCACTTTGCAAACGTTTCACGAGCGCTTATCCTGTGCAGGGCATTCCTGATCAATCGAGAGGGTAGTGAGAACCGGATAGTGATCGCTTATAGCGGAATAAAGTACTCTCCAGCAAGCTTTATCTGCAGAATCATGGCTTACAGCAGTGATGTCGAGAGCCGGCGCTGTGCCATTTGTTTTAGACACGTAAGTATTTTCTCCTGTGTTGAGAATAGTCAAGTTACGATCGTTTGCAAGGTATTCCATTTGGTCTCCCTTGGAATCAAGAATTTCGCCACCCCAGGAAGGGCTCTTTACATTGAAGTCTCCCAGAATCATTTTGGTTTCGGCCGATGTAGATGTAAGATCCTGAAGAAAATCTGTATCAATAGGTGAATTATCAGGATGCTACACATTCACCACCGTAACAGTATCTTTGGGTAGAAGGATGTTAATTGCTTGAGCTTCAGTGCTACCATCAGTGTCTGAGGTTGGGAGGATTTCTGTGTATTTAATTTCAGGAGTTTTTAGCAAGAAAGCAATTCCTCCTCCAGCACGAGAAATTCTATCTTTCCTAATAGTAGTATATCTCTTAACGTTGATGTGTAATTTGGGGTTTAACTTTGTTTCCTGCTAGCAAGCAACATGGATGTTACTTGTGTGCAGAATATCCGAAAAATCGGCACATTTTCACTGAGTGCCATTGATATTTAGTGGAAGAAAATTCATTGTCCTCGTAGCATATTTCTCGACAAAACCCCGGACTGCAGGTTCCGTTGCGTCGGCTGCCCCGGACGCAGTAGCTTGGTCACTAAAGTTCATTTCACTGTCCATGGAAATTAAAACTTGCCAGAGCCTCCAAGGAGGTTGGACTTCTACCTGTTGGTCCGCGGAAGGTATTTTATTTCCCTTCAACCAACAGTGGAGACCACTGAAGGCTTCTCTTATCCGCCACCTGGGGATGAGCTCTCTAGGGGTTACAGGCTCCCCTGAGAGTTATCTGCGATATAAAGAACCTTATAACATGTGTACGGAGTTATACTCGAAATAAGGTTGAATACTTTCATAGGGAGATGTATATAGTGTGGACCATGTAACCTCACGCTTGGCCTTGAGAATTCGCTCAAAATTTCTCGTATACTACCACTTCTGAAAACATGATACATATTCAGAACTTCTACACATCAACAGCTTCTGCATCGGATATGTCTACAAGTATTTCAAGATTGTTTGTTATTTCATACCAAAGCTAATTTATCATGGAATTTCTCTAATATCGACCGACTCGTGCATGTCAGTGTTTTGACAGTCCTGTAGGAATGTATTTATACTGACCCAATGCAGTCACAGGCCAAGTGCACACTATACACATTACACCCTTTAATAAGGTTAATTATTATTATTTTAAAATTAATAAATTACCTTCTTTCTTTTATTCAAGAAGTTAAATGATTAAAATAAGATATTAAAAAAAAAGCAAACAAAATTTATATTGTTCTAAAGTTAAAGTTTTTCATATTTTACTTACTTCTCTATAGATCCTTCATGCTGCATAAGCTGAATATCTTTTATATTTAATCCAAACTTTGCAAGTTTAGAATTACTATTCAAGTCACTGTGTAGGTTCCCATACCACCATATATTATCCTGAAAACCATTACGTATTTAATTAATTACAAATGTTATGAAATAATCATACTTTTTGTGAACATAGGTGTTGCAACTAAATACCAAACAACTGCTTGTTCTAACTGTTACAAAACAGAAACAAAATATTTTATTAAGATGTAGCAATAAATTACAGAAACATAACGTTATTTATTCTCTTTTGTAGAAATGAAAGGACTGGTTTGCGAGTCAAGCATTGTCATTTATTAATTTAGTGTTGACGTTTCGATACCATATTCATTACCATCTTCAGACCCGGTTACAGGGACATATTATTGCTTGTATGTTTTTCAAAGATGTATATAACTAATGTGATGTGACAAATAATCCCAAATAAATTTAATTGCTGGAAACTCCAAAAAAAAAAAAAAATACAAAATAAAATGTATAAACAAAAAATTTTGCTAAATTAAATTTTGGCGTTATTTATCACACCACGCTAGTCGTATACATCTCTGGAAAACATACAACAAGCAATAACATGTCTGGATCTAAGACCTGAAGATGTAATGAATATGTTATCGAAATGTCACCACTAAATTAATAAATGACAATACTTAACTCGCAAAAGCAGTTGTTATATTTCTACAAAATTTAAACCTATCGAGTGCAGATATGAAGACTACAGGTTAAGTATTTTCACTTTATTTCTATTCATGCCCATAAAATTTTATATTCATTTTATTTTAAAACATGTGATTTATTTAATGTGATAAATTTAATTGTATTTCAGCTACAATTGTACCTAAACAAATGTCTCACTTCTCTAGCATGAAGAATAACCAGTTGAAATATTGCTGTTCTCCGTATAAAAATAGCAATCTGAACATCAACTAACTCCGGAACATTCTGAGCAGGTTTCGTGTTGTAGAATATTGTGACAAGAAATTGTGCATTTTGTAGCTTTTCAATCAACTAAACAAAAACAGAATGAATTTTAATTATTTCTATTAAAAACAAAAGCATTAATCTGCCTAGTAACTAAATCATAGTTCTTACAGTCCTATATTTTTTATTTAATTTGGTTAACAAATTATAGGTAAAAATCTAGTTAAAAATGTACCATATCAAAATAATTTTTGAAACATTTTGTTAAATAATCACCATCTAAACATGATTAAATTAATTTTACATAAGTAAACATAAAAAGCAAAACAAAGAATATTGAACTAAAAATTGCCAATATCTTGTTACATTTATTTTTCACCTTTTCCAAAACAATAAAGGTAGCCACTAGACCCCACCGAAGGCTCAAGATTTATCAAATAAATTATTTACTGCTTAAATTTAAAAAACATAATACTTTAGTGTTATATCCATTCAAATGTACCCAGCTCTCAAAGATGCTACATCACTCTCTAGTGCCATTCCAAGGCCAAGAAATTATTTTTAAATCACTTGATTTTAAAATAAGTTTATTTTAGAGTAGAGTAAATTCTCCTTTATCCAACCTTTAGATGAGGAAATAAAGCACAAAAATAGGCCAAACCTACGATAATTGGTGCAGTAAGTCGGATCGAAATGTGGTTTTTTGCATTCAATTCAGGAAACCACCACCAAGGTTTTTGGGGTCGCTGAACACGAATATGATATCCGTAACGACCCCCGGAGTACCTGTGGCCCAGGGTGGATGACATCAACCTCATCTCCTGGAATTTTCCGTAAGTACAATACAAAATTGATCGAAACTCGTTACTCGGGGATTTTGGGGTAGCTGAAAACGAATATAATATCGGCGATGATCCTCGGAGTACCTGGGGCCCAGGGCGGGTAATACCTACGGCATGTTCTCGAATTTTCCATTATTAAGTCTTAATACAGTAACGCCAATTATTTTTATATATGCAACAACCTTTTATATAATGTTAATTTAACAAAAATCCCTTTTTAACAAATATGTAATTTAACAAATAAAAACCTATTTATGGTTTTAAGGCAAATAGGTCAATTTGACTAATAACGCCTATAAATAATAATGAAAGGCTTTTGAATAGTTTAAGTTTAAAGCCAGTATCCTTGGTCTGAGATATAGGAAAGGAGCATATGCATATACAGTAGGTCACACACCCTAATTAGATCTTTAAGGCAGTAAAAAGGTGTATACTCATTACATCCTTGATAACATCCCTATTATATAACAGCCTATGGCCAGAGGTCTATGGTCCAGAGCTGTACAAGACTGGACCACGAGGCTCACAAGCACTATTATGATATTATTATAATTATCATATTTATAATAAATATCATAATATGTCATATAGACCAGAGACAATTTATATAAAATAAAAACAACCTGTTACCACAAATTTAACAATTTTTATTTTACCTTATGTACATTTCGATTACAAAGTAATCATCTTCAGAGGTTTTTTACAAATAACTCTGAAGATTTTACAAATTTGTAAAATACCTTTGAAGATGATTACTTTGTAATTGAAATGTACATAAAGTTAAAATAAAAATTGTTGAATTTCTGGTAAGAGGTTATTTTTATTTAATATAAACATTTATGCCACAGTTGCTTCAAGTTGTTACCAGAGACAATGTAAAATTGTACCTAGTTTTTGTTCAGTATATATATATTTAAGTTATCTCTAAATTAATTCAATACCTAGTTCAAACACATAGTTATTTCCTGTATTTAGGGAAAGACCTACCTAAACCATTTAAAGTATTACAGTATGTGTGCTTACCTCTCCTATGGGCTGCATGACCTTGACGTGGTGGAGAGGCTTAATCCGGGCGTGGGGGACAGGTGGAGCAGAGCTGTACGTATGTGGCTCCCTATAAACGGGAAGTCCAGGCAATTGTGTGAGTGCATGAAGGCGGCTCAAAAAAAGGGGCCAGTCCTAGCACTTGAAGGGTTGTTATCTGCCCGGCTCTCGCCCTGCCCTTCCCTTGCGGGCGGCAACCAAGAAGCAACCCTCATCCAGGTTGGTGGTCTGGATGGGCACTTACACCCCCGATCGGAAGGTGTTATGCGATCCGTGCCGATGTAGATTCGTGGCCCTCAGGGTAAGGAGGGTCTTTAACGGAGCCTCAGGGGCACCTGGTGCCACCCCTGAGTACTTAAGTCGCCTTACCACCGTAAGCGGGGCTCTGCGGCGGCAGACCTTAATTTCCCTAGCTGCTCGTGGGAACACACATGGCAGAGATAAAAAAAATAAATTTAACTGGTCAGGGCTTAGAACCTACCGACAAATCTGTTCCTATGGAGGTGGCTTCGGCCCCCGTAGAGACAGATGGAAATCCAGTTGCGAAGGCAACAGGAAGAATGAGTGGGGCACAAAGGAGGAAAGCACTCTGGCTTTCCTACCATGAAGAAGCAAAGAAGGCGGAGGCGGAGGGCAGAGAACACCCCCGCCACCCCCTTTGAGGAAACACCGGTCCGGGCAGCGGAAGGGTTTGACGGAGGCTGGGGCTAGAACCCGCCCTGTCGTCCCGGAAGCCCTTGACCAGCTGAGTGGCCTCCCTTTTTGGTGGTGGTACGAGCATCGTCACTTTCACCATTTTGATCAGTTCATTAGGCAGGACTAGCCTTGCCTGAGTCCCGTCCTCGAGCTTAACTGACGGTACCACTTCTCTCTGCCATTTTGCCGATTCCTCCTCAGCACAAATAAATGCTGCGACTCCATCCCTTAGGTGAGTGTCTCTGAACCGCAGAACAAAACCTCCACTAGGAGTGTCCAGAATCCGGTCCATGACGGTGCCCTTAAGGTGGTCAAACGCCGCCATCTCCATCCTCACGCCTACACTATCCCCAAAGGTCACAAGAACCCTCGGTAGGTTGGCGGAGATCGACGAGAAAGACGGCCCTCCCGACCCAGCAGGCCTAGACCTCTTGACCTCCGACTCTGGAGTAGGATTAGAAGTACTCCTTTCCTTCCTTTTCTTCTCTCTCTCTTGTCTTACTAAGGTCCTACCTGATCTGGCCACTGCAAATAACCTAAAGAAGTTGTTAGGGAACCATAAAGATGCCATACCAAATGAAGAAAAGTCAGGAATCTACTGCCTGAAATGTAGCGAGTAACCTCAGAAATATATAGACCAAACAAAAAGAAATATTAAAACTAGCGCTAAAGAACATTTTTCCCACATTAAATATAATAGACCAGAAAAATCTGCGATGGTGAAGCATTGTTTAGAGCAAAAGCACGAATTTAAAGTAGACGATATAACCTTGTTAAAAAACGTTGTTAAGTGTAGTGAATTGGATGCATGGGAAACTTTGTATATTAGGCTAATAGGAATAAAAATAATATTGTAAACGAGTCAGGCCCTATTCCTAATTCTATATTATTGTAATTAGCGTAACAAAAAGGGGAAAAAATAATAAAATTTATTGTAACTTATAGGTTAAATATTTTGACATAATAATAATAATGTGTAATATTATCTATTTTGTTGATATGTAATTATGTTGTATGTTACAAATTTTATTGTAATTATTGAGTTAGGTACAAAATTTCCATTTGTTGTATCATGTTTAAAGTAGGGTTAGTAACTGTTGTTTTGACAAGTGGGCGTGGCAACGCCTACTGTATAAATACGAAGTGTAACCTTGCTTTCACCCTAGTTGTAAGTTAGAGTTTGTAGTAGTCACACTCACTGATGATGATGACTTGGTCATTGAAACGCGAATGAGTAAATAAATGAATAATTTGTGAGTTTTGTGTATGTTTTTATTTCATTCCAATTCTGTATGTTTCTTAATAAAACACAGTATACTATGATATAAAGTATCCAGTTAGAATGAATTTTGTTATATACAAATATATATTTAAATTTAAGTACTAAACTTGTAACTTTTATGTTGAATATTATAATTGTCGGTACTATTTTAGAATTTATCATTGTCTTAAATTTATACTCTCTATACCGCTTTATAAAATAATATTATAAGAATGTTGAATGAAATCATATTCCCACATATAATAAAGTTGGATATGTTAGTTTAATCTTTGTTAAACTAAGTCTTTCACAACTTCAATATTACTTTAGGGAATTACTTTTTATAGCCACATTTATCCTAACCAAATACTTTGTAGCTACATAGTAACGAGGTACAATATACTGCTCTCTTTTGTTAGGAAGCTTTTAGTTTATATAGTTCTGTTAAGGTCACATTTCACATAATGCAAATTATCGTAAGCAGTAAATCGCCATTTGAAATTTTTAAGTAGTTTTGAACCATTTAAAATCCCCTGCTTCAAGTTTAAAACTTATGATTGAGTTACATATGTCACACGGGAAAAACTGACGTCGGATACCATTTAGATAAGTATTACTACCAGTTTTATTCAATTTCCTACTACCAGGGTAGCTTCATGTCGTTATTAAAATTCTACAATGTTCACAAAATTATCCCACAGCCTTAGAAGCCTCTTTAACTAGGCCTTTTATTTTAAAATCCATAAAAATATAAGTTGGATTATGAATTAGGGTGTATTTATCCCAAACATATAAATACCTACAAATAATAAATTAGTTTAGTTAAATTTCCATAATCCTTCTTACCTCAACTTTTGGTCCAATCATAAAAATGCCTAGAACAATTGGACTATTATCTGAAACATGGCAAGTAATGCATTCTTGCAGAGACCTTGGTTGGATTTGGGATTTAATCTCATGAAATAAAATGTGTTTATCCAAAGGAATTATTTTTACCCCAAAGTCATAAAATATACTTGAGAGTAATTTGAAATCTTTCGATTTGTCCAACTGTTTACTTTGTAATGTATCTGACATACCAGTAAACACCTTCCATTCAAAATTATCTTCAAACAGAATCAAAATTGAAAGAAATATACAAACTTGAATTAAGAGAGTAACCAGACCTATATAAAGACATAAAGGCATAAATGATTGTCGAGTACATTTACGATAAAATAATCTTGATTCTCGATTTATCTTTGTTAAAAACATTTTACTTAATCCTCGTTAGTTACATAGTCCGGCAATGTTTTTTTTTTTTTTTTTTTTTTAAGAGTTAGCCGAACATAACCTACAAGATTATACCATTACCTCGAAATTCTACTGTTTATTAAGAGTAGTATTAAGTATAAATAATAATACAACATTATGAATTTACATTAAAGCACCCTTTATGATACACCCTCTTATCATATATTTCTTTAAAAACCACAAACTATAATTCCTCTGAAACAAACTAACAATTTTTAAAACTTGTGTCAAACTTGTGACTTCCTACAAGTCTCAGTATACATAGTACATGTATTCTATGTAGATGTACTGCGCTACAAATGATTGCGCCGAGGATAAAACGATGTTTGACGAAAGTATCTAGTATTAATTACATACTTTTAAAAAACGAAAATAACCATTCATCATGTAAAAAGGACGATATAAAGATGTCTTTTATAGGCAAGCGAATCTAGTTTTCTACTTAAATTAATTGAAAATGAACTATCATGCTTATGAAATGACAATATAAATATATATGTTGATCCCATCTTCACGTGAGCTACTAGTTTTCACTAAAACACTTGTAACTATTTCACAACTTGCCTATAGTAGCACTTAATTATATTTGATAAGGTCGGCCGTTTAGGGAGATGTGTCCCATTGTCAACTCGGACCGTAACTAGAGTGGAGTCTGATTCGACAATGGGACACATCTCCCGAAAAAGCCGTCTTTAACAAATATAATTAAGTGCTACTATAAGCAAGTTGTAAAATATTTAGAAGTGTTTTAGTGATAATATAAATCATATCTGTGATCACTGGAATGTTCACATCGTTTATTGGCCTCAAAGAAAACTAAAGAGTTCGGATTTTATGAGACCTGATAAATGTTCATACTAACTTGAGTATACCTCAATTCTTTTGGAGGAAAACAGAAAAATTCAGAGAAAATTTGGATAATGCTTTAAATGATTACATCAAAGAAATGAAAAATGGTTATAGTATAATATTTTTAAATTTTATATCAATGTGTAATAAAAGTTACAAAAATTATTTTTCGTTTGTACACTCTGTGTCGGTGATCTATACAATTCCATTTATCTCATCTGAAGCATTATTATTTTAGCACAAAAATGATATTGATCTACTGACCCTTCATTCAGAGGTATGAGAGTATGATTGTTTTCAACCTACAGGGGCATTTATTCTTCTATGTTGCTTATTTATTTGTAATAAAGTTTTGAAGATTGATTCTTCTGTACACTTGAGTTTAAACACGAGGAATGGATAAGATAGGTTCTAAGCCACACCCCCTGCAAGACTGAATTTTTAATATTAATGAAGTTAATTTTTCTTCACAATGACCGACATTGATGATGTTATAAATTTTGCATCTGTTGATATTAGCGTCGTGTGCTAGTCGCCCACATATATCGTTTATCGGAACCATGAAAATTCTACATTTGGTGTTGATTGTCTCTTTGATGTTTATTTACACTTTCAATATTCTTGATCAGAGATATATGTTTACATTTTTGTTCTACTTAAAAAATATTTACAATCCCATGTATCATTTTATCTCACTTGTCATTTGTTTATATCCTCTGTAATAAGTCACACAGCTTTTCTGGACAGTTACCTTATTATGTGGACATGTATTTACATGTTATGTTGAACATGTAATTATTCATTGTATTGTTTTACTTTTGCACAACAAAGACAAAAACACGAAAAAAACGCCAGTAAAATACTAAACAAAGACAAAACGGCTCACAGAACTACAAAAATCTACCATTGCAAATTGTCAACAAATACAAAATACTTCTTATTAATTGAATCCATCTTCACAAGATGTACTAGTTTTTAACTAAAATAGTTGTACATGTGTTGGTATGTTAACTTTCCTACAGTAGCACTCACTTCTCTGATTGTTGAGGACGGCTGTTTCAGGAGATGTGTCCCATTGTCAACTCAGAACGTACCAACTATGTACCAGTATTTTAGTTTCAAAGGACTACTATTAGAAGCTAACACTTGTTAGCTAAGCACTCTGTTAGTTCCTTCTATTACGAGCTACACTCGTACTGAAGGTTCTTTCTTATTGCTCTATAAACAGGGACTGATGCATATGTTTCTGGTGTTAAAATGCTAATACGTCAGCACGTAATGTGTTGACAAACCCCAAAGCTATTCAAAAAGTTTCATTGGTTGATCATAAAATTTTCAATACTATAGATAATTATTGCTTAACTAAGTGAATAGTTTTAAACTTACTTGCTGACTGTTACAAAAACAATTATTTCACTAAAACAATTGTAAACATTTTACAAATTTTCCTATAACAACACTTACTTATATTTGTTGGACGGCCGTTTCGGGAGATGAGTCCCTTTGTCAACTCAGACCGAAACTGATATCAAGGTTTTCGTGGGTTAGGGTGGGGGAGGTATATTATGGGGCGGGTTGTGGGTGTACTTTGTGACCATTAGGAGTTATGATATTGAAAAGTGTGTGCGAGTTATAATGTAATAGGGTGTTGAGTACCTGTGTAGGGTATAGTTTGAAATGTTTGTATATTTCGTATTGTTCGATTGTGTAACTAAGGTTATTTCTGTGTTGTTTACGAAGAATTTGTAGGTTGGATGCTATGTCTTTATTGTCACGTTTTGTGAACTTGAGATGATCGGCGAAGTTTGATTGGTAATTAATGTTTGTTATTGCGTTTATATGTTCTTGGTAGTGTGTGTAAAAAGACCTCCCTGTCTGGCCAATTAAAAACTGGGGCACAAACAAAGGCACAAACGATTCATGCTGACAAAACCATAAAAAATTGACTTTGTTTTGAAGTGTGTTCCTTCATAATATAACTAAATTGATGATAACCTTTAAATGACATTAATCTTTTTTTACAATTACATTAAAAAAAAAAATTGATTTGTCTTACTTTAACACTGATTATTTTGGAAATAAGCATTCAATAGGGATCATTTTGAATGTAAATACTGTATTACTTGCCTTTATGATCCTGTACAACACACAAAAATCTTGACTTTTGTAGTCCATTACATTCAGTGAAAACTAATTAATATCTTTTAAATTATTAATTAGTTTTTTTTATTATTTTATGGCATTTCTCTGTTGGATCTGTATCTAGTTGTATTATATTGTTATTTATTATTAAAGACCGAATTATATGCAACATAAAAAGCTCGAAATATGCATGAAAAATGCTTAAAATATGCATGAAAACTTTATTATAATATAATAATAAATTAATCACTTAAGTTCAAGAATAATAAAGTTAATAATTTTTTTAGATATTTTATTTCTAAATCAACATAATAATCAAAACACAATAACTTAATCAGTATTTTTATTATCTATGTATTAATTATTACCTGAATTAAAACATTCTACATTTTGTTACTATATAAACATAAACGGTCAGGTACTGTTCCAAATGTTCGGTAGTAAAGTTGTATCTTCGATCACTCAAAATATTTTTAAAAACAGAAAAGGACCGTTCTATGTCAACTGAAGTAACTGGGCAGTATTTGAATTTGGGTGCTATTTTGGCACTTATTACTTCTGGCAAAAGCTCCATTTAGAAAACTATTAATTTGACACAATGGTTTAAAGCCTGGGTTACTGTTCGAAACGTTTTCAAACTTTTCTTTAAGTTTGCTCGGGAATCCCTCCGGCAATGAGGAGTTCAGTAGACGGATTTTATCCATTAACTGGATAGATTCAGACAACGCCAAACCTTGAGTTTCAAGCTTTTTAATACTTGCAGGTATATAGGAAAACTGAGTGGTAACCACAGCAAAGTTTTTTTAATACTGGAATAGTTAAATGCATCCTTGCACTGACAAACTGCCAAAGCCTCTGCACTATCGAAGTCGTTTACTATACCTTTAATAGCCTCGAAATGTTCATTATAAAACAAGACGGCTTCGCCCCACGTACCCCAAGGAGTTACCACTGGTTCGGGAGGTAATTACACAATTGGCAGTTTTTCTTTGTAGGCCTTGTTGCGATAAGGTGCCTTAAGAAACACTTTCTTTTGTTGATGAGATCAGTTTATTTTCATCCCCAAAAATGGATTGTACTTCTTCAACGAGGCGATGTACTCCATGAGCAAAGCACGTCACATGAATCAAATTGGGATAAAATACTTGAAGGGCTTTTCCTACCTTGATCATGTAAGGAGCATCATCTGAGAAAAACACAAACACCCTTTCATTTGCAGAAGATTCTGGAAATATTTTTTTAATACCCTCATTTACAAATCTGGTGATTGTAGAATGGTTTTACTCTTCTAGCTCTTTGCAGCCTACCAAATAAGAAGAAGAAGGCTCTTGTTTTAATGCACCAACAATTAAATTTGCATGTAACGGCCACAAGTATCTGTAGTTTTGTCAGCTGAAATCCAAACAATGTTGTCCTTGAGTTCATTTCGTATTTCTTCTAAAACATGTAGGTAAACTGTCAGTATGTAATTTTTGTTTAATGTAAATTCATCTGGTATATTTTGATTTAAGCAATATATTGCGCAGAAAACCTTTGAGAGTATGGTTTGTAAGTTTGTGAAGAGGAATTTTACTTGCAACGAATGCTTCACATAGATCCATGTTAAAGCAATTTTTTTTGGTTGCCTCTGGAGGTTAAATTACAGCTACTGCTATTTGCAACTGTTAAAAGTTGTAGTGAGCCTTTCTTTTGCATTCCTGCGATATGAAGAGTTGTCTTTACATGCTGGTCTATTTGAAAATTTTTGTGAACAAAACGTTTTTCTCACAAACTCGACAATATAAAATATTGCCGTCATATGTAAATGTTCAAGGATAGTCAGCTATCCACGAAACGACATTTCTTTTTCTGGGGGGCATGGTGCAATACACTACACGTAAACTAAAAGTAAACTGAAACAATGAAACATTGGAGTCGGACACAGTAAATTAACTTGTGGTGACACATGCTGTACGACAGTAGGGGGGATAAGCGAGGGGGTGGCACAGGCGCTCGCGCCCCACTCTGCACGCTCCTGTTCAGTTTGCTAGCCCAAGGTTGCGATCATTCAAGCGTGGTGAGAATACTACACTGTATCAAAATGACTTCCAAACCTTGAGCTTTGCATTAAATATGCATTATCAATACTTTTTAGTTAAAACATACAAAAACAGTAAAAAGTGGCTAAATATGCAAATGCATATAATCCGGTGGTTATTTATTATGTATTGAATGAGACATAATCTTCCGCTTTAAGTTAATCATTTGGGTCTTCTGAGAATTTTTAAACTGTTTTTTACAGATTACCAACTTTGGATTGTTTACCTAAAATATAGCCAAGAACATGTTTGACATCATTTCCCTTGTTTCATTAACCATCCCACTGCCACATGTGTATTCATAGGTAACATTGCATTATGAACCTTTTTCAGTAGTAAGCTTCAAGTTTATAGAAAAATACATGTAATAAACTATTGTATAAGTATTATTTTATTCAGAAAAATCTAAACTAAAAACAAACTTGGCTGTTTCTTTAGTGTGAGGTACTCACCTTTTATAAAGGGTTATCAATAAATAGTCCCTTAAAGTATAAACTGTTAATTTTTTACTTCTACAAATCCACTATTAACATATAGACTTTATATACAAAATAAAAATTTCTAAAATAGCTATCCTGTTGAAAATTTAATTTTGTTTTACACAATATTTCTATTATGAATGAACTCATAAAGATACAACACCTGCATGGCTGTGATAATTAAAATCCCAATTTTAAATTTGTTCAGAACAATATAAATTAGATTAAATGTACAGTTATAGAAAGATATAACAAGTTACTTCTATTGGTATCACTTGGCCAAAAAACAACTACTTACTGATATTTTTCAGGAGATGCGTTTCAGGTCATTCTTCAAGGGTTGTGATTCACAGACAAGGCTTAACAAGTTATATTAGTTTTGAAATGAATATTTGGTAAATTTACATTGAATTCTATAAATTGTATATGAGCATGGAAAAACATTCCTAAAAGTCTTAATAAAAATAAGAAGTTTTTTAAAAAAAGTGACTATTTTTGTGAAAGAAATGTTTTAATAAAACCTAGGTAAATTCGGCTGATACTCAAAGTTAATAAATAGACTATTTCCCAATACATACAGAATTTAAAAGCTAGCTAATTTAAACAATCATTAGGGCAATTATTGAAAACTTTTTAAACAATTTGTTTATGATAAATATTCTTTTAAGTTTTAGTGTTAAAATAAAACTGATCAAAATGAATCAACATCCTTTCAGTACAAACATAATTTCTTACTTTTACAATTGTAATATGTCAATAAATAACTAGGTTGTACGTCTTAGTGTCCTATTATTTTATAAGATCTTCATTTAAATTTATGTAAACCTAGAAAATACACCCTCAATAAAAATTTAAAAATTTGCTTTTTAAGAATCAAGTAATTGTCTACTACGACTTAATTGTGCTTCTTCTTCTTTAATTAACTTAATGAACGTCTCATCCTGAATAGCGTTTATTATCCGATCCAACACCATAGCTCCTCCAATCACTGAACCATCTACTTGCAAAATCTTTTTCATTTTGTCATCTTCATCCTAATAAAGAAGTATAAATAATAATATTCACCGTAATATTCAAGTAGAATAATAAGATTCACCGAACGTAATAGACTACTAAATTCAAAGATAAATAATTAGTAAAAAGGGGCATATAAGTATTTTACATCATTTTCATAAACGAAATTTTTTTATAAAAAGGAGCATATAAGTATTTTACATAATTTTCCTCAAAATAATTTTTTTATTCACCAGCATATAAAGACATCTTTTAAAACAATAACACAGTCAGTTTTTAGTATTGATACTTACCTCCTTTTCTAAAATAGAAATATATTCTTCCTTTATTTTCAGTATTTCACTCATAAATCTGCAAACTTCTGCTTCTATTACTGTATCATTAGCAGTTGCATTTAGTACAAGTTCTACTCTATCAGCGCTTGAATCTATCACACAATATAAAAACATGATATAAGATTATATTAGGAAATATTTTGTAAAACTTTATCTATATGATTTGTAGATGAAGTCTCTCTCTCTCTCTCTCTCTCTCTCTTTATATATATATATATTAAATATGGTGATATGTTTTCTTGTATATATAGTTAATAAATTAAAAATATTTCAAAAACAAGAATACTTTTAATGAATATATTTATTCAAAGCTTGTCGCCGATAAAATAGTATCTTTTTATATTTTAATATTTTGTCAATATTTGAACCATTATTATTTGATATGTATAATCCATCATCTACATATCTAAACCAGTGTCCATTTTGATCATATGTTTTAATAATCTTATCTATATCAATGTCTATATTTTGTAAAAATATTTCCGATAATATGCTGGACATTGGAGAGCCCATTGTTAATCCATCCTTTTGTTTATAAATTTTATTATTATACAAAAAATTATTTTGATTTAATATGATTTTTAATGTATTTATTATTTCTTGTGTTAATGTGTTATCTTTTTCAAATGTATCTATATTATTTTTTATTATTTCAAGTGTTTTCATTATAGGTATGTTATTATACATGTTAGTAACATCAAATGATATTAATTTTGTATTATTATCAATTTTGATATCTTTTAATTTTTCAATAAGTTCAATCGAGTTTTTTATATTATGAGTATTATTTAATTTTACTTTATCTTTAAGTAATAAAGCCAAATATTTTGAAATTTTATAAGAAGGAGCAATTGTAAAATTAACTAATGGCCTAATTGGTTTATCTTCTTTGTGCAACTTAATTAGTCCATTTAATCTTGGAATTTTAGGATTCTCATTTATGTAATTATGATTTAATTACATATGTAGTACATATGATTTAATTTTGTAAAAGTATTTTATTAGATAATTTTTTTCCTGAAGATGCTGATACTATTTTCATTTGTTGATTCCATCTTCGCGTGAGCTACTAGTAATCACTTACACTTTTTTAAAAATTTGACAGTTACGGTTTGAGTTGACAAAGGGACACATCTCCCGAAACGGCCGTCCTCAACAAGAAAAGTAAGTGCTACTATAGGCAAGTTAAAACATTTTTTAAAAAAGTGTAAGTGATACTATTTTATCGGCGAAAAGCTTTGAATAAATATATTCATTAAAAGTATTCCTGTTTTTGAAATATTTTTAATTTATTAAATATATATATATATATATATATATATATATATATATATATATATATATATATATATATAGTAATCCTTGGATGAATTTCTTTTTCTTGTTTTATATATACACAATTAAATGACACTTTCATAAACACAAATTTTCATTTTATTATTTTTTTTCATACATTGAAGCTTTTTGCTGATTGCCAGTATCAGCATTATCAAAATTTTCAAAGTACCTTATAGTTCTATGAGTCTTCTACTCTGGAGTCCAGAAGTAGTACTCATAGAAGTGTACTTTGAAAATTTTGATAATGCTGATACTGCCAATCAGCAAAAAGCTTCAATGTATTAAAAAAAGTCAAATAAAAATTCTTGTTTATGAAAGTGTCATTTAATTGTGTATATATATATATATATACACTGAGGTATATAGAACAAATAAGTAAAAACACAAACATATACAAGTCCAACAAAAGAGGAAGAATAAAAACAAATAATATTATTATAACATGAACAAGTTTGTACATATATTTACATAAATATTGTAAACTAAATTTTAACTTAGTTGATAAAGGTTACCAAGAAACAAAATACCTAATTAGTCTTAATTATAGAATATGTTACCTATAATTTTGCTTTCATTTCCTGTCTTAATCAGAACTCTGATGATAATATTGTAGTCTTTGTCATATTGGACTGGTTCAACCAATTCGACTTCACTATCACTTTTCTAAAATTATAAATTAAATAAAGTTGGATTAAGAAGACATAAAACATTTTTTGAAAAACTATTCTTAGCCTATAGTTATGTGTATGTGTGTGTATATATATATATATATATATATATATATATATATATATATATATATATATATATATATATATATATATATATATATATATATATATATATATATATATGTATATATAACTAAAAACATTTGTACATATGTTATTATGTTACCCTTTACTATAGTACCCTTTACTTTTTTGATTATTGAGGACCGCTGTTTCGGGAGTTGTGTCCCACTTTCAACTCATCTCCCTACATATACACACCAGTTGGTTTATTACCAACCATTCCTTGTGTCTCAAGGAGACAGTTACTACC
Source organism: Prosapia bicincta (assembly GCA_036971475.1). Lineage (NCBI taxonomy): Eukaryota > Metazoa > Arthropoda > Insecta > Hemiptera > Cercopidae > Prosapia > Prosapia bicincta. The sequence goes on along the minus strand of JBAIZL010000008.1, from coordinate 36,529,980 downwards.
ATCTTACCCCCTTCACTAAACATCCTCTATGATTCTTCTTCATACCTTTTTCTCAGAATTGGTCTAGAGATTTTAGGTTAAAATTTTTATGTTGTCATTTAGAAAATTTAATATAAAGAAGAAATTGGTAAAATGTAGTGTGTAATGGGTACCACCAATTTTCCTGGTCTAGTGTATAATAGCTGTTCCTAATCAAAATTTCCAGATAAAGTTAGACCCTAATGTCTAATATCATATCCAGAGTAGAGTTAGGCTGTTTGCTAATTATAATGTTTTTATAATTAAAATTAATTTTAAATTACATATCTTGTGATTAATTAAATGCTATTAAAAAGGACTTATATTGAGATTAATTAGAAAGTTAATAATCAAAGAAATCTTATTATAAAAGAGAATGTAGTTTGAAACTTTGTAAAAAAAATCATAATCTTTAGGCTCAATATTCACTGACACTTTGTTAGTCAACTTTTGAATCACTGTGGTATAAATCAGATTTTTTGAAATTACACTTTTGGTATCACTTGGCAAAACTACTTAATGACATTTTTCAGCAGACGAGTTTTGTATTATGTCAGTGCATTGTTCAATGCGGTGAGTCATGAACAAGACTGTTGCTCAGATGTGTTGTGTTGTGAGTGAGTGTTGTATTGGTGTTTTGTGGTGTATTATTGTTCATAGAGTAGTTGTTAATTATGTATTCAAATATAATATTTGATTGTGAGTGTTTTGTCATTTAGAATGTGTTGTGGATAGATTTAGTGGTGTTTGTATATCTCGGAGTATTCTGTTGTTTTGTTTGTTGCTTTTTTTTATATAGTGTAAGATTTTTAGATTAGTGTCTATATTGGCGTGTGAGTGTAGTGTTTTTCTTATGTGTATGGCGAAATTTGATTTGGGTTTTATCTTTTACGTGTTCTTTGTATCTTATGTTGAAATTTCTTCCTGTTTATTCTATGTAAAAGCTGGGGCAGTCGTTGCATGTAATATTGTATACTCCTGCTCTGTCATGTTTATTGTGATGTTTTTGTACTCTGTAGGTGTTATTTAGATGTGATGGATGTTTTAAATGCTACTTTGTATTTCAGTTTGTAGAACGAGGAAGCTATTTTTTGTATTGTGTTGTCGTGATATGTTAGTGTTATGTATTTTTGTGTTTGTGTGTTATTGTTGTGTTACGTGTGTGTTGTTTTTTGTGCATTGTGTTCTCTATCAAAGTGTGTTTGTATCCATTTTATAGGCTATGTATTTTATTGTCTTGAGTTTGTTATTTTATCTTTATTGTTCATGGATATGTTGATTAGTTTGTGTATCATGGAGTGGAAGGAGGCATGTTTGTGTTGTGTGGGGTACTTGGAAATGTTGTGTATAGCTCTGTCGGTGGTGGTGGGCTTCCTGTACATTTTGAATCTGTGTTATTATGTTTTGTTTATTGTGAGATCTAGGAAGTTGATTTTGTTCTGTTTCCAGTTTGAAGTTTATGTTATCGTGTAATTCGTTTATGTAATTGTGGAAGGTGTTTGGAAAACAACCAAAAATGCAACTCAACTCATACTTAAAGTTTTTATATCTTGAATACAACCAATAACCTCTTGATGTTTCTTGGTAGATCTTTGCATTAGGTCAGGGCACTATTCAGTGATATCAAATGCAATGAATAAGATATTTCAGTAGGATGGTGGCTTTAGTTCACTATATGAATAAAAAAAACCTTCAAAGAGTAACAAAGCAATTGTTTTAACCAAAAACAGTATTTTTACAAAATAATTACAATTACTGCAAGTTTTGATGACCATTGATGGGTAGGTCATTAATTATGAATGACATATAAGAATGATTATGAGCCAAACCACAGGCATTTCTTGCTGCCAACCAATCATTTCACAAAGCAGCTATTCTTAATCTGATGTCCTGCACGAGAGCAAAAACGGATTATCTTTACAGTTTTCCATACCTAATATATATTGGAATATATCAAAAAAACTTATTGTTTTTTTTAAATATTCCACTCAATAATTGTTGGACTCAACTCGTTAATGCTACACAAGATTCTGAAGAAACGTCGGAATTGCTTTCTTTGCACTACAAAATATAAATAACAATATATTAAAGAAATAACAAAATAATCTAAACAGTAAAAAATATAACTTAAAAACATTCAACTTTTGAAATAAAATTTATGGTTTGGAAATAAAATAATAAGCAGAAGTGTATTAAAAACAAGTGTAGAGAATATACCTTTTACTAGTGGTCTGAAGACGTTATCTAATTATTTGAATAGTCTATAAAATCTATATCACAGATATAAATTACTATCACTTTCACATTAGTTTATGATTGATCAAACCTTAATTTATTTTGTAAATTTGTAAAAACGTTTTATAAATTACTACTAAACTTTTCATTAGAATTCTGTATTATCAATGACAATCAACAAAAGTTGATATATTCATTTGTTAGGATCAGATGTAAACTTTTATAATCTTATTATTAATTTACAACGGATTGTTTAAATTTATTTTTAAAATTGAAAAAAGGTACATTTTGAAAATGTTCTGTAGCATCATTATAAATAACTAATCTTCTTTTAATTAAAAAAAAAATTATAACATTAGCATTTAAAAAATATTATTTCAAAGATTAAAACCATAAGAAATTATTAACAGTCGTATATATATATATATCACTTTCACTTATGTACTTAAACAAGAATCTTACTTGGTATTTATGCGAGTACTTTCAAAGACTGGTTAGTGTCTCCATCCTCGAGCATACTGAACAGTGTTTTGGACTGCGAGCTGCGTGGAATTTTCCGTTGAACTTGGTGTACCGTTAACTTCTATTTTTAGATTCATTAGCGGTACACCAAGGTCAACGGAAAATTCCATGCAGCTCGCAGTCCAAAACACTGTTCAGTATGCCCGAGGATGGAGACACTAACCAGTCTTTGAAAGTACTCACATAAATACCAAGTAAGATTCTTGTTTAAGTACATAAGTGAAAGTGATAAGTGTATACAAGAAAACAGTGTTGCATAATCTACAAATATATATATATATATATATATATATATATATATATGTATATATATATTTATATATATATATATATATATATATACTAGCTCGACCCATTCTAACCCAGCCTACACTCATTTAAAATTGTAACTTTACATGTTAATTTAATAATTTTAAAACAATGGCATATCTTTCTGTAAGAAGTTATACTAATTACTCTCTGAAATTTTACTTTTTTGTGCACTTCATAAGGGACTTGTATATCTTCCACAGAATTTCCAATTTTTAGTCTTCAAAATGACCATTTTCCAAAATCCTTTCATAATGTGTGTCTATGTTACGTACGGAATGTACCCTGAAAATATCAAGTCTTTATCTTTCATAGTTCGTCTCTACATAGATTCTCAGTCAGTCACTCAGGTCAACAATTAATATATATATATATATATATATATATATATATATATATATATATATATATACACACATATAATTATATATATAATTTTTTTTTTTTCTAATAGCCTTATCTCTTTTCCCCTGACAGACTTATATAAACTATAATCACTCATATGCTCATGAAAACAATATATATATCTTTAATCTGTGCATCTGTGACATCTGATTTCTACTCTACACAATCTGTGATTACAATTATTTTATTTCACTCTCTCATATTTCTTTTTGTGTTTTCTCTTCGATTGACAAAGACCACTGTGTGGTTGAAATATATCATTGTTTAAGTGCTTTTATGTGTTTCTATTTCAAGACTACAGAGTGGACTCTTACCAAGGTAAGTCTGTCAGTCTCCTAGTCCAAAAAATCTATATATATATATATATATATATATATATATATATATATATATATATATATATATATATATATACATATATATATATATATATATATATATATATATATATATATATATATATATATATATATATATATATATAACATTAGCTACCTATTAAATACTCTGAATACACAAAGATATATACTTTGTATATAAAGACACAAAAATCTACAAACCTCCTTTTCAAACAATGAACCAGCACCAGTTTTAGATGATGAACTATATTCAGATGAAACGGTGTCAATATTTTCACCTATGCAGTTATTTACTAATAAAAGCAAAAATACAGCTGTCATATGCATCTTATCATCAGCGGAGCTCAAAAACTATAAAGTTCAAAGAGAATCACATGGTTATGAAGATTATTTGTCTTGTCAGTTAAACACGGAGTAAGAACAGCAAGCATGTATTGAATATCCAACACTATCAGCTCAAGATTACTGATTACAGCAATCATACCAGCAATCTTAATAGTCAGCTTTATCTCAGTGCATGATAAAAAGAGAAACTTAGAGAATATAATGTTTATTATTTAGAGAAGAAAGGAATATGTAATGTAGGAAGTAATGGAATTTTGCCACAGTTATATAGAGTGGCGCACAAACAAGAGCAATATAATATTTCTTAAACACTATCTAAAGTAAATGGGTTTAATATGTTTATTACTTATTTAAAGTATTATATTCATTATAAAGTATCAACAGTCTTCTCCTCCATTATTATATTCTTCCACGAGTTTCTTCACATCAGTTTTAGGATCGATTGAGAGTTTTGTTAACAAAACTTTCAGCATTTCTGAGCCAGTAATCTTAAATAAAAAGTCTAACATTATTCAATATTTACCTCTTAAGTTTTATACAATATCATCAGCACAATGGTACAATATATTTTACAATAACAATATTGACCAAAACCCCAATATCACAAAAATAACTAATATTACAAGTTACCTAAAATTAAATGTATATTTTGATGACCATGTCACCCTCATCAGAGGGTCGTATTACAAAATTATTGTTACATAGTTTTGAATACATTGTTTTTCTAGATGAAATTTTGTAATAGGACCCGCTGGTGATGATGATAATGTCTTCAAAATGTACATAAGGGTTTAATCATAGTTAACTTGTAATATTACTTATTCTTTATTATTTTTGTGGTATTGGGGTTTTTGCCAATATTATTATTGTAAAAAAGTCGTTTTTGCCATCGAATAATTGATTGTTTGTTGTATCTTGAATTCAACTATATTTAAATAATACATAACTAAGTGAATACATGAGGGCTTACTTGCTGATGCAATTTGAAGTAATCTTTCTTTTTACGATTGTAAAATCTACTCTAGTAGAGGCTTTGCTTCGCAAAAGGAACGATTGTTTCAAAACACGTCAGCAAGTAACCCCTTACCTATTCACTTAGTTATGTATCATTTACTTATAGTTTTGCAATTACTACAATTGTACATGGCACCAGATTTTTTCATGGAAGACTCTGTGTACATAGGATGCTCTCATAATATGGAATGACATCATAATAGTCCACTGCGGTTGAATTTGGAAGTTGTGACTGAAAAAGTAAATTTTCTATTTTATTTGTACAGCTTTTAAAGCTATAAGAAAAATTAATTTATGGAACATAAATCTGAGTATTTCATAAAAGTAACACTTATATGGTTTTTAGTAAGAAATGAAAGTATATAAGTAAAAATAATGATGTATTGAAAAGAGCCTAAATATTTATAACCCTGAGAGGGTTAGCTTTGTAAAAGGAACGAATGTTTTGAAACTCGTTAGCAAGTAAGCAATTACATATTCACTTAGTTAAGTACTTTTTATATATAATTTATAAATAGTTACTTAGGTTATAAAATAATATTTGACACAAATTGTTATACTCAAAAAGTGGTTTAATTTAGGTTGATATGAACCTACTCAAACATATACTGAGCACAATTGCAAGATCACCTTCATTAAGTTTTTTTTTTTTTTTTAATGAAATAAACTGGGCAATGATAAGTTAACAATATTGTTAGGCTAGTAATTTGGTAATACCTTTCCCTATTCACATAAAAAATAAACGCTTTGCATAATCTTTAACTTAATGATATTTCAAATACTCTTGAAATGAAAATAGAAGTATAAAAAAGTGCCCAGTAATAAATATTTATTGCCTTTCCTTATAATAGATACATACTAAAACTGTGAAGGTTTTCATTGTGAGGAGGCAAAACATCAGACCCCAGAACTTCCTCTGGAAAGGAAAGTTAGTAGAGCTGTAGCTCAAAGAAAGTTCTTAGTTTAGTGTATTGGGTGTAATATTTTACCTCCTCACATTACACATCAATGTCAAATGTAACGTAAATGTCTTTGTTTTTTATAGCACAACAGGTTTGATAAGGCTAATAAGCTAGTTACCGAAAATTTGTATTAATAAAATAAATATCTTTGACTCGATGACAACCAATTTCTCATTTATTTAATACATAATTCTTACTCAGAAAAGCAAAAAAACATATAATTTGTCGAATTACTTTATTTTATAACTACTAGCCTTTTAAGTACTACTGAAATAAATAGCAAATCATTATAAATAGTTTTTAACAGTCCAATAATTAAGTTTACTATTTTAGAATTTGTTACAAATATGATAAACACCACCACATCAAAGACCTCCTTGGAAAATTAAAATGAAGAAAAGAACTACTTCTATAAAATGGTTTTATAATTGGTGTGTATTTACAAGATACTTCAGTTAATCAAAATAAATATTTATGTTCTTCAAAGCACTGAACTAGCGTGAACAGCTACTGAAAAATATTAAATGCCAAAATAAAAAGATGTTACATTTCCTAAATGTACCAAACAATAAAATAAATGTTTCTATATAGAACAGCATTATTTTACATTGCAATAAAATATAGTTATTTTACAACATACCTACAAAGGATCCAGTTAGTATAGTTTTGGTAATTAAAAATATAAGTTTACTGGACCAAACACTGAACTCACCAACAGAAGGAAATGCTAAACCGTTCGGTACAATTCTGTATAAACTGTAAGTTATTTTAAAAACACAGTATTCCAATATAGATTCAAAGCATTCAGTTATGATGAATTTTGTTATATAAAAATTATAAAACCACAACTTGATATTTAAAATAAACCATTAGAGTTCAAACCAGTGTTTACTTGGGTTCCGTTGCCATATGTATATAAATAAACATCAAACTTAAAAAGTGATAAACTCAAGGTATCTGTAGTAAAACTCTATACGATCAAGTTTTCTCCTGATAATTTTTATGTTAACTACCACAATTTCTATAATGATTATATTTTAATTTTACAACAGTAACGATTAAAACAGTTTTCTCTAACTAAACAAACACACTAAATTATTAAAACAAAAAGATCAATTTCGACAATGATGTCGCCTTTATCAGTGCTTAGCTAAGCACCAGTAGGTCAGCACTGATGAAGGCGACATCAATGTTGAAACTAGTCTGTTTGTTTTAATAAACTAATGAGTTTATTTTAATTAACTATTATGTAATGAGATTTAAAGTAAACTATCTAAATGGTGATTTATTCTCACTAGCTAAGCTCTAATACTTCCTGTACTATAAGTAGTTATTGCATAGCTAAGTGAATACAATCAGAGTAGAGTGTCAACTTCATGAATGGAACTATTGTTTCAAAGTACATGAGCAAGTAAGTTCTAAAGTATACACTTAGTTATGCATTAATTACTTATAGTTTAATCAGTGATTCAAGATGATTACAACAAACTACTTTAATTTTCAATAATTAATTTGTAAACAATAAATACATTCAGTCCAACAGTATTTAAAAGATAGAAGATACTAGTGAATGGACTTCTCTGTGAATTTTCTACTATATCATATGGGTATTGAGTTTTGCTTAATATGCCCACTCCTACATCATATTAAGTTTGTTGTATGTGGTAATAGAATCTGTTATCTTCTCTTCACCCTTGTTTTGATCAATAGCCTTTGTGTTGTGCATTGTTGATATCTTAATGAATACTTTTTGCCTTTCGGAACCAAGCAGCAGATTTTAGAATCCAAAGCGAGTTGAGTACGCTTTTCTTGGACTATGAGGCAAAAAAACATTCTGGAATTTTCAGTTTTTTAGTTGCAGTGTTAAATGATTGAATTCACTTAATAGAGGTCCTTACTATGAGACTGCGTAGCTACTGCAAATACAAGGCAATTTAGTAAATCTTGCTTGAGTAGTAGCCAAGTACTGACGAAAACAACATCATATTCAAAACTAGTCTGGCTGCTTTAATAAACTAGTGTGTTGTTTTATAAACTAATGTGTAGTGAGATTTAGAGTTGACTGTTTTAATTTTTACTGTTGTGAATTGTTCTCATTAGCTAAGCTCTAATTAATTTAATATTTCTAAATCTGATCAAACACTTCTAAAATGAAATGGACCAATGGGCTGAACACCCAAATAAATCTATGTATCTACTATAAAATAACAGAACTATTATACATTTCTTTACAGTTGCTCAAAATGTTCCCCACATGTCATTATTTTATCAATTGTTCTTTGGTTTTGCCTGTATCTTTTGTCATTAACAGACATGTGCGGTCAGATCTTCTATGTTACTGTGATGACCTGGATGACAAGGCCATCCTCATGTCAGAATTGGAGTACTGCTTAGCCGACTTGAAAAGCGCAGCTCCAGGAGATGACAACATCCATAATGAAATGTTAACTCACTGCTCGAAAAGGATGAAAGAGCTAATGTTAAACACGTTCAACTCCATTTGGGATTCGGGCAAGATCCCTCAGAATTGGAGGACTAGCAAAGTCATACCGCTTCCTAAGCCAGGGAAAGATAAATCGAGGATCGCTTCGTATCGTCCAATAGCTCTAACATCGTGCCTAGGCAAACTAATGGAACGCATTGTTTGTAAGAGGTTGTCATGGAGATTGGAATCTGGGAACATGCTGGCTGATACACAATTCGGCTTTCGACGTCACAGGAGCACCACAGATGCGTTACTATACTTCACGAGTGAAATATACAAAGGTTTCGAACGCAAGCATTGTACTGTAGCGGTGATGGTGGACTTTGAAGCTGCATTTGATAAAATCCCCCACAAATCCATTGTACTTCAATGCATGAAGCTCGGCATTAAGGGTAAAATGCTTAAATTCATAAAAAACGTTTTGTGTGACCGGCTTGTGGTAGTCTCAGTTAACGGGGCAGATTCCTCGTCGTTTCGCATGGAGAACGGAATTCCTCAGGGCGGAATAATTTGCCCGTTACTATTCAATATAGCATTGCATGACATGGCCAAGGATTTCCCCAGGGAGGTTCGCAGCATGACCTTCGCGGACGACAAGACCATTTGGGTGACGTCTTCCGACGGGGTGGAGGCTTCCCTCAGGATTCAAGAGGCTCTGGATGCACTGTCGAACTGGTGCTCCAAATGGTCGCTCTCAATGTCAGTGGATAAAACCGAGTGCACGTTATTCACCAGGCACAACAATCAAGCCACCTTCATCCCCGAGCTAACTATCAACAGAAATTTACCAAAAACCCAAAATTACTGGGAGTTGTTATGGACCCTAAACTTCGCTGGGGTAGTCACATGAACTATGTCACAGAGAGCTGCTCTTCGAGACTCAATGCTCTAAAAGCGGTTGCAAGTCGTAACTGGGGAGCCGATACGCCAACCTTGAGAATGTTCTACCAAACTTACATAAGATCTAAAACAACGTACGCCTGTGAAGTCTGGGGATCTGCTGCAAAAACGCATCTAAAGAAGATCGAAGCGATCCAAGCGGCCGCCATTCGACTATGTTTGGGATGTACAAGAACGACTCCTGTGGCAGCCATGGAGACGGAGCTGGATATAGAACCCATTCCTGTCTTTATAGACAGTCAAATATGGTCGAAGTTTCTAACTACAGCTGCTAGAGGCTCAAGTTACCCTCTGCGTGTTATACTCAATACAAAGTGCCGTGTAAAACAATCTTTCTGCCACAAAATCAACTCACTGATGGAATTGATGCCGGGATACGCCACCCCTGAACAAATCCCCACGTTCTATGAGGAACCTCCAAATGACTGGCCTGAAATGATTATAAATCTGCAACTACCTCACGGCGGAAACAAGGGAGACCACAGAGAAGTGCTGAAAGCGGAGACTCTTGAAATGATTCGAACCCAGTACGACGGATACATAAAAATTTTTACCGACGGATCCCTTGATAAAGAACTAGGCATTTCTGGAGCAGGGTACTACAACGAGTCGAATGGAGATAGATTTTTCATCCCAGCGAACTCCAGCTCAAGTATGGATGCAGAGCTGCTCGGTATTAACGCCGCATTGTCGGGCTGTCTGGGGATGATGGATAAGTCAAAGATGTGTATCCTTTCAGACTCTAAGTCAGCTCTACAGTCGCTGGCTCAGCCCTCCACTGGACCATATTCATTCCATATAGCAGAAATCAGGAGGTTGATAAAAAAGATCAATTGTGACGGAAACGAAGTCTGCCTTCAATGGATCCCTGCCCATGTCGGCATTCCGGGCAACGAGGAAGCGGATGCAATAGCAAAACAAGCTTCTAGAATGAAGCCCATAAATAAGGAGCAGCACTCCCGACTGCACTGTAAAAACGCCGGGAAAAAGTACTTTAGAGACGCCTGGGCTGCCCGGTGGGAAGCTGAAGCGACTGGACGACACCTGTTGCATTTGCAAAACAAACTTGCGTCGGCCGACAATTACAGAGACATCAAACGTCAAGTCGCGACATTTGCGGCAAGAGCCAGGACGGGACATCTGGTCACGGAAGCTTATTTATACCGGTTTAACCTTGCTGAATCACCTTTGTGCGCCCTTTGTGATGAGGAGCAAGACGAAACCATCGAGCACATTCTTCGGGATTGCACTTACCCCATCCCGGCGAGGGACCACATGAGGGTTGAACTGGAGAAGTGGCAGGACTTCCTCCTGAACAGAGGGCTGTGGAGTTTGGCGTTCCGAATATATAGGAACACCTATATATATCGGCTACAACTAGAGCTGGACGCCTGGTCTAAGAAGTACAAGAAGTACAAGTACAGGCATGTGTTTCATTGTTATAGCTGGTCACACGTACGCTGGCAAGCATAGGCAGGAGGAAGGGTAGAGGAAGCAAAACACTCTTCCACAGACATTATATAATGAGGTATACTATTTATATTACAATAATATAGGTTTGAAAAGGCCGAAAGGCCGCTATAAATATTATTTTATTTGATTTGTCATATGAACCAGATTATTTACATAACGTTTTAAAAAAATTTACTTATATCAGTTTTCTAAACAACTGCGACACCTGGAATTTCTTAGTGATGGCCTTGACGCAACACACACTACCAAAACCAATGTTTTTTAATAGGGTTAGCTTTTTGTTTTTTATTGATCGATCTCGTGTCAACTTGATACTTGTCAGCATTCTACCTTCACTTTGAAGAGCAAGTACTTGCAGAGTAAGAATTACGTTGCGATGTTAATTATTTATCTGTTGCTCAGGATCAACACTTTAAGCTCTATCTTTCCCAATGTAAAATTTAGGGTGAATATTATTTGCCCTGCCTTTACTATTTACATCCTTAGTCACCCCCCTGTTTTCCCAGAACCACTGTTGCTCAACAAAATTGTCCTATTTTCCCCTTTCCCCCTTAAGATACTTTGATTGATACCTTTTGTTTTTGTATCTTCTAGTGTTTCCTTACACAAAAATAATTATTATTCATAAGTAAATAAAGTAAGGTAGATGAAACAAACAGACACTCATGTGGGTTACAACCGTAGTCCAAATGCAATAAAAAAATCAAGAAAAACCAATCCTTTCACTTAGAGCCTTCCTCTCCACTAAGTGTGTATTAATAGTTGGGGAGGGAAAGTAGATGACTGCTGAAAGCTGTAAATGTAGCCACTCAGACACGAGAAACATCATGGCTTACAAGAATATAAGATTAATACACCTTGCTTTTTTATTCTATATATGTTTTCATACTTCAAGTGAAACAACATTTGTGTGTATAGAAATAGTGTTTACTTAATTTATTTGGTAAAAACGATGCAGTAGTAACAATGCAGATATAAAATTTAACAATAAACATTAAATAAAACAAAATATAATTTAGTTTGGAGAACAATTGAAAACTCTATTTAAATTGTTTTCAATATAGTTATATTTTTTATTGTTTTCAATATTAGTTTCTAATCTTCCCCTTCATCAAATTAATCATTTGGGTCTTCTGAGAATTTTTTAAGCCATTTTTACAGATTACCAACTGTGGGATGTTACCTTAAATATAGCCAAGAAGATGTTTGGCATCATTTTCCTTGTTTCTTAAACCATTGCACTGCCACATGTTTATTCATAGGTAACATTGTATTTTGAACCTTTTGCAGTAGTAAGCTTCAAATTTATAGAAAAATACATGTAATAAACTATTGTATAAGTATTATTTTATTCAGAAAAATCCAAACTAAAAACAAACTTAGCTGTTTCTTTAGTGTGAGATACTCACCTCTTATAAAGGCTTATCAATAAATATTCCCTTAAAGTATACAATTTAAATTTAACAATGATACTCTCTGTGTACGATTGAAGTTTTGAAAATGGAGTTACTCCGAAACGCGGCTACAAAGGAGAATATTAAAACGTTAGGAATGGCAAACAACTCAAACATATAGAAATATTCTTAACAGAAATGAAGATGAATATTAATAATGTTAACAATTTTTTACTTCTACAAATCCACTATATACATATAAATTTTATATACAAAGTAAAAGTTTCTAAAATAGCTAACCTGTTCAAAATTTAATGTTGTTTAAAAAAATATCAGTATTATTAACGAATAGATACAACTTATGCATAGTTGTATGCTTCAGCATGTGCTGTGATATTAAAAACCCCAATTTTAAATTTATTCAGGACAATATAAACTAAATCAGTTTTCAGTCAATAAACATTTTCTGCACCCTCTGTCAGGAAGAAGTAGCAACTTTCTCCTTGAACATCATCAGCAGATGAGGAGCCACATGTTAGTATAACTCCAATTTCAAAATGCTACTGATTTAATGATCTTACAACATTGCCAAACTCCTACTTTCCAATAAAAACATCAAACACTTCTCTAGTTTTGGAAAGATGCCATCTATTTCAAGAAAATCATAGGTTCCATTTTAGCATAAATATTGTGACGAATGAATTAAAATCTCTTTCAAGCCTTCCAATTATACAATCTGAGACATAAAGACTTGTACCAGAAAATAGCAGTACTCTCAGATATTTGTTGCTACTTTAGTTGCAAGCCATTTCATTAAATCCCTTCTATTAGCTCACATGCGCCTCATATATATCTTGTACAAATTTTCAATTGTTAATAAAATACGTTTTTATTCATCCAATCAAGTTCAAATAATTTTTTTTAACCTATAGTGGATGACAATTGATGTTAATAAAGTGTTTTAAAATATTTATTTGGTAATTAAATTTGTGGGTTCCAGCCGGATTTGAACTGAGAATCTTCATGTTCAAAATCTAGTGCGCCTTGGCACTGCACCAACTTTCCAATTCCTAGAAATATTTCCCAAAGGTGTGTACGAATTTTTCCCCCATCTGGTTATTGTCGAAATCTCCATTGTACAACCTTAAACTTTTGCCATGGTTACCACACACTGCCACAAATAGTGCCCTAGGGTAACTAAAATGGAAAAATAATTCACCACAGTAGGAATTTACTTAAACATTTTTTTAAAATATTACTTGTTAACTTATATAATCTTTATTTTTAACCTTCCAGCCTTCACTAGCTTATAGTGGATGACACATGATGTAAATACAGTTTTTTCAAATATTAATTTATTAAATAAATTAAAATATATAAATATTATAGGGAGCATGTGAAATAGTAGTAAAAATGAACATTTGTTGATTCCATCTTCACGTGAGCTACTAGTATTCACTTACACTTTCAGAATGTTTTAAACTTGCCTATAGTAGCACTTACTTTGCTTGTTGAGGATGGCCGTTTTGGGAGATGTGTCCCTTTGTCAACTCAGACCGTAACTTATCTCAAGGTTTACGTAGGTTAGGGTGGGGGTGGGATATTTTGGTGGTGTGGGTGTATTTTGTGTGTATTAGGAGTTATGATGTCAAAAAGTGCGTGTGAGTTGTAATGTAATTGTGTATTGAGTATGTGTGTAGGGTGTAGTTTGAAGTGTCTATATATTTTGTATTGTTCGGTTGTGTAGCGTTGGTTATTTCTGTGTTGTTTATGAAGAATTTGTAGGTTAGATGTTATGTCTATGTAGTAATGTTTTGTGGAGTTGAGATGATCGGCGAAGTTTGATTGGTAGTTATTGTTTTCTAGTGCTTTTATATGTTCTTGGTAACGTGTGTAGAATGACCTCCCTGTCTTGCCTATGTAAAAACTGGGACATGAACTGCAAGTTAGTTTGTAAACTCCAGTGGTGTTGTAAATGTCGTTGATTTTGCTGTTGGGTTTAAATTGTTTGTTGAGAGTGTTGTGTGTGGAGTAAGCTATTTTGTAGTTGTATTTTCGTAATGTGTTGGTTAGATTGTGGGTTTTGAATGATCTGTATGGTATTGATAAGTATTTTATGGGATTGTCATCTTGTGTGTTTGTATTTGGGTTATTATGTTTATTTTTTAGGCGGTTGTATAATTTGTCAATCATTGTTGGGTTGTAGCCGTTTGTTTGTGCTATATATTTTATGGTGTTTAACTCCTGGTAGTGTTCATCTTTGTCTAGTGGTGTTTTAAGGAGGCGATATATCATGGTGTTGTAAGCAGCTAGATTATGTTGGTGTGGGTGGTTTGAGGAACTGTGTATAGTTGTATTGAGATCAGTTACGGTCTGAGTTGACAAAGGGACACATCTCCCGAAACGGCCGTCCTCAACAAGCAAAGTAAGTGCTACTACAGGCAAGTTTTAAACATTCTAAAAGTGTAAGTAAAAATGAATAAATAATTACAATTAATATAAATATTTATGTACATATGAAAGAATCATTATATTAAGCAGCAAAATTGAAAGTGAAATTAATTATTTAAATTTAATTATTATTTTAAATACTGTATTAAATTCAAGTACCACCCACTAAAAGTTTAAAAAAATGTGTTTGAACTTGAGTGGATGAATAAAAAGTATTTTATAATTGATTGAAAATTTTTAACAAGACGTATAAATAAATATATATAGGGAGAGTGTAAACTAGTTGTACTATATAGAATAACTAGGTTGTACGTTTTAGTTTCCTCTTATTTTTATTGATTTTCATTGTAATTTATGTAAACCTAGAAAATACACCCTCAATTAAAATTTAAAAATTTGCCTTTTAAGAATCAAGTAATTGTCTAGTACTACGACTTAACTGTGCTTCTTCTTCTTAATTAACTTATTAAAAGTCTCATCTGGAATAGCGTTAATTATCCGATCTATCACCCTAACTCCTCGAATCACTGCGCCATCTACTTTCAAAATTTTTTTCATTTTGTCATCTTTTTCCTAGTAAAAAAGAAAATGCAAATAATTAGTAAGATGATGCATTTAGGTATTTTACATAATTTTCATCAAAATAAATGTTTTTATTTACCAGTACGTAAAGACATCTTTTAAAACAATAACAGTCAGTTTTTAGTATTGATACTTACCTCCTTTTCTAAAATGGAAATATATTCTTCCTTTATTTTCAATATTTCACTCATAAATCTGCAAACTTCTGCTTCTATTACTGTATCATTAGCAGTTGCATTTAGTACAAGTTCTACTCTATCAGCGCTTGAATCTATCACACAATATAAAAACATAATAATATAAGATTATATTAGCAAATATTTTGTAAAACTTTATCTATATGATTTGTAGATGAAGTATCTCTCTCTACATAAATACACACACACACACACTTTCACTACATGTACTAAACAAAAATCTTACTTGGTATTTATGCAAGTTAACTCACAAAGATAAATACCATCTTAATTGTCGAGCATCAACTGAACTGGGTGTTGTAGTAGTTTGTCAGGTGTGTGGAATTTCCTTTGTCACGCGGTAAGTATTGTTCTATTTTCGGATTCACTGTACTGTGGGAATCTTTCTAGTTTATTTGGGGTTAGTTTTCTCTAGTAGGTTGAATAATTAATCGGTTTTTTATATTATTTGTATTTATTCATTTTTGATATTATTTTTATGTTTATAAATTTGTAGTTGTTCTCAGATTGTCATTTTGAGGCCTTTTTGTATTTATTTTTAAAGATTTAGTGAAATTTCTAATGTTGGGAATATATGTTTGTTTTTCATGATGTGTGTAGCTAAGTTTGAGTTGTAAATGTTAGGTTTGAGGTATGCTTTGAGCTGTTCTTTATATCTGTCTTCTAATTTCTTTTTTGTTTGGCCGATGTATAATTTGTTATAGTCTGGGCATCGATTTTATATGTTCCGTTATTAAGTGTGGGACATATTTTTTCCGGTTAGTTTAGTTTATTTATTATGTTTCCTGTATTTTTGTAAGTTATGTTAATATTATTATGTTTTAGTATTTTAGTTAGTCCTTTTATGTTGTACCCAGTGAATGTGAATGTGGCCTATTGTTTTGTTGTTTGTAGTTCGATTTTAGGTTGTTTTAATTATTTAATATTTTAAATTCTAATTTATCTATAGTTATTTTATTGCATCCATTTTTTGGGCTATTTGATATATTTTTTGTTTTTCTCTGACTTTTTCTTCATTTTTTAAAGGTAGTTTTAGAATTCTGTATAAGAGTGAGTTATAAGTAGCCATTTTATGTTGTGGGAGATGGTTAGAGTAGCTTGGTATTGTATTAATGATTTGTGTAGGTTTCCTAAAAATTGAGTATTCAATGTTATTTGTATTTGTTGTTATTGTTAGGTCTAGATAGTAGGTTTTATTGTTTATTTCTTCTTCCATGGTGAATTTTATGTTACCGTGTAAGTTGTTGATTTCATTTAGGATGATATTATTTATTGCTTTATTTTGTGAGATGTATAATCCATCGTAAACATATTGTATCCAGTGTCTGTTGAGGTTGTGTGTTTTTAAGGTTTGTGTGATTATTTCATCAAGGTTTTGGATGTAAACTTCTGATATTATACTTGAGAGGGGTGATCCCATTGCTAAGCCATCTATTTGTTTATATATCTTATTATTAAATATGAAATAGTTTTAGTTTAGTATGGTTTTTAGGTTTTTTGTAATTTGGTTTGTGTATTTGGCTTAAGATAAGTAAATTTGTTTTTTATTATTTGGATGGTTTCGTTTATTGTTATATTAGAGTACATGTTTGTGATATCAAATGATATAAATTTGTGTTTATGGTTATGTTTGCTTTTAGTCTGTCGGTTAAATTAATTGAGTTTTTTATGGTGTATTTATTTTCCAGTTTAAGTTCGTGTTTTAGGTTATTAGCGATTATTTGTGATATTTTATAGGCAGGTGCATTTTTGTAATTTATTAGAGGTCTTATGGGATTGTTGATTTTAGGTATTTTGATGAGGGCGTCCATTTTACGGAGATTTAGATTGTCTATTGTGTATTAATAAGGGTTTTTTGACTGAATAAATTGTTATTGTTTTTTGCTAATTGTATGATTTCATTTTGGTATCTTTTAGTGGGTTCTTTGTTTGATTCTATGAAATTGTGGGATTTTATGAATTCTTCTGTTTTTTTGTTATATTGTTTTTGATATGATTACTGTAATGTTGCTTTTGTCCGCTTTTGTAGCTATTATTTCATTTTTGTATAGTTTTTGTTTCAATTTGTTTGTGTTTTATTTTGCGATTTTTTTGTTGATTTCTTGTGACGCTGTGTTTCTAATGTAAATTTGTTTCTCATAATTTATAAGTTTATTGCCTGTACTGTTTCTACTATGAGGTTTTCTATTGTACTTTGTATTTTGTTATATATATATATATATATATACAGCACAGCAGAAGAGTCAAACAATCCTTTGAGGCCTTAAACCTCGAGCAGATTTCTTCTCCTTAGATAATAAATTTTGAGAAAGCATTCTTTTAAAAACACAAGTCTCATCCACATTAAAACCTTTACTGACTGTAGCCTTTCTCCAAAATAAGATTTTTTAAATTCATTGGAAATAAATTGGAGGCTTTGTGGTCCACTGATGCTGATTCACCAGCTATTTTCACATAGTGAAGAGAAAACTACCTCTTAACCAGCCTTTACTTGCTGAAAATGACTGGGTGGTATGAACACCACCATCTTGAACAAATGTTCATACAAACGCCTAGCTTTTTCATGAATAAAAATTGAACTTAGAGGCATCCTTTGTTGTCATTGATCTTCTATCCACACACTCAAAACTTGTTTAATTTTTTTGGTGTTTATATCGCGACACACAGAGATAAGGTTTGTCGACTGATAAGTCCCTTCTCCGACATCCCTCCTTATACTTTCTTCATGTTTCTTTATGTAACACACTGTTGACTCATTAACGCTAAAATGCTCTGCAACAGATGCTATGCTTTCACTACATTTTAATCCATGTAAATAGTCAATTTCCCTAAGCAACGGCATAACGCTTTTTTTGCCTTTTCTTATCCCTATCAAAGTTTGATGACATCCTGACTTGGACAAACAATTTAAGGGAAAAGATAAAGCTAAAAAAAAAACAAATTCACTAAACAATTCCACAAGTAGATGCGATGTTTCCAAAACTAGCAGAGACGACAAGCTAATGCGACACCGGCTTGGTAACTGACAGTAAAAACAAAACCCGAGTTAGTTACAACTGCCGGATACGATTATCTATGTTTAGATTTCAAAAAATATTAGTAGACATAATGCTTAACGTATGTATGGAGCTGGATGAGGCGCCTTGTTGGCTCATCATTATTTGTCAATGGTAATGCCACTTGCCTATTTTTTGAGTGGATAATCGGGATGTCCTGTAATTTTGCCAACCATGAATAAGAAAAACCGCGATTAGCGAGGATCTACTGTGTGTATATATAGCCTATACATATATAAAAGTATATAGAACAAATGAGTAAAAACACAAACGTATACAGGTCCAACAAATATTTAAAAAAGAGAAATAATATTACTATAACATTAACAAGTTTGTACATATATTTACATATATATTGTGCACTTAGTTAATAAAGGTTACCTAAAAACAAAACACTTATTTAATCTAATTATAGAATAATTTACCTATAATTTTGCTTTCATTTCCTGTTTTAATCAGAACTCTGATGATAATATTGTAGTTTTTGTCATGCTGGACAGGTGTAATAAATTCGACTTCACTATCACTTATCTAAAATTTAATAAGAAATTAAAAAATGTTGGATTAAGAAAAGAGACATAAAACTTTTTTTTAAAAAACTATTCTTAGTGTCTATATATATATATATATATATATATATATATATATATATATATATATATATATATATATATATATATATATATATATATATATATATATATATATATATATATATTCTAGATATTTAAAATTATCCATTGTTTTTCCGTTGCACTGACTTTATGAAACTAATAAATCACTAATTTTGAGTAATTTTATCCACCGTTAAGTGCAATAATTTTACCTTGAGTGATGAGGTACCTTTCGGTCTTTGACCATTGTCGAATCACTGATTGTTCTCTGCTGTGGATGCTACGTCCGTGGAGCCGGTGTTTGTAGAAGTTACGCGCACTATTTCTTGATCTGTGTGTATGAGGTTTCTGTATAGTATGTCTTCTGTATATGTTGTTTGTAAATTCATTAAGTTGTTGTGTATATTTTTATAAATGTGGTATTTTTCTAGTGAGTTTAGTTCTATTGGGTTGTTATTTATTTCCAGTATGGTTAGGTTATTTTCGTAATTTGTAATTTCGTGTTTATGGGAAATTAGGTGTGCTGCAACATTTGATACTTTAGAATTTTTATTTTTGAATGCTCTATAATGTTCTTCAAATCTTATTTTAAACGTTCTGGATGTTTTTCCTATGTAAAAAGCGTTACAGTTGTTGCAAGTGATTTTGTAGATGCAAATTCAGAAAATCATAACCTATCAGGCATCTACAAAATCACTTGCAACAACTGTAACGCTTTTTACATAGGAAAAACATCCAGAACGTTTAAAATAAGATTTGAAGAACATTATAGAGCATTCAAAAATAAAAATTCTAAAGTATCAAATGTTGCAGCACACCTAATTTCCCATAAACACGAAATTACAAATTACGAAAATAACCTAACCATACTGGAAATAAATAACAACCCAATAGAACTAAACTCACTAGAAAAATACCACATTTATAAAAATATACACAACAACTTAATGAATTTACAAACAACATATACAGAAGACATACTATACAGAAACCTCATACACACAGATCAAGAAATAGTGCGCGTAACTTCTACAAACACCGGCTCCACGGACGTAGCATCCACAGCAGAGAACAATCAGTGATTCGACAATGGTCAAAGACCGAAAGGTACCTCATCACTCAAGGTAAAATTATTGCACTTAACGGTGGATAAAATTACTCAAAATTAGTGATTTATTAGTTTCATATATATATATATATATATATATATATATATATATATATATATATATATATATATATATGTACACATACACACACACACGTATATTATTTTATTAATAATATATATAAAATATATATTATTATATATATAATACGTTTTATTGTTTAATAATTTAAAACAACATAGGTTATTCAAATACAAGAATATTTATTAATTTATATCCAAAGTTTTTTGTTGGTAAACAGTACCAACATCATCAGGAATGAAAATTACAATAATGTAAGCTATAGGCATATAGCTTACATTATTGTAATTTTTATTCCTGATGATGTTGGTATTGTTTACCAACGAAAAACTTTGGATATAAATTAATAAATATTCTTGTATTTGAATAACCTGTTGTTTTAAAATACATATATGTGTGTGTGTGTGTGTGTGTGTGCATATATTATAACATAAAAATATGAGCCATAGTATAAAAGGTAGTTGTTATTTGAAATAATAATAATAACTCTTGAATTTTGAAGTCCATTATGTTCGGTGAAACTTAATCAATTTTATATTAGTTTATGACTATCTGAACTTTAATTTTGTAAAAACTTACTGAGACAGAACATTTTCAATCGCTCCGTGGCAATCTTCATCACTGTCTAAATTTTCCGCTTGGAGTTGTTGTTAGGTTAAAATCACTGACAGTGATTCGACAATGGTCAAGTGACCGAAAGGTGCCTCATCACACAAGGTAAAATCATTGCACTTAATGGTGGATAAAATTACATACAATAGTAATATATTAACTTCATAAAGTCAGTGCAACGGAAAAACAATGGATAACGTAAAATATGAAGAATATATATATATATATATATATATATGTATGTATGAAGTTATTATTATTACTTGTAAATAATTTTTTCCACCACTAAGTGCAATAATTTTACTATATATATATATATATATATATATATATATATATATATATATATATATATATATATATATAGGTTAGTTTTTGTTGGTAAAGATTATTTAGATTTTTTGGACTAGGAGACTGACAGACTTACCTTGGTAAGAGTCCACTCTGTAGTCTTGAAATAGAAACACATAAAAACACTTAACCAATGATATATTTCAACCACACAGTGGTCTTTGTCAGTATATATATATATATATATATATATATATATATATATATATATATATATATATATATATAATTTTATTCTCTCATATTTCTTTTTGTTTTCTCCTTGATTGACAAAGACCACTGTGTGGTTGAAATATATCATTGGTTAAGTGTTTTTATGTGTTTCTATTTCAAGACTACAGAGTGGACTCTTACCAAGGTAAGTCTGTCAGTCTCCTAGTCCAAAAAATCTAAATAATCTTTATCTACCAAAACTAACCTAAATATATATATATATATATATATATATATATATATCGTGATATTTCACATTGACCATTATACTTGATATAATTGCCAAGTTTGCGCTCCTCAAGCCTAGTTGAGATACGTTTCTTTGTTTGGCCAATGTACGATTTCTTACAAACTCCATAAGAAATGCTGTAAACGTCACCGTTTTCCTAGTAGATCATACCTTAGGCATTACCAAGAACTTTGTCGATGGTGATGTTAGGTTTGTAGTCAGAACGTATAACATGCCTCCTAAAAGTCTGCCAAACCTATCAGTGGTCCCTCTAATAAAAGGCAGGAAAACAGTACCAGTTTTCTCAGTCTCCCTCTCGTCTACGTTAACCGGAAGGACACTTTATAATGGCACATCTGTGGTTCACTTCAGTCTCTTCTTTTTCTCTTTTTTGATTGATAAACATCATTGTGATCGAAATATTTCAATAGTGTAATAAGTTTTTATAGCTGATAAGTTCTCATTTTCGAGCTTACCCTGATACTCATAATAATCAACTAATGCTCCTGAGAACTAGGACTTCTCTAAAGTCGACAGGCATATATACCAAGTGAGATTCTAGATGAAATACATTAAAGTGTAAGAGATAAGTGAACACAGGGAACAGTGTTGCCAATTTAATATATATATCAAAATATGTATTCTTGTGTGTTAATGAAAAATAAGAGTAATACAAATACAAGAATAATTTATTGAATTATACAATTCAAAGCTTTTCGTTGGCAAACAGCATCAACATCATCAGGAATAATTAAATAGTATATAAAACAGTACCTACCTATTAAATGCTAAAAAATATAGCTGTTAATTATATTCATGATTCTAAAAAGATTCTTTTTACAAAGATATGAAGCTTAAAATATAAAGACACCAAAATCTACAAACCTCTGCTTCAAACAATGAACCAGCACCAGTTTTAAATGATGAACTATATTCAGATGAAACAGTGTCAATATTTTCACCTATGCAGTTATTTACTAACAAAACCAAAAATACAGCTGTCATATGCATCTTATCATCAGCGGAGCTCAAAAACTATAAAGTTCAAAGAGAATTACATGGTTATGAAGATTATTTGTCTTGTCAGTTAAACACTGAGTAAGAACAGCAAGCATGTATTGAATATCCAACACTATCAGCTCAAGATTACTGATTACAGCAATCATACCAGCAATCTTAATAGTCACATTTATCTCAGTGCATGATAAAAAGAGAAACTTAGAGAATATAATGTTTATTATTTGGAGAAGAAAGGAATATGTAATGTAGGAAGTAATGGAATTTTGCCACAATTATATAGAGTGGCGCACAAACAAGAGCAATATAATATTTCTTAATCACTATCTAAAGTAAATGGGTTTAATATATTTATTACTTATTTAAAGTATTATATTCATTATAAAGTATCAACAGTCTTCTCCTCCATTATTATATTCTTCCACGAGTTTCTTCACAGCAGTTTTAGGATCGATTGAGAGTTTTGTTAACAAAACTTTCAGCATTTCTGAGCCAGTAATCTTAAACAAAAAGTCTAACATTATTCAATATTTACCTCTTAATTTTTATACAATATCATCAGCACAATGGTACAATATATTTTACAATAACAATATTGACCAAAACCCCAATATCACAAAAATAACTAATATTACAAGTTACCTAAAATTAAATGTATATTTTGATGACCATGTCACGATCATCAGAGGGTCCTATTACAAAATTATTGCTACATAGTTTTGAATACATTGTTTTTTAGATTGAAATTTTGTAATGGGACCCGCTGATGATGATGATAACGTCATCAAAATGTACATAAGGGTTTAATCATAGTTAACTTGTAATATTACTTATTCTTTATTATTTTTGTGGTATTGGGTTTTTTGCCAATATTATTATTGTAAAAAAGTCGTTTTTGCCATCGAATAATTGATTGTTTGTTGTATCTTGAATTCAACTATATTTAAATAATACATAACTAAGTGAATACATGAGGGCTTACTTGCTGATGCAATTTGAAACAATCTTTCTTTTTACGATTGTAAAATCTACTCTAGTAGAGGCTTTGCTTTGTAAAAGAAATGATTGTTTCAAAACACGTCAGCAAGTAACCCCTTACCTATTCACTTAGTTAACTTGACTTCTGTACATAGAGGATGAGGTTAGGTGTTTAAAAAATTATTTTATTGGTATTTGTCAAGTTTGTCAAATATATTAACGTTTGCAATCTCTACAATTGATTTCGTACATGCCGCCAGTTTTTTTATGGAGGACTGTGTGAACTTAGGATGCTCACATAATATGGAACAAAATCGTGATAGTCCACTGGGATTGAATTTGGAAGTTGTGACTGAAAAAGTAAAATTTCTAGTTTATTTGTACAGCTTTCAAAGCTATAAGAAAAATTAATTTATGGAACATAAATCTGACTATTTCATAAAAGTAAAAATTACATGTCTTAAAATATTACAGGATAAAAAGTTTTAGGTTTTTATCAAAAAAATAAAAGTTATGTAAATAAAAATAATGATTCTTGAGTTTTGTGGTCCATTACCTTTGGTGAATCTTATTATTCACTTTAACAATATTTTATGACTATTCAAACTTAAGATTTTGTAAATTTGTGAAAACATACTCCGAGTAAGTTTAGAGAGTCTTAAACTATTGTTAAAGTGATTAATAAAAAAATAATGATGTATTGAAAAAAGGTTAAATATTTATAAATAGTTACTCAGGATATAAAATAACAACATTTAACGGACATTGTTATATTGAAAAAGTGGTTGATTCAATTCCTTCTATTAGGTCACACTCTCCTGATATATATATCTTGTACAAATTTTCAATCGTTAATAAAATATGATTTGATTAATCCAATCAAGTTAAATACATTTCTTATTACCTATGTAGTAGATGATAATTGATGTTAATACAGTTTTTTCACATATTTATTGAATAATAAAATTATAAAAATTTGGGGTCTAGGTCGGATTTGAACTGCGGATCTTCATGTTTGAATTTTAGCCCTTTGGCACTGAGCCAACTTTCCCATAGCTAGAAATATACTTCTCAAGGATGGCTACCACACAATATTATAAATAATGCTCTAGGAATAAAAATGAATTAAAAGAATAAAATAAACAAACAAAATGGATTAACAGCATCGAAACTTGCTTCACAAATAAACAATGTGAAAGACAGTTAATCCATGGGGTTCTGTATACTCCTGCCATATCATGTTTGTTCTGGTGTGTATTTGTATTCTGTAAGTGTTTTTTAGTTGTGTTGGATATTTTAAATGCTTTGTATTTCAGTTTGCAGAATGACAAAGTAGCATAATAAATACAAAGTAGCATTTAAAACATCCAACACAACTAAAAAAATCTTACATAATACAAAAACACACCAGAACAAACATGACATGACAGGAGTATATGAAATCACATGATTCAACTGCCCCAGCTTTTACATAGTTCAAACAGGGAGAAACTTTACCACACGATACCAAGAATACAAAAAAGACATAAAAAACATACTACCCAAATTAAACTTCTCCACACACACATACACCAATAGAGACACTAATCTAAAAATCCTTGACTACATCAAAAAAGCAACAAACTAAACACAACAGAAAACTACTAGATATACAAACATCTCAAAACCATTCTAAACGACAAAACACACGCACAATCAAATACTATATTTGAACACAAAATTACCAACTTCTCTGTGAACAATAATACACCACAGACTCGCACCAATACAACAGTCTTGTCTGTAACTCACAGGATTGAACAATGCACTGACCTAGTGCGAAACGTGTCTGCTGAAAAATATCAGTGAGCAGTGTTTTTTTTTTTGTCAAATGATATCAAAAGTAATAACACAGTTAATAACCTAATTCAACACAAACACGCCCAGTCTAACAGTAAGCCTATATTATATTGTCTAATTAACATATGTATGCTACAAAAATACTACAATGAAGAATTTAAGTCAATAAAATACATTGCCCAACAAAGCACCACAAACTTACACTGACTACCAAATTAATCAACTAAATTAAACATAAGCAACACTTTCAAACAGCCACATTTTTAAACCACAAAACAAACAATAAATATATCTCCATCACTTACCACAACAAACTTATACACAAAATTGCATTCTCTTTCAGGATGAATTATAAAAAGCAATATTCACACTTAAAACCCATACAACCAAAAGAGTAAACAAACAGTAAAATTACCTCTATCAGGAATATACAAAATAATAACAAACGATTGCCCCAATAACATAAATGGTGGTTTCAAAATGTGACATCAGAGTTAGTTCCTATACTTTATTCTTTTAGTATTAAAACAATTATTTATTAAGAACTTTTCAAATAAAATGTTTCTTGATAAAGTTTGGTTTTATATTTTTAAACAAATTTGAACTTTCTTTTATAAATTACTTTTATACTTACTTGTTTCAAAACAACATCCTCTCTACTTATCATAAACACTCCAGACAAATATCTCATCAACTCTGCTTCCTGTGCACTTTCATAATCTGGAGCAAGGATCTCAACCTTGAGGACTGAAGCTTGGATGTCTATAACCCAGGCAGATATTTTCCTTCAACATTTTTAGAATCTATTTAAAGGGTAAAACTTAATTATCCATCTAATCAATATTTCTATAAATGTTAACCTATACCAGTGGTCATCGCAATTTACCAACTGTAGTTTTAACTATGTTGGTGCTCATGTATCATGTGATAATAGTGCAGTATGAATTTATTTATTAAACAGGACGCTATTTCCATAAACATAAGACATTGACCACCTGCACATTATGATTTCTTTATTAAATTAAGGTTTAGCTTGTATACTAACAAAAAATACAACTTAGAAAATATTACAGAAGATGAAATTATACAGTAAAGTTGATGTTAAAAGCATTGTTTATGAATGTAAAAACTTTAAATTATAGCTTAATATTAAATCAATAAACCTTTAGCTCTTGAAAAGGTTTTTTGGACAGAAAATCAAAACTTAGAGTGTATTTTTATAAGCATGAATTGGTCTGTGATCTGTCAACCTTAAACACATTTTTTAACGTTGTCATAACTTACAGAACTGTGGTGTTGTTTTAAATTAGTAAACAAAACCTCTTAAACCAGAAAAACTTTTTATTTATGTCCTGACGTACATTTTGAGCAGGTATTCTCAAGTTAGTCTTTTAGTAATTTCCTCTGAAGATCTTTACTTTGCAATGCTTTAAGAGGTTTTGTTTATTTATAATTATCATATCTTCTTTAATTAAAGTTGGCTGTTGTAATCATGTTGAATTCACTGATTAAATTATAAGTAACCATAGTGTAACTAAGTGAATACTTTAAGACTCACTGACGCGTTTCAAAATGGTTAGTTTGCTGAGTAGACGGATAGCTTCACAAAACTTGTCAGCAAGTAAGTCCTAAAGTATTCCCTTAGTTACTTATAACTTCTCTAACTGTTATAATTCAGATAAAGCAATCAGTCAGAACTGCTTGTGCACAACACACTTGCAATAAATTATTATAAGACACAACAATGAAAAAGATCTAAAATGAACATTATTTTAATACTGTATATAAATAAAAAACAACCACACAATTTGTCTTAGTAAAGTGCACAGAGTACAACTGCAAGAAAATTTGTTACATTCCTAAATAAAAATTCCTTGCTACTATAATTGTTATTGTTCAGTTGAATCTGTTATAATAAAAAGCCTTAGGTTAAAACTGTTTGCTTCTACAACATGGTTGTGTGTTACAAATTAATTACAACAAAAATCCCCTAATTTGTATAGAGCTAATACAAAATTTTAATATAGCAAAATGTGAAAACATATTCAATTGTACCAAACAATTCTCCATAAAGCAGGCCTTATATGATATTGATGATAAACTGCAAGAGTGAAAGCTGTGTAGACGTTATAAAAATGTGAAAATTTATATGGAAAATGTGAAAGATTCAGTTGAATAAAGGATAGACCATTATATCCAGAGATGAAGTTGATAAACCAAAATTATGTAGCCAACAAGATTCCTGCAGCATTTTCTTGCTATATTGTGGAATAATTAGATGATTTCATTGGTTGGTAATATTGTCAAGTAAATTAAAATATTAAGAACAATATAAAACACAATCCTCATTATAAAACAGAAATTGAGTTTTTCTTACAAGTTAAAAAAATGAATTAACAAATAAAATGATAGGGTAGATTGACTTTTCTTAACCCATTACACCCCTCAACTTAGGTGTAGTATAAAGAAATAATCATCTATAGGAGATATAAAATAAAATAGAGAAATTTAAACATAGAAAATAATTTACCAACAAATACCAAAATTGTAATAAATGAAAGAGCAATTTATATAATAAATAAATAAAGGAATAGTAAATAAATAATATATGAAGTAGGGATGGTCGATCCAGTGAACTTAGCGGACCAGTGATTTTAGTGACAGCGACAGGCTTAGATCAGTGATTTTTACCGGTGTGAAGGGATACTGAGCCTCTCTGTATCTGCCAATAACAGGCTAGCATACCACACTGGGGAAATGACTCTACACCTTGCTTTTTTTTGGAAAGCTACTTTTATTTAAAAATAAACTCTTACAAAATTAAGAACAAACTACCGAGTATACTGAAATTGCGTTACTGTACACAACAATCTCACTGTAGTGAAACCTGACACAAATCATCCACTTAGACATGGCATAAATGAGTAGAACCAGTGAAACTGATAAACTAACAAATGACAGCCATGATAAAATATCAGTAGCTTTTCGTCAGCTACTGTGACATTTTGCAAAATTACAACAGAGACAAACAGTTCTCCCCTTCAGTCATGGACACTGCACGACAATCGGCTCCATGAACCCAGCGGTGAGAGTAGAGTCAATGAAAGCGACAAATCAACCAATGACAGCCGCAGTAAAATATTAGTAACGTGTCATCCAGCGACTTTGTGAGGTGCGTGTACGTGAGTGCATGTGTGTGTGTATGTAAGATCCTTAAATATTAATTTTACATAAACGTTGATGTTTTATTGTGCCTACCTAAAATTCTGTTGCAGTATCCTTTAATTTTCTCCACCATAAAAACTATATTTCCTTTTGCATCATGCACAATTTTTATGTTTTCTGATATGTTTCCAACCTAAAAATTAGTAAAATAATTATTGCACACAAAATGAAAACATGCAACAAAATAAGATGTCTAATAGAAGATATTTTAAAAATAATCTATTGATATTTTTTATTTAGAAAATACCAAATCATATAAAACTTTAAATTTTTAAAGTTATTAATTATTTTAAAAATTTTATCCCTCCAATTTATCTATGAGTAATTTTTTGTACTATTTTAGTACATTTATCAGTATGCCTTGTCAAATGGTATATTACTTAAAGTAAATAGCAAAACATATCTTCATTCAATTTTTTAACACAACAATTTTATAACTAATATTTTTTTCACTGACTTTTTTTAATTTTGAGGATAGTAGTATACCAAATAGCAAAAGATGTATTTTTATATAAACAAACATTAGTTTATCAAGCATTAGCTGTATGAACAAACATAAACATTTTTAATTTCAGAAGAGATCATTACACTTTATCAACATTTATTTAAGCATAATCTGCAATAGTTGAACAAAAACTTGGTTGATACGTGAATCAAAAAACCTTGATTTATTAAAAATTCTGCTATGTTTCGACGACTGAATTGTCGTCTCATTTAGGCCTGATCTCCTCCTTTGTAATATTTTCAAAGCTAATAGAACCAGAAGACAACTTCCCTTCTACATTTTTAATAAGTTCAATAGTATAGAACATTTGTTTAGCCTACTAATAGTAATACGTGGGTTAGACGAACAATCTTATATTTAACTTATTAAAATGTAGAAAAAAAGATGTCTTCTGGTTCTAATAGCTTTGAAAATAGTACAAAGGAGGAGATCAGGCCTGAATGAGGATGACAATTTAGTTGTCGAAACATAGCCAAATGTTTAATTAATCAAGGTTTCTTGACTCACGTATCAACCTAGCTTGTGTTCAACAAAAAATTTTTCTAATTGTACACCTTATCATAATCTGCAATATATAATATTATTTTAAAATATAAATACTTACCTTTTTGAACACATGAATTACAGGCCTTTTCTGAATTTGTTTCTGATGTTCAATTAGTAATACAGAAGATTGATTTTGTAATTTGAGATCATTCTTCCTTGGGACAGGATTGTCTGGGATTTTCTCCAATTCACTGTATAGTTTTTTCAAATTTCTTGTTAGTCCATGGTTTTCATTCCTAAATATAAATAAATTAGATTAGAATTTGACTTGTAAGACAGAATAATTATTAATATAATAATTAAAACTCAAAAGACACGTCGTAAATAAATTTGTTACTGAAACTTGTTTCAATGACAAAGTAAACATTTTCAATGAATACACCTACAATTATTAATGTAGTTAAATATAATTATACGTATGTAAAACCTTTTTATGATCATAAATATAAACTAATCACCATCCTGTGTTTAAATTATTTTATACTGTATAACATAATAAATTATTATGGTTTAGCTACAAAAACAGAATAATATAAATGTGTATGATTCGAGATTAAAGTTTCTTACCCAGGGAGAATATAAATATTTACTTGACTAGTAACCTAATGTCAGTTTAGACATATAATATTAAGTGGTGCTTGAATGATTGTGTTGTAACAAATATAAAGTCACTAAACACTTTTGAATGTTTATGAACTTGCCTGTAGTAGCACTTACTTATGTTTGTTGAGGACAGCCGTTTTTGGAGATGTGTCCCATTTGGCAAGTTCATAAACATTCAAAACTGTTTAGTGATAACTAGTAGCTCACATGAAGATGGAATCAACAAATATAAATATAAAGTACTGATATAAAAATGAATTATTGATATTAAAAAACATTGACTGAAAGCTATTTAAAATTTTAGAGTTAGTTACTTTTATCCCAAACATCAATAACTTTATAATCTAAGTCTAAACATTTGTTGATTCTATCTTCGCGTGAGCTACTAGTAATCACTAAACACTTTTAAATGTTTTAAACTTGCCTATAGTAGCACTTACTTTGCTTGTTGAGGACGGCCGTTGAAAGGGACATATCTCCCGAAACGGCCATCCTTAACAAGCAAAGTAAGTGCTACTATAGGCAAGTTTAAAACATTTAAAAGTGTTTACTAAATCTAAAGTTATTATTTCCTTCATACAAAGTGTCATTGTAAATGAAATTCTCAGAAGGATCAGTAGAAAACTTCTGTTAAAAAGGTTCCAAAAGTGATATAAATTGGGGTTTAATTAATCATATAAATATAAAAAACAAAATTAAAGACAACACTTAACACATTCGCTGCAGGTTCAAAATAGCAATTATAACTTATATTTGTAGATATTTTAGTTTAAATTTTAAAATGGAAATTTTTGTTTTACAGTATTCCCAAAAACATTTTCATTTGTTATGAAATCAGGTTCCTATACACTGACAAGGATTCCTTAGTGTGATCTAATGCTTTAGGTCTTAGTATCAAGTTGTTATTTTATTCAGGTTAAATGCAAAATTTTTCTTGGTTGTCATGAATAACACCATCCATGAGTTATGACTCTATTGTTTAAGTACAATTAATTATACAAATAATTTATTGGACCATTTGAGTTTATTCTGCAAATTAATTTTTCTCTTGTACCCCATTACCAGGTAAGATTATACTTGATATAAATGATTGAAGTGCAGTTTCAATATCTAAACGAAAATAGCAATAATAAAATATATTTGTAGATATTTTAGTTTATATTTTAAAATTGACAATTTTGAGTTATTCTCAAAAACATTTTCATTGGTCTTTATTATTAAATTAAAATACAGTAAAATTTAAGATGTTTCTAAATTAATGGATTAATTTAAAAGTGAGAAAACACTTGTTACTAGTAACAAAAGTATACTTGTTACTATATTACAAACAGTAAAATTTGTTACATAACTTGTTTATAATTATATTGATTCTTTACATTGTGTTAGTTAAAAAATTATGACATTTTTTAGAAAAAAACATATGTTTTAACATATGAAAAAAATGTGTTTTTTATATGAAACATGTATACATGCAATTGTGACGTAATTACTACCGATGGCTCACTAAGCAAGGATGTCACTGTTGTGTGACAAGTATATTTTACTACTTTTGGTATCAATTGGCAAAAAAACACTACTTACTGATATTTTTCATCACATATTTTGCAATGGATCAGTGCATTGTTCAATGTTGTGAATCATGGACAAGACTGCTGCTCTGGTGTGTTGTATTATTGTGAGTCTAAGGTGTTTTGGTGTTCTGTGGTGTGTTTTTGTTCATAGAGTAGTTGTTAATTATGTGTTCAAATATAGTATTTGAAGAATTTGTGAGTGTGTTTTGTAGTTTAGAATGAATTGTGGATAGTTTTTGTGGTGTTTGTATATCTCACAACTTTCTGTTGTTATATTTTAAATAATAAATTCCAAGTTCAATATCAGTTAACTATACAAATAAAGAGAGCATTATTACGAATTATTATAAAATCAAGAAAAACCTATAATTACAAATAACGTAAAACATGTATAAACTTTTATGTGCATAAAAGGCTAACACATCAAAAGAGTGTACAAGATTTATAATGTTTAAAACATTTTGTAGCCAAGGGCTTATTTTTGTTCACATCACGTCAATTATCTATTTAAAAATATAAATTGTTTTAAATTCTTCATGCTTACATTACTCATGCTCAAGAATGTTCTGTTGTTACTTTAATAAGCCATAATGAAAAACAAAATAATAGTCAAGACTTATTTCCTAACAGAAATAGAAAAACGTGGGTCTAGCCTACTTTTACCAAGAGACTTACCTCAAGACGCTTTTCGAAAGTAAAGCTACAACCTTATCTATGGCTTCTGTAGCTTTTATCTCTGACTGAGGAACATAAATAAGTTTTTTGTTTCCTGCAACTTCCTGAAAAAAACTTGCATTAAATATACTATATGCACTACACTGCACCTTACACATGTATAAAATTAAATTCAGCAACAGCTGGACTACTTTAGATTTATATTCCCAAGTCAATATAAACTACCTTAAAAAAAAGAACAATTTCGGAGCTACGTAAACAATTCAACATTTTGTTACAGCATGTAAATATTATTGTGGTCGAAAATATAAACAGTAATGTTGCTCACATGCCCTACGAGCAGTTCTGAGCTGGATGTAGTTTGGTGTTTTATAGCAAGAGAGTCAGCTTTTTATGCTTCAGTAGAGCCATTAAAGGTTTTGTTGCACAATATACTAATTAGGGACAGGCCAATACCAAAGATGTTTGATTCCGATTCTCAAATTTTTGTTTAGATTCTCGATTCTTTAAAGTTATATAGGCCTAGATGATATTCTCTAATAATGAATTATATAAACATCTTAATCATATGGTGAAGCCTTTTAAAAGTTCTGTTTTAATGTACTAGGCTACACAAAATGTCCAACCTTGGCTTATTTAAAATTACAATATAACTTCAGTATTAGTCATTTCAGTTTGTATAACTGGAGAAATTGGAACTACCTTTTCCTTGTGTTTTGTTTCAACATGTAGGCCCTATGAAGTGGCGGCAGAGTAGTGGAGGTCAGAAAAGGGGAGGAAGAGTGAGAGGAGTGGTGACAAACATGTAAGCCCTATGAAGTGGCGGCAGAGTAGTGGAGGTCAGAAAAGGGGAGGGAGAGTGAGAGGAGTGGTGACAAACATGTAAGCCCTATGAAATGGCGGCAGAGTAGTGGCGGTCAGAAAAGGGGAGGGAGAGTGAGAGGAGTGGTGACAAACATGTAGGCCCTATGAAGTGGCGGCAGAGTAGTGGCGGTCAGAAAAGGGGAGGAAGAGTGAGAGGAGTGGTGACAAACATGTAAGCCCTATGAAATGGCGGCAGAGTAGTGGCGGTCAGAAAAGGGGAGGGAGAGTGAGAGGAGTGGTGACAAACATGTAGGCCCTATGAAGTGGCGGCAGAGTAGTGGCGGTCAGAAAAGGGGAGGGAGAGTGAGAGGAGTGGTGACAAACATGTAGGCCCTATGAAGTGGCGGAAGAGTAGTGGCGGTCAGAAAAGGGGAGGGAGAGTGAGAAGAGTGGTGACAAACATGTAGGCCCTATGAAGTGGTGGCAGAGTAGTGGCGGTCAGAAAAGGGGAGGGAGAGTGAGAAGAGTGGTGACAAACATGTAGGCCCTATGAAGTGGCGGCAGAGTAGTGGCGGTCAGAAAAGGGGAGGGAGAGTGAGAAGAGTGGTGACAAATATGTCGGCCCTATGAAGTGGTGGTCAGAAAAGGGGAGGGAGAGTGAGAAGAGTGGTGACAAACCTGTAGGCCCTATGAAGTGGCGGCAGAGTAGTGGCGGTCAGAAAAGGGGAGGGAGAGTGAGAAGAGTGGTGACAAACATGTAGGCCCTATGAAGTGGCGGCAGAGTAGTGGCGGTCAGAAAAGGGGAGGGAGAGTGAGAAGAGTGGTGACAAACATGTAGGCCCTATGAAGTGGTGGCAGAGTAGTGGCGGTCAGAAAAGGGGAGGGAGAGTGAGAAGAGTGGTGACAAACATGTAGGCCCTATGAAGTGGCGGCAGAGTACTGGCGGTCAGAAAAGGGGAGGGAGAGTGAGAAGAGTGGTGACCAACATGTCGGCCCTATGAAATGGCGGCAGAGTAGTGGCGGTCAGAAAAGGGGAGGAAGAGTGAGAGGAGTGGTGACAAACATGTAAGCCCTATGAAGTGGCGGCAGAGTAGTGACGGTCAGAAAAGGGGAGGGAGAGTGAGAAGAGTGGTGACAAACATGTAGGCCCTATGAAGTGGCAGCAGAGTAGTGGAGGTCAGAAAAGGGGAGGGAGAGTGAGAAGAGTGGTGACAAACATGTCGGCCCTATGAAGTGGCAGCAGAGTAGTGACGGTCAGAAAAGGGGAGGGAGAGTGAGAAGAGTGGTGACAAACATGTAGGCCCTATGAAATGGCGGCAGAGTAGTGGCGGTCAGAAAAGGGGAGGAAGAGTGAGAGGAGTGGTGACAAACATGTAAGCCCTATGAAGTGGCGGCAGAGTAGTGACGGTCAGAAAAGGGGAGGGAGAGTGAGAAGAGTGGTGACAAACATGTCGGCCCTATGAAATGGCGGCAGAGTAGTGGCGGTCAGAAAAGGGGAGGAAGAGTGAGAAGAGTGGTGACAAACATGTCGGCCCTATGAAGTGGCGGCAGAGTAGTGACGGTCAGAAAAGGGGAGGGAGAGTGAGAAGAGTGGTGACAAACATGTCGGCCCTATGAAATGGCGGCAGAGTAGTGGCGGTCAGAAAAGGGGAGGAAGAGTGAGAGGAGTGGTGACAAACATGTAAGCCCTATGAAGTGGCGGCAGAGTAGTGACGGTCAGAAAAGGGGAGGGAGAGTGAGAAGAGTGGTGACAAACATGTAGGCCCTATGAAGTGGCAGCAGAGTAGTGGAGGTCAGAAAAGGGGAGGGAGAGTGAGAAGAGTGGTGACAAACATGTCGGCCCTATGAAGTGGCGGCAGAGTAGTGGCGGTCCGAAAAGAGGAGGGAGAGTGAGAAGAGTGGTGACAAATATGTCGGCCCTATGAAGTGGCGGCAGAGTAGTGGCGGTCAGAAAAGGGGAGGGAGAGTGAGAAGAGTGGTGACAAACATGTAGGCCCTATGAAGTGGCAGCAGAGTAGTGGAGGTCAGAAAAGGGGAGGGAGAGTGAGAAGAGTGGTGACAAACATGTAGGCCCTATGAAGTGGCGGCAGAGTAGTGGCGGTCCGAAAAGAGGAGGGAGAGTGAGAAGAGTGGTGACAAACATGTCGGCCCTATGAAGTGGCGGCAGAGTAGTGGCGGTCCGAAAAGAGGAGGGAGAGTGAGAAGAGTGGTGACAAATATGTCGGCCCTATGAAGTGGTGGCAGAGTAGTGGCGGTCAGAAAAGGGGAGGGAGAGTGAGAAGAGTGGTGACAAATATGTCGGCCCTATGAAGTGGCAGCAGAGTAGTGGAGGTCAGAAAAGGGGAGGGAGAGTGAGAAGAGTGGTGACAAACATGTAGGCCCTATGAAGTGGCGGCAGAGTAGTGGAGGTCAGAAAAGGGGAGGGAGAGTGAGAAGAGTGGTGACAAACATGTCGGCCCTATGAAGTGGCGGCAGAGTAGTGGCGGTCCGAAAAGAGGAGGGAGAGTGAGAAGAGTGGTGACAAATATGTCGGCCCTATGAAGTGGCGGCAGAGTAGTGGAGGTCAGAAAAGGGGAGGGAGAGTGAGAAGAGTGGTGACAAACATGTAGGCCCTATGAAGTGGCAGCAGAGTAGTGGAGGTCAGAAAAGGGGAGGGAGAGTGAGAAGAGTGGTGACAAACATGTCGGCCCTATGAAGTGGCGGCAGAGTATTGGCGGTCCGAAAAGAGGAGGGAGAGTGAGAAGAGTGGTGACAAACATGTAGGCCCTATGAAGTGGCGGCAGAGTAGTGGAGGTCAGAAAAGGGGAGGGAGAGTGAGAAGAGTGGTGACAAACATGTAGGCCCTATGAAGTGGCGGCAGAGTAGTGGCGGTCAGAAAAGGGGAGGGAGAGTGAGAAGAGTGGTGACAAACATGTAGGCCCTATGAAGTGGCGGCAGAGTAGTGGAGGTCAGAAAAGGGGAGGGAGAGTGAGAAGAGTGGTGACAAATATGTCGGCCCTATGAAGTGGCGGCAGAGTAGTGGAGGTCAGAAAAGGGGAGGGAGAGTGAGAAGAGTGGTGACAAACATGTAGGCCCTATGAAGTGGCGGCAGAGTAGTGGCGGTCCGAAAAGAGGAGGGAGAGTGAGAAGAGTGGTGACAAATATGTCGGCCCTATGAAGTGGCGGCAGAGTAGTGGAGGTCAGAAAAGGGGAGGGAGAGTGAGAAGAGTGGTGACAAACATGTAGGCCCTATGAAGTGGCAGCAGAGTAGTGGAGGTCAGAAAAGGGGAGGGAGAGTGAGAAGAGTGGTGACAAACATGTCGGCCCTATGAAGTGGCGGCAGAGTAGTGGCGGTCCGAAAAGAGGAGGGAGAGTGAGAAGAGTGGTGACAAACATGTAGGCCCTATGAAGTGGCGGCAGAGTAGTGGAGGTCAGAAAAGGGGAGGGAGAGTGAGAAGAGTGGTGACAAACATGTAGGCCCTATGAAGTGGCGGCAGAGTAGTGGCGGTCAGAAAAGGGGAGGGAGAGTGAGAAGAGTGGTGACAAACATGTAGGCCCTATGAAGTGGCGGCAGAGTAGTGACGGTCAGAAAAGGGGCGGGAGAGTGAGAAGAGTGGTGACAAACATGTAGGCCTTATGAAATGGTGGCAGAGTAGTGGCGGTCAGAAAAGGGGAGGGAGAGTGAGAAGAGTGGTGACAAACATATAGGCCCTATGAAGTGGCGACAGAGTACTGGTGGTCAGAAAAGGGGAGGGAGAGTGAGAACAGTGGTGACAAACATGTAGGCCCTATGAAGTGGCGGCAGAGTAGTGGAGGTCAGAAAAGAGGAGGGAGAGTGAGAAGAGTGGTGACAAACATATAGGCCCTATGAAGTGGCGGCAGAGTAGTGACGGTCAGAAAAGGGGCGGGAGAGTGAGAAGAGTGGTGACAAACATGTAGGCCCTATGAAGTGGTGGCAGAGTAGTGACGGTCAGAAAAGGGGCGGGAGAGTGAGAAGAGTGGTGACAAACATGTAGGCCTTATGAAATGGTGGCAGAGTAGTGGCGGTCAGAAAAGGGGAGGGAGAGTGAGAAGAGTGGTGACAAACATATAGGCCCTATGAAGTGGCGACAGAGTACTGGCGGTCAGAAAAGGGGAGGGAGAGTGAGAAGGGTGGTGACAAACATGTAGGCCCTATGAAGTGGCGGCAGAGTAGTGGCGGTCAGAAAAGGGGAGGGAGAGTGAGAGGAGTGGTGACAAACATGTAGGCCCTATGAAGTGGCGGCAGAGTAGTGGCGGTCAGAAAAGGGGAGGGAGAGTGAGAAGAGTGGTGACAAACATGTAGGCCTTATGAAATGGTGGCAGAGTAGTGGCGGTCAGAAAAGGGGATTGAGAGTGAGAAGAGTGGTGACAAACAGACCACAAAAGCTTCCGATCGTCTATGTTGTTGCGTCATAAATAATAATAATATTATCGTGATCTACAATAGACATTTGCTTTAATAGTTTAATTCATTCAAAGCAAGTAATACTTGAATAAGACATAGTTAAAAATTAATTATATTTCCTATATATTAAACCACATACGTATTTTATCAGTTAAAAAAACAAGTATCAGAATCCGGACTTAAATCAATGGAAAATCGAGTATCGACGATTCCTCGATACCATTAGAATTGACGATTCCTTGATAACATTAGAATCGACGATTCCTGGAATCAAGAATCGGAATCAGCCCATCCATAATACTAATATATAGTTTTAAACAATGAAGTAATTAATACTTAGACACTTATGGCTTGTTTTCTTCTTTTACACTCGATTAGGGAAATCCTATACTATCCCAGAATTGAGAGTATATCTGGCCTAGACAATTAAAGAATAAGCAAGAAAATGAAAATTTCATGAACAAACAAAGGTCAAGTGATACAGAAAACCACATTTGTAACAGTCAAAATCTAATTGAGAGTAATTGTTGGAAAAATCACTAAAGGCAAAAACCGATCTTTAAAATGCAAAAGTAGTTCGAAGTTTTTTGTATATCAGCAAATCAATCTTTCTTCATTAAAACAGCAAGTCTTGTTTCTGGGCAAAAAGACTTCAAAAAAAACTATATAGTATGCTGGTTTCATTATTTTTAAAACGATTTATCAAAACATAGCTACTCTACACCAGATTCCAATCAAAATTATAGATTTCCAATTATTCTTTTGGCACTAAATCAAATCCCATAGTTAGACTTTTTAGAAAATATTGGTTTGAAAAAAGTAGAAACACCAAATTACTTTCGCCACATTAAAGTTGAAACAGATCCTTCATGTGTGTTTTTTTAAACGTTTATTATTTATTACTACTTCATTATTTTTACTACTATTTTAACTACTTCATCAGCATTGTCTGTAAACAATTTTATATGTGCATAATTGGGAAGTATGATTATCGCCATTTTGTTTACATTTCTTACATTGCAGAATGTAAATTCAATTTACTTCAACTTCAATGATAATCTACAACTCTGAATTTTTAATTATTAATATACTTTTATGGTGTTAATTCTTATTTTATTTCAGTTTTACTTTAATTAATTAGGAACTCAGGAAACCAAGAATCAATGCATGTTCACTGAGATGTAGGTACGACAGTGGCATTTTAAACAAAGGTGTGACAAAAGAAGTTGGTGTAAACTATTCTTACAAATTTTCAGCATATTTTTCCATATAGTTATAGTAACTAATATGAGCATCAGAAATGATCCCTTTATTTACTAAAGTATTAATTTCCTATATAACTTATTATATACTATTAATTTCCTTTTGATACAAACATTTTAAATCATTATTTTAAAAAACCCCTTAATATTGAAATTGAAAAGTAATCTGATTCACTTGTAGAGTTATCTACATCCTAAAGTAAGATTTTAAAATAAAAGGATTGTCTAAAAACATTTTGGTTTTCAATGTTGTAGTTTTACAAGGAGATATTAAAAATGTAAGTCAGATAAAAAAGTAACCCCCATCAGCTATTTATAAATCTGAGGAGATAAGTTTACCATTAATGTGTTTAATGAAAATGTGTAATTATTTTTTCCAAAACGATTTTACTCTATCCAAAAGATAGAATAGAATTGTATATGAAGCATAGTTCGTAAAATTCTTTTTAACCAAATTAAAGACAAAACAGAGCAAATGACTTTGCATAACTTACAGTTACATTAATAAAATCCTCGGCTACATCTAGTACTTTAGAAAGATATTTCTGAAGGTACAAATTAGTTTCCTCTTTATTTTCAGGATCAGCTACTGAAATGTAAAGTCTTTTAACATTCTTGTCCACTGTAAAATTAATAATACATTAGAATTTGTCTACGGTACAGAAAAATTCATTAGTTTGGATTGTTAAGAAAAGTAAGAAAAAAAACAAAGTATCTCTATATTACTATTAGCTTTTTAAGTACTGATGAAATGAATAGCAAACCATTATAAATAGTTTTTAACAGACCAATAATTAAGTTTACTATTTTGGAATTTGTTACAAATATGATAAACACCACCACATCAAGGACCTCCTTGGAAAATTAAAATGAAGAAAAGAACTACTTCTATAAAGTGGTTTCATAATTGATGTGTATTTACAAGATAGATTACTTAATTAAAATAAATATTTATGTTGTCATTGACATCCCTTGGCCAAAAACCACTACTTATTGATATTTTTCAGCCGACACATTTCCCACTAGATAAGTCCATTGTTCAATGCTGTTTTAGGTGTTGGATAATATATATAAATACAGTAAACTCCCGATTATCCGTGGGCGGATTAACCGGTTTGCGGATTATCCGGGGTCTGCCATTGTTTTACAAATATCCAATTTTTATTCCAGTCAGATTCATGTGTTTAAATTTCCAAACGGTGAATTACGACATAAATACATATAAGGCTTAATAGAAGTTAAGATGAAGGGAATAGATATGTAAATATGTACGTACTAATTTTTACATATTAAGGGAAGCATCCCGACGCGGGGCAGCGAAATAAAAGGGGCGAGCAGACTACTGTATATAAGAGACAATGACAAAATGCTTGGACGCCCGAAAACCTAATGTGTATCACAAGATTATAAACAAATGTCAGCTAATCTCGGCTATAAATAGTCTAGGACGAACATATGCATTATCTATGTCTCTGTCATATACATTATCCATCTTTATGGCTTTGTGACACACGTGGCACAAGTAGACACTGTGCGACAAAATGGTTCTCAAGAAACTTAGATCGCACATTAAAGCTAAATCAATGCTCACAAAAAACAGACGAAAGTGACAGATTTTTTTGTTTAAAAGTGAAAGTATTATGTGTAAAGGAAATTACATATGTACATACATACTTACTTTTGACATATACCTATGTACGTATTGTAAATAGTTAGACATATAAATGTACATGTTATAATCCGTCAAATACATCGACATTTTAAATTATTTTCTGTATTTATTTTGTATAATAATCAATTATTTATCGATCGTTTTGCGTATTCTTTGTTCATAGCGGATTATCCGGGGAATTCGTTATCCGGCGTTACCGGGCCACCCTATTCCACGGATAATCGGGAGTTTACTGTATATATATATATATATATATATATATATATATATATATATATATATATATATATTTATATTGATATTTTATCGTTGTCCATTATTTTTCCGTTGCACTGACTTTATGAAGTTCATATATTACTATTGTAAATATTTACTATTTACAATAGTAATATATCAACTTCATATATATATATATATATATATATATATATATATATATATATTAAATATGGTGATATGTTTTCTTGTATATATAGTTAATAAATTTAAAATATTTCAAACACAAGAAACTTTTAATGAATATATTTATTCAAAGCTTTTCGCCAATAAAAAAGTATCAGCATCTTCAGGAAAAATAATTATCTAATCATATAATATTTCTAATAATATAATAATAATAATTTATAATAATAATAATTATAAATAAATTAATTATAATTTAAATTAA
The DNA here is from genome assembly GCA_036971475.1 of Prosapia bicincta. Lineage (NCBI taxonomy): Eukaryota > Metazoa > Arthropoda > Insecta > Hemiptera > Cercopidae > Prosapia > Prosapia bicincta. The sequence goes on along the minus strand of JBAIZL010000008.1, from coordinate 36,488,295 downwards.
TTATAATAATAAATTATAATAATAATTTATTAATAATAATAATTTATAATATTTCTTGTGTTTGAAATATTTTAAATTTATTAAATATATATATATATATATATATATATATATATATATATATATATATATAACCTAGTGGCAATAGTCCAAAACTGCAATCTCTTGGAAATAAATAAATAGATACATATAAAAACATATCACACTATTGAAATATTTTGATCACACAATGATCTTTGTCAATCAAAATAGAGAAAAAGAAAAGACTGAAGAGAACCACAGATGTGTATAAATATCCAAAAGTCACAGATTCACAGTATATGATATATTACTATATGTGATTTGTATAAATATTGATTATTTGAAACTAGATATTAATAGTCTGTCAGAAGGAAGGTAAATGGAGTTGTTAAAAATGGTAGAAGTTAGGGGGAAGGTAGAAATAGTTTTATCTGATGTTGAGGCTAGGAGGTTCTCTAGATTTGGTGTACCACTGGTATGACAACTCCCATCTTCTCAATTCTGAAGGGTTGCAATCAGGGGGAGGGCCTTAATTATTTTGGTGCTATATCAATCATTGAAAGATATAATGTGACTAGCAGTGTGTTGAGCAGTTAGCCTGTCTATGTTCATGGTTCCAACCTCATGTCTGTGGCCATTCATTCTGATGCTCAGACCATCCGTGGTAAGGCCTATGTACTTTGCCGAGCAAAATATACATTGCATCTGGTATATTATATTTTTGAATGTACAAGTATGATGACCCCGAATCTTGAAGTCCACATTGGTTGCTAGGCTATGGAAACTATTTGTTGGGATGTGTATTGGACATCTCTTGCATCTAGGTCTATTGCACGGAAAGGAGCGATGAGGAAGTTTAGGCGGCTTTTCAGTACTTGGATCTGGTAATTTTGGATGTACTAAAATATTTTTCAAATTAAAAGGTTGTCTGAACCAAATATGTGGTGGATTTGAGAAATGATCTTTTGTGTGGGTGGAAGCTTGAAGAATCTTGAAGCCATCCTTTAATATTTCATTCAGCTTCCGTAGGCCTGGATGGTAATCTGTAACTAACGACAGTTTGTTGTCTTCCATAAGTAGACTGGGTTCATCAGATGATTGACCTAAGCGGATTTGATCCTCAACAAATGGTTTAGGATATCCTCTTTTTTGGAAAACTAGTAAGGTCTTTCTATTAAAGTCCTCCAATGGTCTGTCACTGGAACAAATTCTCTTGCCCCTGATTGCCTGACTGTATGGTATGAACCTTTTTATATTCATAGGGTGGTTGCTATTGAAATTTAGGTATTGTAGATGGTTTGTCGGTTTGATGTGGACACCTGTATAGATATTTCTATCTCTGATTGTTACATCTACATCCAAGAAGGTATATATATTTGTAGATTATGCAACACTGTTTTCTTGTATACACTTATGTACTTAAACAAGAATCTTACTTGGTATTTATGCGAGCTAACTTTCAATGGCTGGCTGTGCCTACGTCCTCAGGCTGAGTATGCCTGAGGACGACGGCACAGCCAGCCATCGAAAGTTAGCTCGCATAAATACCAAGTAAGATTCTTGTTTAAGTACATAAGTGAAAGTGATATATATATATATATATATATATATATATATGTGTGTGTGTGTGTGTGTGTGTGTGTGTGTGTGTGTGTGTGTGTGTGTGTGTGATATTTAATGTTGTCCATTATTATTCCATTGCACTGACTTTATAAAGCTATTATATGTTAATTGGAAATATAAGAACAACATTCGAACATAAGGTGCAATTAATTTTACGTTGTGTGATGAGGCACCTTTGGGTCACTTGACCATTGTCAAATAACTGAATTATTTTTCTCTATTTTTCTGATGTCATTTTTCAGTTTGTGATGTTGGTACTTGTAGACATCATATGTGTTTTGTGTATGATGTTTTTGAAGAGTGTGTCATTTGTATATGTTGTCTGTTGGTTAATTAATTGTGTCTGTTTTTATAAATGTGGTATTTTTCTAGTGAGTTTAGTTCTATTGGATTATTATTTATTTCTAATATTGTTAGGTTATTTTCGTAATCTATTATTTTATGGTTGTATGATATTAGGTATTCTGCTATATTTGATGTGTTCTTATTTTTAGTTTTGTATACTCTGATAATCTTATTTTAAATGATATAGTTGTTTTTTCTTTGTAAAATATATTGCAGTTGTTACAGGTAATTTTGTAGATTCCAGATAGGTTATGTTTTTCTGCATTTATTTTGTGATTTGGGTTATTGAGATACTTGATTATTTTGTTGTTTGGTTTTTATGTTGGTGTGTAGTATTTTTTATTGTATACATTTATTATTATGTTCTATTTTGTTGTTGGTATAATTATATGTTAGGTAGTTTTGTTTTAGTTTTTGGAGTTTTTGTGTTGTACATCTTGAGGTTTTTATAGAAACACTTGTTTGTATTATCTTGGCAAAAAAACCACCTTACTGATTTATTCAGCAGACGTGTTTCGCGCTAGGATAACGCTTTTTCAATGCTGTGAATTACTGACAAGACTGTTGCTCAGGTGTGTTGTATTGGTGTAAGTCTTTGGTGTATTTTTGTTTTGTTAATCAGTAGTTGTTAATTATGTGCTCAAATATAGTGTTTGATTGGGAGTGTATTTTGTCATTTAGAATGTGTTGGAGATAGTATTTATGGTGTTTATATATCTCATAGTCTTCTACAGTGTTAAGTTTTTTGCTTTTATTGATGTAACGTAGGATTTTTAGATTGATATCTATGTCAGTCTGTGAGTGTAGTGTGTTTTGTATTTGTATGGCGAAATTTGATGAGCGTTGTGTCTTTCTTATCTATTTTACATGTTCTTCGTATCTTGTGGTGAATGTTCTCTCTGTTTGTCCTATGTAAAAGCTTGGATAGTTGTTGCATGTAATCTTGTAAACGCCTGCCCTGGTGTGTTTTTGAATTGTATTAGCTGTTGTGAATGCTACTTTGCATTTAAGTTTGCGGAACGTGGTGGCTTTTTTTGTGATGTGTTGTCGTGATATGTAAGTGTTATATATTTTTGTGTTTGTGTGTTATTGTTTTTTGTTGCGTTATGTGTGTGTTATTAACTAAGATGTTTTTGTTGTGCAGTGGTTTGTTTGCCAAGATAATACAAACAAGTGTAAAAAACTAGTGATTTGACAATAGTCAAGTGACCGAAAGGGGCCTCATTACATTAGGTAAAATAATTGCACTTAGTGGTGGAATAATTGTTTACAACTAACAATAACTCTCTCTCTCTCTCTCTCTCTATATATATATATATATATATATATATATATATATATATATATATATATATATATTCTTGATATTTTACGTTATCCATTGTTTTTCCGTTGCACTGACTTTATGAAGTTAATATATTACTATTGTAAGTAATTTTATCCACCATTAAGTGCAATAATTTTACCTTGAGTGATGAGGCACCTTTCGCTCACTTGACGATTGTCGAATCACTGATATTTTTCTGGTGTAGATGTTCGGTCCGTGATATTGGTATTTGTTGACTTTATCTACACTGCGGACCGAACATCTACACCAGAAAAATATCAGTGATTCGACAATGGTCAAGTGACCGAAAGGTGCCTCATCACTCAAGGTAAAATTATTGCACTTAATGGTGGATAAAATTACTTACAATAGTAATATATTAACTTCATATATATATATATTATAGAGACTTGATTATTACTTAGATAAGTCAATCAGAATCTTATCTTAACCTGAATATTTGAAATTTGCACTGATAAATGTAGTTTTGCTTCAGAACTTTTAAACATTAATGTCAAAAATTCTGAATTTCAGAAATTTTTGCTAAATAAATATTTTATCAATTTTAAAATAACGTAAAACTCACCATTCAAATGTTTTGAATTTCCTTTTACCACTTCTACATTGAAAGCTACGTTGACATCATCATCATAAAAAACTGGTGTCTCCATGATTGCAAAATCCATATCTGAAAGCTTAAACCTCAAAACTGTTATTAATACTTAATTTTTAAGCTATATGTTTATTAATTGTATAAAAACATTATCCTTGCAAGTATGGAATTAACTGATGAAACAATAAGATAACATTTAAAATATTAAAAGATAAAAACACAGTGCTAAAATGAATCCTATTTTACTTTTTTTTAATATCTGAAATAAATTATACAAGAAATTTCCTTAAGTGTTTTGAAAGAAATATTTTCTGCTTTACCTTAATTATAGCCACTATATATTAAATTTCCTGCCAGATAATAAAGTATATTAGTTTGATTTATTCATTTACAAGAATATATTCAATATGAAAGTCTGTATGTACAGTGATCACTTGCTATTCGTGGGAGTTATGTTCTTTGAACTTTCCACGAATAATGAAACCAACTGTATATGGAAATGGGAGGGTTACGTTCCACATCAAAAATTACAGCTATACTGTACACTTATAATTTAGCAAGGTATATTTACGTACTATTAAAACAATTACATACATATTTATTATGCATATATATATCTATCTATATATATATATACATATTTTAAAACAACACAGGTTATTCAAATACAAGAATATTTATTATTTTATATCCGAAGCTTTTCGTTGGCAAACAGTACCAACATCATCAGGAATGAAAATTACAATAATTACAATAAATTACAATAAGACATTATTGTAATTTTCATTCCTGATGATGTTGGTACTGTTTGCTAACGAAAAGCTTTGGATATAAAATAATAAATATTCTTGTATTTGAATAACCTGTGTTGTTTTAAATTATTAAACAAGAAAACGTATTTTATATATATATATATATATATATATATATATATATATATATATATATATATATATATATATATATATATATATATATAATTTATTTACGTTTTTAAGATATGTACGCTCACACACACAGAAAAACATATCCTTAATTGTTAAACACTATCCTCTAAATTTTTAAACACCTAATTTTGAAAAATAATTTTGTAAAGAATGTTAATTTGATTTTTTAAAAAATTGTTATTTATTTTGTTGCCTTTTATTTCAAGTTCTTTACACATTTCTTTATATAGTATGACCATAGTGCTTCATCCAGCTCTTAGTTAAATTTTAACTCCCATTCTAAAGAGAGATCAATTTCAGTAACAGCCTCAGCTAACTGTTTCCCTAAACATAAATTTCACCTACAGGTTTTAATGTCAACTACGGCGATACATTTTTATGATCCTTTGTCTTCGTAATCCAAGATAGATACAGGTTTGGTAATGAGTAGTAGGCCTAGTAGTGTACAGTATAATGGATGTTTGGAGAATAATCTGATTTCTTTATGATAAATAACTACAGTAGTGTACAAAATAAATAAGATGAGAACACATTATTCTACAACCTGTACAGTAACTATACTCTCTTGTCTTTTTTAAAAATACGATACATATTAGAGGGATATCCTGTAACTTTGCCAACCGCGAATAGAGAGACAATTTTTGTATAGTCAGACCCAAAATATATATCTATCATTATTCTGTATTTTGCAATAAATCTCAAAGAAGCTTTGAGCCCTAAACAGAAAATAAATTTCAGCAAAAACACTATTATAAAGCATTTAGCCAACAAAAATAATGTTAATATATTCTGGCCAACACGTAACCTAAGAGTTGTTACTAGTAACGTTGTTAGATTACACTTAACTGGAAGTGATGTTTGTTCTAATCATCTTGAATTCACTGATTAAACTAAAAGTATTATTGTGTAACAAAGTGAATACTTTCGAACTTAATTGCTGATATGTTCGAAACAATTGTTTTTGTTTATGAAGCTGACACTCTATTTGTACACAATAAATTAGTTATAATAACTAGATGTGCATACTATTTTTGTTAGCAACAAACTTTGTAACAGTTGCTTTAGTTGAAAATTATTCTTGTTTTTTAAAATGTCTGTATTAAATAAATATATGCAGAAAACCCTTTGTAATATATGTATATACATTTTACTTTTTTAAAAAAATGTTAATAAAATCCTAGAACTGTTTATTTTTTGAATCAAAACCAAACAAATTTTACTTGTAATTTTACTTTTTCAAATTCCTTTGAGTGATATTGTAAATACAGGGGGAAATGTATGTGTAATTCAGGTGTCTTACTTACTTCCCCAGCACTCAAACTGCCTTCAATATTCAATTCCTCTTTTAGTTTCTGTACCTGTTTGTTTTCTACTAATTCTTTCAAGTAATTATGATATAGAAATGCAATTTCTGAAGCTGTTTTTGGAGCACTTGTAGTAGTGATGTAAATCAATGTGCCAATGCTTCTATTGATAAACATATAAAGCACAACTATTGGTGAGCTTTTCATCTTATCTTTCACAATTCCAATTTTTATAAATGTTTTGATTGCTATATAAAACCAAATTAAATGTTATGTAACACCCAGCTAGAATGGCGTTTTCTAAACTGTGCCAATAATATGTAATGAATTTGGTTAATTTAATATTAATGTTATTCTAGTTCATGTTACATAATAATGTTTAATAGATATATTTAAACTATTTTCTTATTTCTAGAACTATTAGTTGTTTCCTGTATTATTTTTGTAAGTGCTAACAATATTTAAAACATAAACACTCTATTAACAAAGAGAAAATTTATATAGAAATAAAACATGAGAAAGCTATTTTAGTTTTGTATATACATTTATAAATTGTGCAGGTTTGTTAAGATAAAAAATTGTATTGTCATCTTTACTAAATGAGTATAAATTAGCAGTTGGAGAATTACTGAACTACAATTTACATTTTTCAAACATAATTTACATGATAAAAACAAAATTCCTCATATAATTTTCCGGCAAAAGAAAATTATGTTTAAAGAAAACCCAAAACAATTTCCTCCTTCAGTTAAAAATTTTTAAATAAATGATACGTTTCTGAAATAAATTTATAAAATTGGAATTATACTATTCTAATTTTTTACAAAAAAGTTTCACCCCAAATCAATTTTTAAAACGAAATATAACACCTATATCAATAAAATATTAAAATTTAATAATATTTTATAAATATTAAATATTTATATTCAATAGTTACTCTTGTTTAAACAATAGTTTAATACTGCTTCTGTGGCAGGCTTGAGTCAATCCTGGCCTAGAGGGCTGAATGAAAATTTAATCAAGCATTTTTCCAAAACTCTTTTCCCTGTTATTATTGCTATTACATTGTGAAAATTCCTAGTATGGTTTAATATTCAGTTTAATCTCAGATTTTACACATTGAAATACATTCCTAAAATCTTGACAACATTCCCCCTTCAGCAAGATAAACCCACATCGCTCTTGGTCAGTAAGTTTAAATTTGTTTCTAATTACATCCTAGAAATAAAGATAATATTTTATAGATAGTTTTGCATGCAAAATTTGTAAAACTAGGTTTTTGTAGTAGTTTAGAACCTAATTATTGTTCAACCCTCCTATAATTATGTTTCTAAGTATTAATTCTTGCTCAAAAACTCCACAAAATGTACTGTTGCCTCATAAAATCTTATTTGGTATTAATTAACATTAACCTAAATACTTTTAATTTTTCTAGTTAAAACAACTCCATTGTTTGCGACACCTCTCTAGATTCCAACCCGCTTTGAATTTGTAATAATAATATGGATACAACATATTCAAAATAAAGTTGAATAAAAAGTTATAAGTATTTTTAGTAGTTACGAATTGTACAGAGCCCACTATTGTTAGAGATTATTTTGCAGAGCCCACTATTGTTAGAGATTATTTTGCAGAGCCCACTATTGTTAGAGATTATTTTGCAGAGCCCACTATTGTTAGAGATTATTTTGCAGAGCCCACTATTGTTAGAGATTATTTTGCAGAGCCCACTATTGTTAGAGATTATTTTGCAGAGCCCACTATTGTTAGAGATTATTTTGCAGAGCCCACTATTGTTAGAGATTATTTTGCAGAGCCCACTATTGTTAGAGATTATTTTGCAGAGCATGTAAGAACACTAAATATTTATACAGGTCCGACTTTATTTGACTTACTGTGAAAATTACTTGTCATTATGACGATCCGTTCTGCTTTTCTGCCTCCCAAAAAGAAGTGACGCTAGCGAGAATTGAGTTGAACTCATTGCCGCCAGCGGTGGTCACTAACACTTGCCACGTATATACTCCAGTGGTACCTTGATGCCTCTTGTTACTCTATTTACCACTTCCCCACATCCGATTCATAATATAACAGGAAAGTAATAGTAACATATTTATGATAGCCTAACCCAACCTAACCACCACGGTATAACAGTGGCCTCTGTATAATACTTAAGTACCGTATTTCTAAAGATAATAAATTTTTACAAAGATTATTATTACATTAGCATTAAACAATCATAATAAGATCTGAGTGCCCTCTTCTGCCTTTCCTAACATTAAAACATTGTTTTTTGTTGACACGTTTCCAAATATCTTCATTTTCAACACTTTAATTATACTCTTTCACTATCAAAAATCTATATTGTATATTTTGCTCAAGCCTTGACCTCATTATTATATACTGTTATCACTGCTACCCCCCCCACTCATTACCCCTCTTTATTACTGCTTTTCTGTGCAGGCTTCGTTTCTTATTGGTTCATGCCTTCTCTTGCTTTAACCGTTTAACCATTCAAAATGTTTAAAATAACGTCTGATATTAAATTCACTTGTTCATTTATTATATTTTATTTCTTTAGTTTTGATTTATACATTTCTAAAATGTTTTACCATTTAAAGACTTTTAAAATGTTTTAATGTTATTAGGAAAGGCAGAAGAGAGCACTCAAGGTGTATACCAATATTCCTAATGGTAAGAAAGATGATTATATTAGGAGTTTCAATTATCATATAAGATTTAAAGGTTCAATAAGTAGATGAAGAAACAGATGATTTAGAACCACCAACCATTTGCCAGAATGTACTAAGCAGTAAATACTGTGTGCATCCTTCTGATCAATGATGATACCCAATGATGTTTGAAATAATATTTTCAATGACAGCCATTGTGAAATTCATGCAGATTCTTTTTAAAAATTTCATTTTCTTAATATTCTCTAAAGTAAAGTCTAACAGGGGTAATGTCACGAGAGAAATTGTTTAATTTTAAATCATAACAATATTATTTTTATATGATTTTTCAGAACCTTTTTTTTAAGAAATACAGAAAATTGTGCTACCTTTTTGAATCTAAAATCAAAACATTCTAGGACCACCCTAACAATATAATAAACATTTAGATTAAATTACAGCTTATCCCATCCTGTAGCTTTGACTACAAATGAAGCGCCTATTAAGAGAGTTCATTAGTAGGATAGAAGGCAGATCAAGGAGTTTCACATGGCCACTCATTAAAATTAATAATACATAATGTATACAATAGAAAAGAAGTGAAGTAAATTAATTGTTTATTTTCAATTTCATTTGTACTAGACACAAATAACAGTTCTGAATAACAGTAGATTATTTCGCAATATATGTATATTTAATGTCCAAGTTACCCACCAAAATTTTTGCTAATATACTATTTATTGTTGCCATATGAGCAACATTCATATAGTATAAGTTATAAATGTTTTTGACATAAATAGTATTCATCGTGGTAACCACTGGTGATGCAGCAGACTCCCAGGCTCATTAATAAAATAAATAAACTTTAAGAATAAATAAATAAATAATGGTAATCACAATAGTTAACTGGAAGCATTGGCAAGGTATAACAATAGTTATGACACAATGTCAAACCACGTCTAGTTTCTACAATTATATTCATTTATTATAATTTCGCTATATGTTTGGAAGAAAAACACAAAATAGCTAAAGAAAACTCCTTTTTTTTGTATTCAATAATAATTTGTTTTAAAATTGACAACTCAAATTACCAGAACCAAAATTACTTTACCGTCACATTTTTTGCAAAAAAGTATTTGTTATAATAAAACAGTAAGATTCTTAATTATCAACGTTTGCATTTATAAACACTATGTTTTTACCCTTACATTTGCTTTATAAGTAAACACGGTTTATGAACAATATTAAGGTTATTATATTTGATACAAAATCCAATGATTCATATTCTTGTTAATGAGGTTTATAATAGACCTCTTAACTTCAAGTTCATAAGCCTTTCTCTTAACAAATTTGCATCCAAATGTTTGTGTGCCTGAAACAAAAACAAAAGTTTTTGTTAATATTTGCATATAATATATTTCTTTAGAGGATTAAAAAATATTTACAAAGAGTATTACATAAAATAAATGGCTGATTTTGTGAAAGAATGATTGGACACATTATTTTGTTGATCAACATGAAGTTTTTATGTAATTCACTATTTAAACCCTTTCACTAGTATGAACATAAATATACGAGTTTACTTTGTTGGGCTTATGACAATAAAATGTGAATTAATAAATTGAATTTCTCTATTTGTTGATTCTATCTTCACGTGAGCTACTAGCTTTCACTATAAAACACTTGTAAATAAGTTACACTTGCCTATAGTACCACTTACTTATATTTGTTGAGGATGGCCGTTTCGGGAGATATGTTACAGGATACATCTCCCAAAATGGTTGTCCTCAATAAATATAAGTAAGTGGTACTATAGCCAAGTTGTAACGTATTTACAAGTGTTTTTAGTGAATGTTTGTATCTACTAGAATATTTATGAAAACTATTTCTTATTGCTATGATCTATTTTTTGTTCTTTCAATGATACCAAGTTTCTGTAATAGTAGTGTATTTTTTTAAATCGAGCTTGCCTTGTTGTTTGTGAACAATATTTATTTTATGACTTTACATTATTAAAAGTTTCACTGAACGTAACAGACTACGCGGTCCAATGTTTACTATAATACTTATAGCTTTCAACTATTTCAAAAATAAACATACAAATATAACTGTTAATATTATTATGCAACATTAGATATAAATAACTTAGTGATAATATGATAGGAAATTATCTCATAGATTAAGTTAAGTTAAAATTTCAGTTGATTATGTTCATAACTATATGGATTAATAAAACAAGTATAAAAGCAATTTTAAAATTCTTAATGTACTCTTCTTCGCTTCTGTTAGGAATATTTGTATATATTTGAGTACATTTTTTTGCATTTTATAAGATTAAAATATTTTTTTTTGTTGATGCTTTTTCGAATAATTCCATTCTCAAAAAATGGAGTTATTCCGAAACATAAAGAAAAATATTTTAATGTTAGGAAAGGCAAAAAAATGTACTGAAATGTATAAAACTTTAAAATATTTCCTGTATTCTAAACTAAATCTTAGGAAAACTATTGTAAAAAATTTACTCTGAGGGTACTAATTAAAGATATTACTCAATGGGAATGAGTTACTAACTAAAACCACGGCTTAGTTACACATCTGACTAGTTTATCTTGATGGCATTGTTTTACACACCTTTGCTAGTCTATTTAGAATGTGAAGCATTGAACGATGTTCTTATTAAGTAAGAAACTTGTTTGCTTAGTTATTCAAGCTATGTTATTCAAGCACTTTAATTATTAAGATAGAAAAAATCATTGACTGATACAATACAAAATGTTGCCTCAGTATTTTTTCCTGAAATCCACTTTAAAGTATTTATATTATTATTATATTCATTGTATAAAATAATCAAATATACAATTGCTTTCACATTTTATAATTGCTATTGTTAAATTTTTTTTTTTTTAATTTAAAATTAAAATGGTATAATTTGAATCAAATTACTCAAATAATAATGCCTAGTCTTACTCAGTTTGCAAACAACTGCAATTCTTTTGATTCAATTCACTTACTCCTTGAATCTTCCAGCACTGGATGAAATACAGAAATTGGTAAGTATTGCATCAGTAATGGAATTGGTATAATAGCCTACAGGGGAAATAAAACTGGTATTTGCTGTTAGGTTCATAGCTTAAAGAAGTCAATAGGATTATTATACACATTTAAATACACTTGAAGGAAGCAGTATTTAAACATAAAATTATATTTAATGCACTGAAATATAGTAAATTTTAAAGTAAGATAGACTAACAATTAAAGATAAGGAAAGATTAAAGAAATGAGTTCAAAGAATGTATCTATGTCTTCACATAATACAAGAATGGTGAGACAATGTGTGTGTGTGTGTGTGTGTGTGTGTGTGTATGTATATATATATATATATATATATAATTATCAACATGATAATTATAACATAACTTTGTTATTTATAAAAATATCAGAGGTTAATTCTAGGAAGATAACACCTAACACAAGCTGAAAATTAAGTTCTGGATCTTGAATATTCATCAAATAATGCAATTAATTTTTGTAAATGCCTTTATCACTATATTGAACAAACACCAATAACAAAATAGATTTTTCTATAGACTAGAATAAAAACTAAACAACCATATTTTTGACATCATTATAAATTATTCTGAAATAAGTCAATATAATCTGAAATTAGGTAAATAATCTCATAACTGCTTAAAGTTAACCATTATATATTTTTTATTTAATGCAAAATCTAGAAAAAATTAATTTAATAAATCTAATAGTAGTTTATTGCTATTGTCTGATTTCAATTTCAAAATATTGTATTTAATATTTTAAGCCAGAAAGCACATTATATTCACATATTTAGTTGAGATTTTATGATATATTTAATGACATTGCAATCAGTAATATTTAAAACACTGATTAAAAATATTGTGTACTTGGTGCTTTATTAGTTTTTGTTTACTAAGAAGATATATAAAGCAAAGCTTAGTCACATTTTAAAATAAATAACTTCTGTTTCAAATCATTTGCATTATTTACATATTTTTTGACTTGTGACAACAATTTTAGAATAAAACTGTGGCTGGATTATAATACTTTCCAAATGGTTTTTGTAGTTTTAGTGTTTATGTTATTAATTAACAATCAAGTTTTATTCTATTAGGCCTAAATATGTCAGTCAATTTTAATAAATAGTGTACCATTATGTTTTAAAGGAAAACAGCTAATAGTATATTAAATAGGGAAATTTACTTTCATAAGCACAACCAATTATTGAAGAATACAAAATAATGATTTAATACCATATTTAAAAATAAAATTACAAATTCAATCCACTAATTAAGAGTTTTTGCATTTAAATCTAATTTATAACAAATAAACATTTAATAAAGTTTAAATATTTTACTTGTTTTGAAGCTAAAAATATGTAAATGTAATCTCACCCTATGTCGAATCCTCTTGTTTCTTAATCTTTTCTGGAAAACCATTGTTTTGTCATCTTTATTCATTGTTTTTTTGTGTTTACCTTCTTTCCAATCCCTCAAATATTGAGAATCTTCTGAAGATACTCCTCGCAATTCTGAAGTAGTCCATGTTGATGTGAAATAATCTGAGCCTTTAGGGGTGAACTTGCCCAAACTGAGCGTTACATAAAAAATTAAAAAGAACAAAGACAATAAATATTTCATTGTTTACTTTTTATAGTTTTATGTGAAGTTGCATAAAATAATTATCGCTATAGTAGTGAATTGATTTTAATATATTAACTTTTACAAAGTTAAATATATTTCATTGGCCTAATGGCTTTATCACATTGATCTCATGAGAACAGATAAACACGCAAATGTTAAAGAATTTTATTTTGTACATAAAATTGTACACTATTCCTAATTGCTAGAGTACTGAAATTAAGTAACAAAATACAGCACAAGCCTACATACTATTGACATTAGAATTAAAATGTTCTAAACATTAAAGCACATATAATTTATATACATAAATGCACACTTATAAGATTTGTGCTTTTGAAAATTAAATATACAAATAATTACTACTTTTGGTATCGCTTGACAAAAAAACCACTACTTACTGATATTTTTCAGCAGATGTGTTTCACAGTAGGTCAGTGCATTGTTCAATGCTGTGGGTTACGGGCAAGACTTTGCGTCTGTTGAAAAATATCAGTAAGTAGTGGTTTTTTTCCAAGTGATACCAAAAGCAATAATTTATAAAAAACCTCAAGATGTACAACACAAAAACTGCAAACAAATAATTAAACTTCTCACTCCACCTCTTAATTTAATTATAATTTACTGGAATCAGTTATTACAGAACATTAACATTTATAACACGCCAGTTAGAATAATTTACTGGAATCAGTTATTACAGAACATTAACATTTATAACACGCCAGTTAGAATAATTTACTACTAATAAAGCACTAACAAGATTTTAATGTTAAACATTATTTACAAAAGTAAATCTATATTGAAATTTCCAATTATTTTATAATTAATACTATACAAATGCATGAAATCTTCAATCAAATGCTGAGTTGTATTCCTTATAGAAAGATGCAAATGTGATCCAGTTTATTAAAAGACGATGTCTAGAATAGTTGGGTCACATCATAAGAATGCCCACCAATAGAATACTGAACAAACTTTTACATGGCACTATGATTGGCAAAAGAATAGTTGCCCGACCAAGAAGACGATGGCTACAAGACCTTGAGGAAGATTTAAGGATACTCAGCATTACAGCATGGAAATGGAAGGCTTTAGACAGACGTGCCTGGCAGGACATTGTTAAGAAAGCCAAAGCCCACCCCGGGCTGTAGCGTGACGTAGTATTACAAAATATTTACATATGTGTTCTATTTAAGTCGCTTTAAACTAATGAAGTCTGTGTACATGTCATATACTCACAGGGTGTAAGAAAACTATTGAAGACTGTGTACATGTCATATACTCACAGGTTGTAAGAAAACTAATGAAGACTGTGTACATGTCATATACTCACAAGTTGTAAGAAAACTATTGAAGACTGTGTACATGTCATATACTCACAAGTTGTAAGAAAACTATTGAAGACTGTGTACATGTCATATACTCACAAGTTGTAAGAAAACTATTGAAGACTGTGTGCATGTCATATACTCACAGGGAGTAAGAAAACTATTGAAGACTGTGTGCATGTCATATACTCACAGGGTGTAAGAATACTATTGAAGACTGTGTGCATGTCATATACTCACAGGGTGTAAGAAAACTATTGAAGACTGTGTGCATGTCATATACTCACAGGGTGTAAGAAAACTATTGAAGACTGTGTGCATGTCATATACTCACAGGGTGTAAGAAAACTAATGAAGACTGTGTACATGTCATATACTCACAGGTTGTAAGAAAACTAATGAAGACTGTGTACATGTCATATACTCACAGGGTGTAAGAAAACTATTGGAGACTGTGTGCATGTCATATACTCACAGGGTGTAAGAAAACTATTGAAGACTGTGTGCATGTCATATACTCACAGGGTGTAAGAAAACTATTGAAGACTGTGTGCATGTCATATACTCACAGGGTGTAAGAAAACTAATGAAGACTGTGTACATGTCATATACTCACAGGTTGTAAGAAAACTAATGAAGACTGTGTACATGTCATATACTCACAAGTTGTAAGAAAACTATTGAAGACTGTGTACATGTCATATACTCACAAGTTGTAAGAAAACTATTGAAGACTGTGTGCATGTCATATACTCACAGGTTGTAAGAAAACTAATGAAGACTGTGTACATGTCATATACTCACAGGTTGTAAGAAAACTAATGAAGACTGTGTACATGTCATATACTCACAGGGTGTAAGAAAACTATTGAAGACTGTGTGCATGTCATATACTCACAGGGTGTAAGAAAACTATTGAAGACTGTGTGCATGTCATATACTCACAGGGTGTAAGAAAACTAATGAAGACTGTGTACATGTCATATACTCACAGGGTGTAAGAAAACTATTGAAGACTGTGTGCATGTCATATACTCACAGGGTGTAAGAAAACTAATGAAGACTGTGTGCATGTCATATACTCACAGGTTGTAAGAAAACTAATGAAGACTGTGTACATGTCATATACTCACAGGTTGTAAGAAAACTAATGAAGACTGTGTACATGTCATATACTCACAGGGTGTAAGAAAACTATTGAAGACTGTGTGCATGTCATATACTCACAGGGTGTAAGAAAACTATTGAAGACTGTGTGCATGTCATATACTCACAGGGTGTAAGAAAACTAATGAAGACTGTGTACATGTCATATACTCACAGGTTGTAAGAAAACTAATGAAGACTGTGTACATGTCATATACTCACAAGTTGTAAGAAAACTATTGAAGACTGTGTACATGTCATATACTCACAAGTTGTAAGAAAACTATTGAAGACTGTGTGCATGTCATATACTCACAGGGAGTAAGAAAACTATTGAAGACTGTGTGCATGTCATATACTCACAGGGTGTAAGAATACTATTGAAGACTGTGTGCATGTCATATACTCACAGGGTGTAAGAAAACTATTGAAGACTGTGTGCATGTCATATACTCACAGGGTGTAAGAAAACCATTGAAGACTGTGTGCATGTCATATACTCACAGGGTGTAAGAAAACTATTGAAGACTGTGTACATGTCATATACTCACAGGTTGTAAGAAAACTATTGAAGACTGTGTGCATGTCATATACTCACAGGGAGTAAGAAAACTAATGAAGACTGTGTGCAGGTCATATACTCACAGGGTGTAAGAAAACTATTGAAGACTGTGTACATGTCATATACTCACAGGTTGTAAAAAAACTATTGAAGACTGTGTGCAAGTCATATACTCACAGGGAGTAAGAAAACTATTGGAGACTGTGTGTATGTCATATACTCACAGGGTGTAAGAAAACTATTGAAGACTGTGTGTATGTCATATACTCACAGGGTGTAAGAAAACTATTGAAGACTGTGTGCATGTCATATACTCACAGGGTGTAAGAAAACTAATGAAGACTGTACATGTCATATACTCACAGGGTGTAAGAAAACTATTGGAGACTGTACATGTCATATACTCACAGGGTGTAAGAAAACTATTGAAGACTGTGTGCATGTCATATACTCACAGGGTGTAAGAAAACTAATGAAGACTGTACATGTCATATACTCACAGGGTGTAAGAAAACTATTGGAGACTGTGTGCATGTCATATACTCACAGGGTGTAAGAAAACTAATGAAGACTGTACATGTCATATACTCACAGGGTGTAAGAAAACTATTGGAGACTGTGTGTATGTCATATACTCACAGGGTGTAAGAAAACTATTGAAGACTGTGTGCATGTCATATACTCACAGGGTGTAAGAAAACTAATGAAGACTGTACATGTCATATACTCACAGGGTGTAAGAAAACTATTGGAGACTGTGTGTATGTCATATACTCACAGGGTGTAAGAAAACTATTGAAGACTGTGTGCATGTCATATACTCACAGGGTGTAAGAAAACTATTGGAGACTGTGTGCATGTCATATACTCACAGGGTGTAAGAAAACTAATGAAGACTGTGTGCATGTCATATACTCACAGGGTGTAAGAAAACTAATGAAGACTGTGTGCATGTCATATACTCACAGGGTGTAAGAAAACTATTGAAGACTGTGTGCATGTCATATACTCACAGGGTGTAAGAAAACTAATGAAGACTGTACATGTCATATACTCACAGGGTGTAAGAAAACTATTGGAGACTGTGTGTATATCATATACTCACAGGGTGTAAGAAAACTATTGAAGACTGTGTGCATGTCATATACTCACAGGGTGTAAGAAAACTATTGGAGACTGTGTGTATGTCATATACTCACAGGGTGTAAGAAAACTATTGAAGACTGTGTGCATGTCATATACTCACAGGGTGTAAGAAAACTAATGAAGACTGTACATGTCATATACTCACAGGGTGTAAGAAAACTATTGGAGACTGTGTGTATGTCATATACTCACAGGGTGTAAGAAAACTATTGAAGACTGTGTGCATGTCATATACTCACAGGGTGTAAGAAAACTAATGAAGACTGTACATGTCATATACTCACAGGGTGTAAGAAAACTATTGAAGACTGTGTGCATGTCATATACTCACAGGGTGTAAGAAAACTATTGAAGACTGTGTGTATGTCATATACTCACAGGGTGTAAGAAAACTATTGAAGATTGTGTGCATGTCATATACTCACAGGGTGTAAGAAAACTATTGGAGACTGTACATGTCATATACTCACAGGGTGTAAGAAAACTATTGGAGACTGTGTGTATGTCATATACTCACAGGGTGTAAGAAAACTATTGAAGACTGTGTGCATGTCATATACTCACAGGGTGTAAGAAAACTATTGGAGACTGTACATGTCATATACTCACAGGGTGTAAGAAAACTATTGGAGACTGTACATGTCATATACTCACAGGGTGTAAGAAAACTATTGGACACTGTGTGTATGTCATATACTCACAGGGTGTAAGAAAACTATTGAAGACTGTGTGCATGTCATATACTCACAGGGTGTAAGAAAACTATTGAAGACTGTACATGTCATATACTCACAGGGTGTAAGAAAACTATTGGAGACTGTGTGTATGTCATATACTCACAGGGAGTAAGAAAACTAATGAAGACTGTACATGTCATATACTCACAGGGTGTAAGAAAACTATTGGAGACTGTGTGCATGTCATATACTCACAGGGTGTAAGAAAACTATTGGAGACTGTACATGTCATATACTCACAGGGTGTAAGAAAACTATTGGAGACTGTACATGTCATATACTCACAGGGTGTAAGAAAACTATTGAAGACTGTGTGCATGTCATATACTCACAGGGTGTAAGAAAACTATTGGAGACTGTACATGTCATATACTCACAGGGTGTAAGAAAACTATTGGAGACTGTGTGTATGTCATATACTCACAGGGTGTAAGAAAACTATTGAAGACTGTACATGTCATATACTCACAGGGTGTAAGAAAACTATTGAAGACTGTGTGCATGTCATATACTCACAGGGTGTAAGAAAACTATTGGAGACTGTACATGTCATATACTCACAGGGTGTAAGAAAACTATTGGAGACTGTACATGTCATATACTCACAGGGTGTAAGAAAACTATTGGAGACTGTGTGTATGTCATATACTCACAGGGTGTAAGAAAACTATTGAAGACTGTGTGCATGTCATATACTCACAGGGTGTAAGAAAACTATTGGAGACTGTACATGTCATATACTCACAGGGTGTAAGAAAACTATTGGAGACTGTGTGTATGTCATATACTCACAGGGTGTAAGAAAACTATTGAAGACTGTGTGCATGTCATATACTCACAGGGTGTAAGAAAACTATTGAAGACTGTACATGTCATATACTCACAGGGTGTAAGAAAACTATTGGAGACTGTGTGTATGTCATATACTCACAGGGAGTAAGAAAACTAATGAAGACTGTACATGTCATATACTCACAGGGTGTAAGAAAACTATTGGAGACTGTGTGTATGTCATATACTCACAGGGTGTAAGAAAACTATTGAAGACTGTGTGCATGTCATATACTCACAGGGTGTAAGAAAACTATTGGAGACTGTACATGTCATATACTCACAGGGTGTAAGAAAACTATTGGAGACTGTACATGTCATATACTCACAGGGTGTAAGAAAACTATTGAAGACTGTGTGCATGTCATATACTCACAGGGTGTAAGAAAACTATTGGAGACTGTACATGTCATATACTCACAGGGTGTAAGAAAACTATTGGAGACTGTGTGTATGTCATATACTCACAGGGTGTAAGAAAACTATTGGAGACTGTACATGTCATATACTCACAGGGTGTAAGAAAACTATTGAAGACTGTGTGCATGTCATATACTCACAGGGAGTAAGAAAACTAATGAAGACTGTGTGCAGGTCATATACTCACAGGGTGTAAGAAAACTATTGAAGACTGTGTACATGTCATATACTCACAGGTTGTAAAAAAACTATTGAAGACTGTGTGCATGTCATATACTCACAGGGAGTAAGAAAACTATTGGAGACTGTGTGTATGTCATATACTCACAGGGTGTAAGAAAACTATTGAAGACTGTGTGTATGTCATATACTCACAGGGTGTAAGAAAACTATTGAAGACTGTGTGCATGTCATATACTCACAGGGTGTAAGAAAACTAATGAAGACTGTACATGTCATATACTCACAGGGTGTAAGAAAACTATTGGAGACTGTACATGTCATATACTCACAGGGTGTAAGAAAACTAATGAAGACTGTACATGTCATATACTCACAGGGTGTAAGAAAACTATTGGAGACTGTGTGCATGTCATATACTCACAGGGTGTAAGACAACTAATGAAGACTGTACATGTCATATACTCACAGGGTGTAAGAAAACTATTGGAGACTGTGTGTATGTCATATACTCACAGGGTGTAAGAAAACTATTGAAGACTGTGTGCATGTCATATACTCACAGGGTGTAAGAAAACTAATGAAGACTGTACATGTCATATACTCACAGGGTGTAAGAAAACTATTGGAGACTGTGTGTATGTCATATACTCACAGGGTGTAAGAAAACTATTGAAGACTGTGTGCATGTCATATACTCACAGGGTGTAAGAAAACTATTGGAGACTGTGTGCATGTCATATACTCACAGGGTGTAAGAAAACTATTGAAGACTGTGTGCATGTCATATACTCACAGGGTGTAAGAAAACTAATGAAGACTGTGTGCATGTCATATACTCACAGGGTGTAAGAAAACTATTGAAGACTGTGTGCATGTCATATACTCACAGGGTGTAAGAAAACTAATGAAGACTGTACATGTCATATACTCACAGGGTGTAAGAAAACTATTGGAGACTGTGTGTATATCATATACTCACAGGGTGTAAGAAAACTATTGAAGACTGTGTGCATGTCATATACTCACAGGGTGTAAGAAAACTATTGGAGACTGTGTGTATGTCATATACTCACAGGGTGTAAGAAAACTATTGAAGACTGTGTGCATGTCATATACTCACAGGGTGTAAGAAAACTAATGAAGACTGTACATGTCATATACTCACAGGGTGTAAGAAAACTATTGGAGACTGTGTGTATGTCATATACTCACAGGGTGTAAGAAAACTATTGAAGACTGTGTGCATGTCATATACTCACAGGGTGTAAGAAAACTAATGAAGACTGTACATGTCACATACTCACAGGGTGTAAGAAAACTATTGGAGACTGTACATGTCATATACTCACAGGGTGTAAGAAAACTATTGAAGACTGTGTGCATGTCATATACTCACAGGGTGTAAGAAAACTATTGAAGACTGTGTGTATGTCATATACTCACAGGGTGTAAGAAAACTATTGAAGATTGTGTGCATGTCATATACTCACAGGGTGTAAGAAAACTATTGGAGACTGTACATGTCATATATTCACAGGGTGTAAGAAAACTATTGGAGACTGTGTGTATGTCATATACTCACAGGGTGTAAGAAAACTATTGAAGACTGTGTGCATGTCATATACTCACAGGGTGTAAGAAAACTATTGGAGACTGTACATGTCATATACTCACAGGGTGTAAGAAAACTATTGGAGACTGTACATGTCATATACTCACAGGGTGTAAGAAAACTATTGGAGACTGTGTGTATGTCATATACTCACAGGGTGTAAGAAAACTATTGAAGACTGTGTGCATGTCATATACTCACAGGGTGTAAGAAAACTATTGAAGACTGTACATGTCATATACTCACAGGGTGTAAGAAAACTATTGGAGACTGTGTGTATGTCATATACTCACAGGGAGTAAGAAAACTAATGAAGACTGTACATGTCATATACTCACAGGGTGTAAGAAAACTATTGGAGACTGTGTGCATGTCATATACTCACAGGGTGTAAGAAAACTATTGGAGACTGTACATGTCATATACTCACAGGGTGTAAGAAAACTATTGGAGACTGTACATGTCATATACTCACAGGGTGTAAGAAAACTATTGAAGACTGTGTGCATGTCATATACTCACAGGGTGTAAGAAAACTATTGGAGACTGTACATGTCATATACTCACAGGGTGTAAGAAAACTATTGGAGACTGTGTGTATGTCATATACTCACAGGGTGTAAGAAAACTATTGAAGACTGTACATGTCATATACTCACAGGGTGTAAGAAAACTATTGAAGACTGTGTGCATGTCATATACTCACAGGGTGTAAGAAAACTATTGGAGACTGTACATGTCATATACTCACAGGGTGTAAGAAAACTATTGGAGACTGTACATGTTATATACTCACAGGGTGTAAGAAAACTATTGGAGACTGTGTGTATGTCATATACTCACAGGGTGTAAGAAAACTATTGAAGACTGTGTGCATGTCATATACTCACAGGGTGTAAGAAAACTATTGGAGACTGTACATGTCATATACTCACAGGGTGTAAGAAAACTATTGGAGACTGTGTGTATGTCATATACTCACAGGGTGTAAGAAAACTATTGAAGACTGTGTGCATGTCATATACTCACAGGGTGTAAGAAAACTATTGAAGACTGTACATGTCATATACTCACAGGGTGTAAGAAAACTATTGGAGACTGTGTGTATGTCATATACTCACAGGGAGTAAGAAAACTAATGAAGACTGTACATGTCATATACTCACAGGGTGTAAGAAAACTATTGGAGACTGTGTGTATGTCATATACTCACAGGGTGTAAGAAAACTATTGAAGACTGTGTGCATGTCATATACTCACAGGGTGTAAGAAAACTATTGGAGACTGTACATGTCATATACTCACAGGGTGTAAGAAAACTATTGGAGACTGTACATGTCATATACTCACAGGGTGTAAGAAAACTATTGAAGACAGTGTGTATGTCATATACTCACAGGGTGTAAGAAAACTATTGAAGACTGTGTGCATGTCATATACTCACAGGGTGTAAGAAAACTATTGGAGACTGTACATGTCATATACTCACAGGGTGTAAGAAAACTATTGGAGACTGTGTGTATGTCATATACTCACAGGGTGTAAGAAAACTATTGAAGACTGTGTGCATGTCATATACTCACAGGGTGTAAGAAAACTAATGAAGACTGTACATGTCACATACTCACAGGGTGTAAGAAAACTATTGGAGACTGTACATGTCATATACTCACAGGGTGTAAGAAAACTATTGAAGACTGTGTGCATGTCATATACTCACAGGGTGTAAGAAAACTATTGAAGACTGTGTGTATGTCATATACTCACAGGGTGTAAGAAAACTATTGAAGATTGTGTGCATGTCATATACTCACAGGGTGTAAGAAAACTATTGGAGACTGTACATGTCATATACTCACAGGGTGTAAGAAAACTATTGGAGACTGTGTGTATGTCATATACTCACAGGGTGTAAGAAAACTATTGAAGACTGTGTGCATGTCATATACTCACAGGGTGTAAGAAAACTATTGGAGACTGTACATGTCATATACTCACAGGGTGTAAGAAAACTATTGGAGACTGTACATGTCATATACTCACAGGGTGTAAGAAAACTATTGGAGACTGTGTGTATGTCATATACTCACAGGGTGTAAGAAAACTATTGAAGACTGTGTGCATGTCATATACTCACAGGGTGTAAGAAAACTATTGAAGACTGTACATGTCATATACTCACAGGGTGTAAGAAAACTATTGGAGACTGTGTGTATGTCATATACTCACAGGGAGTAAGAAAACTAATGAAGACTGTACATGTCATATACTCACAGGGTGTAAGAAAACTATTGGAGACTGTGTGCATGTCATATACTCACAGGGTGTAAGAAAACTATTGGAGACTGTACATGTCATATACTCACAGGGTGTAAGAAAACTATTGGAGACTGTACATGTCATATACTCACAGGGTGTAAGAAAACTATTGAAGACTGTGTGCATGTCATATACTCACAGGGTGTAAGAAAACTATTGGAGACTGTACATGTCATATACTCACAGGGTGTAAGAAAACTATTGGAGACTGTGTGTATGTCATATACTCACAGGGTGTAAGAAAACTATTGAAGACTGTACATGTCATATACTCACAGGGTGTAAGAAAACTATTGAAGACTGTGTGCATGTCATATACTCACAGGGTGTAAGAAAACTATTGGAGACTGTACATGTCATATACTCACAGGGTGTAAGAAAACTATTGGAGACTGTACATGTTATATACTCACAGGGTGTAAGAAAACTATTGGAGACTGTGTGTATGTCATATACTCACAGGGTGTAAGAAAACTATTGAAGACTGTGTGCATGTCATATACTCACAGGGTGTAAGAAAACTATTGGAGACTGTACATGTCATATACTCACAGGGTGTAAGAAAACTATTGGAGACTGTGTGTATGTCATATACTCACAGGGTGTAAGAAAACTATTGAAGACTGTGTGCATGTCATATACTCACAGGGTGTAAGAAAACTATTGAAGACTGTACATGTCATATACTCACAGGGTGTAAGAAAACTATTGGAGACTGTGTGTATGTCATATACTCACAGGGAGTAAGAAAACTAATGAAGACTGTACATGTCATATACTCACAGGGTGTAAGAAAACTATTGGAGACTGTGTGTATGTCATATACTCACAGGGTGTAAGAAAACTATTGAAGACTGTGTGCATGTCATATACTCACAGGGTGTAAGAAAACTATTGGAGACTGTACATGTCATATACTCACAGGGTGTAAGAAAACTATTGGAGACTGTACATGTCATATACTCACAGGGTGTAAGAAAACTATTGAAGACTGTGTGCATGTCATATACTCACAGGGTGTAAGAAAACTATTGGAGACTGTACATGTCATATACTCACAGGGTGTAAGAAAACTATTGGAGACTGTGTGTATGTCATATACTCACAGGGTGTAAGAAAACTATTGAAGACTGTGTGCATGTCATATACTCACAGGGTGTAAGAAAACTATTGGAGACTGTACATGTCATATACTCACAGGGTGTAAGAAAACTATTGGAGACTGTACATGTCATATACTCACGGGGTGTAAGAAAACTATTGGAGACTGTGTGTATGTCATATACTCACAGGGTGTAAGAAAACTATTGAAGACTGTGTGCATGTCATATACTCACAGGGTGTAAGAAAACTATTGAAGACTGTACATGTCATATACTCACAGGGTGTAAGAAAACTATTGAAGACTGTGTGCATGTCATATACTCACAGGGTGTAAGAAAACTAATGAAGACTGTACATGTCATATACTCACAGGGTGTAAGAAAACTATTGGAGACTGTGTGTATGTCATATACTCACAGGGTGCAAGAAAACTATTGAAGACTGTGTGCATGTCATATACTCACAGGGTGTAAGAAAACTAATGAAGACTGTACACGTCATATACTCACAGGGTGTAAGAAAACTATTGGAGACTGTGTGTATGTCATATACTCACAGGGTGTAAGAAAACTATTGAAGACTGTGTGCATGTCATATACTCACAGGGTGTAAGAAAACTATTGGAGACTGTGTGCATGTCATATACTCACAGGGTGTAAGAAAACTATTGAAGACTGTGTGCATGTCATATACTCACAGGGTGTAAGAAAACTAATGAAGACTGTGTGCATGTCATATACTCACAGGGTGTAAGAAAACTAATGAAGACTGTACATGTCATATACTCACAGGGTGTAAGAAAACTATTGGAGACTGTGTGTATGTCATATACTCACAGGGTGTAAGAAAACTATTGAAGACTGTGTGCATGTCATATACTCACAGGGTGTAAGAAAACTATTGGAGAATGTGTGCATGTCATATACTCACAGGGTGTAAGAAAACTATTGAAGACTGTGTGCATGTCATATACTCACAGGGTGTAAGAAAACTAATGAAGACTGTGTGCATGTCATATACTCACAGGGTGTAAGAAAACTAATGAAGACTGCACATGTCATATACTCACAGGGTGTAAGAAAACTATTGGAGACTGTGTGTATGTCATATACTCACAGGGTGTAAGAAAACTATTGAAGACCGTGTGCATGTCATATACTCACAGGGTGTAAGAAAACTATTGAAGACTGTGTGCATGTCATATACTCACAGGGTGTAAGACAACTATTGAAGACTGTGTGCATGTCATATACTCACAGGGTGTAAGAAAACTATTGAAGACTGAGTGCATGTCATATACTCACAGGGTGTAAGAAAACTATTGAAGACTGTGTGCATGTCATATACTCACAGGGTGTAAGACAACAGTTGAAGACTGTGTGCATGTCATATACTCACAGGTTGTAAGAAAACTAATGAAGACTGTACATGTCATATACTCACAGGGTGTAAGAAAACTAATGAAGACTGTACATGTCATATACTCACAGGGTGTAAGAAAACTATTGGAGACTGTGTGTATGTCATATACTCACAGGGTGTAAGAAAACTATTGAAGACTGTGTGCATGTCATATACTCACAGGGTGTAAGAAAACTATTGGAGACTGTGTGCATGTCATATACTCACAGGGTGTAAGAAAACTATTGAAGACTGTGTGCATGTCATATACTCACAGGGTGTAAGAAAACTAATGAAGACTGTGAGCATGTCATATACTCACAGGGTGTAAGAAAACTAATGAAGACTGTACATGTCATATACTCACAGGGTGTAAGAAAACTATTGGAGACTGTGTGTATGTCATATACTCACAGGGTGTAAGAAAACTATTGAAGACTGTGTGCATGTCATATACTCACAGGGTGTAAGAAAACTATTGGAGACTGTGTGCATGTCATATACTCACAGGGTGTAAGAAAACTAATGAAGACTGTGTGCATGTCATATACTCACAGGGTGTAAGAAAACTAATGAAGACTGTACATGTCATATACTCACAGGGTGTAAGAAAACTATTGGAGACTGTGTGTATGTCATATACTCACAGGGTGTAAGAAAACTATTGAAGACCGTGTGCATGTCATATACTCACAGGATGTAAGAAAACTATTGAAGACTGTGTGCATGTCATATACTCACAGGGTGTAAGACAACTATTGAAGACTGTGTGCATGTCATATACTCACAGGGTGTAAGAAAACTATTGAAGACTGAGTGCATGTCATATACTCACAGGGTGTAAGAAAACTATTGAAGACTGTGTGCATGTCATATACTCACAGGGTGTAAGACAACAGTTGAAGATGTGAAGTATACGTTCAATCATATAAGGTTCGATCTGTGAACCTCAATTTGGTGAGGTTAATCAAATCCGGGATTGATGGGTGCTTCACTACGAAGGCGGGTACTTTGTGAAGGCGGGTGAAAGATTGGAAACAAGGTAGGCTGAAAGTACCTTCTTGCTTGTAGAGAACAAAGAAAACAGATTCAGGCAATTTTCATTGTTTTTCCTCCAGAACTATACACAACATCATTATTTCCAGATATCGTGTCATATTCAATCATTACCAAACTAAACCCTGGAAGAATAACATTTCCAAACAGCACTCATAAAATGGATAAGTAGGAAGAATTAGTAATAAATACACAAAAACCTCTTAACCACAAACCTTCTTTATTTTTCAATTTACAGGGTAAAATAAAGAAAGTTTGTGGTTAAGAGTTTTTGTGTATTTGTTATTAAATTCCACCACAGTATATTCCTAATAAATAGAATGAAGTATTAGTGCTTGGTTAGAGAGTGCAGGGGTCTCCATGGGAATTTATCTCCGGGTGCAAGTTGATTGTCAAGGAGTTTTTTTCACAATTTCTTAAGGAGTTTAGAATTACCCAGAAAGGTTAGCAACTGTCTTATTTGAGGTCTAAGCAAAGCTAGACTATGGAGGCTTCCTTTGTTATCTAGCTGAATAGAGGATGCCAATGGGAGAGTAGTAAGTACTGACACATCTTAAAGCTAGACTAACCCTCCAAGTCCATGTCGCAAGTCTAAGATAACACACACCAGACACACACATACATACATACTATATTTATTATTATTGTTTTATGCCTAAAGACATATTTGAATTGTAATTAGCAGCTAATATTTACAATATCGTGTAAAATTCAAGGCTCTGGTCTTAAATAAAGAATACAGCCCCTCTACAATAATAAGTAATTTTGCAAAGGCTGAGGATGATGCTGGAGCTAACCTTTTAATCTGATTGCCCACCCTACTTCATGGCATGATCAACGAAGTTATTTCACCTAAAGGTAAGCTTACCTAAAATAATACTCTGAAATTCATGAATACATATTACTATAATAACACAGCATTTATTTATGCATGTGAGATGTTATTCCTAGTTATAGGTTCGCCACAGATTGTTCCAGAAACCCTAAC
The DNA here is from genome assembly GCA_036971475.1 of Prosapia bicincta. Taxonomy (NCBI): domain Eukaryota; kingdom Metazoa; phylum Arthropoda; class Insecta; order Hemiptera; family Cercopidae; genus Prosapia; species Prosapia bicincta. Next base: position 36,459,940 of record JBAIZL010000008.1, on the reverse strand, counting down.
ACAAGATGGACATTCCTTACAATGGAACCGTTCTGCTTCTGGTGATGCTAAACCTGCATGATCATTCTTCCACCTTAACTTTTAAAACGTCTTGTGTTAGTCTTTATGTTCCCATCAAATGTATGTACTGTTGAGGTTAGGGTCACATAAGTAAGATAGGCCTAAGCTTTATCGGGTTTGTTAAAGAAATGTCTGTCTTTTAGAACTGTTTATGAGAAGAACAATAAGGGTAGGTAGGGGGAATTAGGTCAGGCTAAGGAAAGGGAGTCATCCCTGGTACTGGAAAATATCATTCAATCATATGTCCTCCCTTAGCCCTACATGCTTAAACCTACCTTTCTTCATTCTTCAAATTAGGTGTAACAGATAGGCAGATCTTTGAGATACATAGAAAACAGGTCTACATCATATGAGTAACCCTGCACATGATACCATGACAGAGTCATCTATCTCCTACCTATCATAGTGTATAGGCCAAAAGCTAATTGGCTTAAAACTCAAGTATAAAACCCAGAGACCTGTTTCTAAATGGTTTTTCAATTCCTCCTATTAGCTCAAACTCTCCTCATATATATCTTGTACAAATTTTCAATTGTTAATAAAATACGTTTTTATTTATCCAATCGAGTTCAAATACAAGTACATTTCTTTTAACCTATAGTGGATGACAGGTGATGTTAATTCAGTTTTTTCAAATATTTATTCAATAATTAAATTATACAAATTGGGGGGGGGGGGAGTCTAGATCGGATTTGAACTGAGTATCTTCATGTTCAAAGTCTAACCCTTTGGCACTGAGTCAACTATCCCATATCTATAATAGTACTTCTCAAAGATGAATATGAATTTTTCTTTAACCCCTATCTGGTTGTCATTGAAACCTCCATTGCACAACTTTAAATTGTTGCCATGGTTACCACACAATATCATAAATAATATTCTAGGATTAAAAATGAATGAAAAGAATAAAATAAACAAACAAACTGGATTAACGGTATTGAACCTTGCTTCACAAACAGACAATGCAAAAAGAAAATACAACAGAACGCAAGCGACAAAAAAAGCGTATAAATATTAACAAACAAAAATAATAGTCCAACACCATACATAGAAAATAAAATGGAAAATTGCAAGGAAATTCGCTTTCTATTTTGCCACTTAATATTGTTAATCTGAATGTATATATGTATATACAGGTTTGTATTAATTGTAATTATAAAATAAAAAAACTAAAATAACATTTTTTTTTTTATTAAAGTAGGAATTGACTTTAAACAAATTTATATTATTTGTTTTATAATTTATTCATTTTTCAAAGAAGTGTAGTCATCAATAATACTCGTAATTTAAAGAGAGATACCAATTGTAAGAAACAATGATTGTCCGAATAAATTCTATTTTCTGATTTTACTTATTTTGTTCATTGTAAAATTTTGAAATATCCTATTATGAATTTTATAAAATAAATGTATCAAACGTAATATTTTTTTATTAATTTAACTTTAACAACAATATTAAAATTATCTTTTAAAATAAAATTTCTTCCTGAAACACCAGAACTGTAATTTTTAAAAAATAAATCCTTGTGTGTTTTCACTGATTTTGATGTCCAGTCACTGGTGAGTACAGTTGCAAATGTTCTTCCTGCTCAAGTTTTTAAAACTTTTACTTTTGCTTAAGGTTATGAACATTTAGGTTAAAAAACGTTTCATCTAGCATCTTAACTTTAACATTTTTTTTAAAAAATATAACTAAATTTATACTAAACTGAATCAAACTACTTTATATGATATTGAATTTGAAAATAATGGAAACATAGATGCTAAATAAAGATGAAAGAGCTGATACATTACTCCATATGTTTGTTGAATTGATAATCAGATATTCAGAAATTCTGATGCTTCAGAATCTAATGCAACCTTAGTCACACTCTCCCTATATATATTTATATATCTTTTTCAAATTTTCAATCGTTAGTAAAATACTTTTTATTTGTTCAAATGTTAATAGTTTTTTAAAAATATTAACTCATTAATTTTAATAATTAATTTCGCTGTCTATTTTGGCACTTAATATTATGATTCTCTCATATGTATATACATATTTATGTTAATTGTAATTATTTAATAAAAGTAGAGTAAAGTAGAGTATTTAATAAAAGTAACAAAAGTAGAGTTTTCTTTGTTGATGTAAGTAGGAATTTATTAATTTTTTTTTTTTTATATTACTTGATTTTTATATCTTGTTGTCATTAATTCTTCTATTATATTTGATTACACATTTCAAAAAATATTTCTGATTAATCGTTACCATAAAGTACTGGAAGAATTAGTGCTTTAAAAAATTTAGTGAAGTACTGTTTTCAATAATAATTCAATAGTACAAAAACCTCGGCTTGTAATTTTAAAAATTAAAAAAGATTTCACTCTATGTGAACCTTTGTTCATTCCACTTTATCATAAGTCAGTAGCCAGCAGATGTCTTGTTAAATGTGTCATAATCTAAATATTCCACTTTAGTTAACTGGAAAACCTCAATAAGTTTCTTCAGGGCATAATTGGCCTTGACTGAACTGACGGGGACAATAATTTTTTTTAGGTATCGTCCTGGACCCTGAAAACAGAAACCAGACCTGCAAATGTAATTATAATTCATATTATCAATAAAATATCATTAATTCTAAAGAAAAATCAATCATCTGATCAAACTTGTTGTCTTTTTAAATTGTTTTTTTTTTCAAATTATTAATTTTCAGTACAGAAGCCTGTAACCCACACTGAGTGCATCCGCAGGTGGCAGTTAGGGGGATACCTCTCCACAGGTTTTCCCTGTGAGTGGTAGGAGGGAAATAAAATACCTCCCACAGTCCAAACAGGCATAAGTCCAACTTAGAGGCAATGGGACTCCCTTTCTACGAATAGTGCAATATAAATAATAGCCATCGGGCTCCAGAACTGGCAGATCTTGTCATCAAGACTTTAGGAGGGATCTGAACTTTTTGCACTTTGTACTTCAATAGACACAACAACAACAAAATTATTAATTTAACTTGAAAGCAAAATGATAGGTAATATTTGTTTAAAAGAGGAAACGATGGGTAATATAATGTTAGAGAATCTCGAAAGTTAAAATGGTTGATGATGAAACAGAAATTATACTTGGTGTTAGAAAGTCTTCAGGAGCATGGTAAAAATAATAAACTTGGCAGTTGCGTCACAAAAATTTAAAATTATATAAAGAGACAAAAATAACTCCATAATATATAAGAAAACATTTTAAAATCAAGTTTTATTTTATATAACAAACCACTATGTTATTCTACATTAGAATGTAGCTACAGAGTATCCATGTAGAATGGATTTGGTTATAGAAAAAAAAACAAAGTCTATTGACCCATTGCAGATTAAATTATTCGCAATCCAAGCAACCTAATGCTAGAAATGAATTTGTCGCGTCAAGTGATCACAGCAATTGTGTATACATTAGCAGTGTTGCACATGCTTATCTGAAGCATAAGTATTAAAAGTTCTAAATGTGCATACTTTATGAAAATATAAAATATTGTGATCCTCGTCTGTTTTACCAATGTTTTCCATTTTCTTGCTGCCAAGTCCCACCATCATTATGGAGATTCCCAGAGCTGCACTGAGATCTAGGGCCTTCACTGTATCTTCATGGCATACCTTTGGAAGAATAACAACAGGCCCTCCATTGTCAATATCGTCAACATTTTTACACGATCAACAATTTCCTCATCTGTTGTGGCGTACACATCAGCCTGCCCCCCATCTACTTGTTCTAACAATGTTGATATAGTTTCCCTTGATATTTGTTTCAACTAGGGATGGGCCGATTCCGATTCTCGATTCCAGGAATCATCGATTCTAGGTGGTATCGAGGAATCGTCGATACTCGATTCTTCATCATAAAAGTGTCGATTCCGATTCCTATTTTGTTAACTATTAAAATATGTGTGTGGAGTAATTTATTGGAAAAATAATTAATTACCAACTATGTCTTATTTATGTATTAGTTGATGTGAATGAATTAAATGATAAAACTAAACGAAATATAATGAAAATATTGTTATTTATGAAGCAACAGCAATCAAGATTGTAACCATTTCTGGTCGTTTGACATCGCTCGTCTCTCTCTCTCTCACACACTAGAGCGGGATCAATACTCTCTCTCTCTCTCTCGCCCACGTGTCTTACTGCCACTGATTTATAGAAGTTAGAAGAAAACACAAAAATGTACAGTAAAAACTCGATTAACCGTGGCCATGATGGTTGAGTGAATAGACAGATAACAGAAACACTGTATTTTTCCTCCGAAACTAAACCTCAATAAATTATATTATAGACAGATATCACTCTCACAGTAATGTAATATATTTGGGAGCGAAAAGAAAATAACATGATTGTAATAGCAAATGAAACTATTTATTACATGATAAACAGATCCGCACAGTAGCTACAAATGTAGCAAAATAATGTACAATAATATAAACTTACAGGTGAAATAGTTCGTGTAGTTTAACAAACAAAGCGAACGCGTCACTGCACCTTAATATTTTAGCTGCCGGCCCCAATATTGGCGTTTTCATACAGAATTGCCAAAATATTTTAAGCTCATTTTTAAATAATGTAATCTTACACTTTGTTCCCCTATCATATCTAAGTATGAATATACGTTTCTTATCATAATATTTATAAAAATACTTGTCGGACAAACTGGCCCAACATAGTTTTTCCTACCGTAAATGAAACGTAAATAAACTCCGTCGGACCAATTGACTCGACATTGTTTTTGATTTAATTAAATTTTATTATCTGTGCAACACTGTTTTGATATTTTTTGTGTTTTGTGTTAGCAAGAAACAACAAAACCATAATTTCATGTCCCGGTTACCCAAATAATAAACTGACTGGTGATAAAGTGTTTTGGCGCCTATCACTAAGACACGTAAACGTGTCACATGTGATTGATTTGTGAGTTTATAAATATTTTGAATATAGAACTAAAGTGTAATATATTCTCTCTCTGATAAGTAATGCTACAGGTCTAGTAAATACTATCCAAGTTTCATATTAAGGAAAAGTTTTAACACCAAATAATTTACTTGTTAAGGAATTTACGTTATAATTTACTTCCTAGTAAGGATGAGTTTATCTAAGTGTATCAATGTTTGTACTTAACTTTCACAAAGCCCTTTTATAAGGATTATTTTACAACTAAATATTTAGTCAATATTTCCGACTTACTTTTAAGGTTTTGTGAAATTTTGAAAACAGTAGTGAAAATCATTACAATACATTATATCAAATATGTGTGTCGGCCCGTAACTACGGACAAAAAGCTCTTAGAATAACATCATGTTTTTAATCCTGTCGGCGTTTATCTATCAAACAAAAACCATCGTAATTACATCTGTAAGTAGTGTGAAGCTTGTTTTTAAATACTGTGTCTTAATGTTTCCAAAAGTAGCAACACCAGCTGAGTATTACTAATAAACTTAAAGCGTATTCGGTTCAGGGTACTGGTCGTTGCGTCAATTCGATGACGGTAAACAGAAACTGACGGTGGAAAACCACATAATATATCAAATATGAAAAAGCACTACAAGCATAACAACATTCATTTTGCCCAAATTTATCAACAAAAAAGATCTATACTTGAAGAAACTTTATCCACAGACACAGGACCTGCAAGTGATAGTCGATTAAAAATCAACTGGAATTGAGTAATAAATACAAAATAGGACTGAATCAGTTGCACTTGTTGCAGATACCTGCAGAAAAAAGGACCCACCAGATGTAGAGAAGGTATGCCCCACTAATCCAGAATGTTGAGGAAGAAGGTACCCCAGGGGAATTGACAGTAGAAGAAGAAGTAAACAATTATCTGGGGGAACCATTAGCCAGTCCAGATTGTGATGTTGGGAAGTATTGCGCAGTACAAAGTGCCAAATACCCTCATTTAAATGCAATGGCAATAAAATACCTGTCTGCCCCTCCCGCGACAGTGTTTTTTGAAAATCCTTTCTCAACTTCAAGAGTTATATATGACAAGCGATGAAACTAGCTTGACCCACAACGTGTTCAAATGCTTGTGTTTTTGAACAGAAATGTACATTACCTGCCATACTTTTAAATATTAAAACCTATCCTATTTGTATTAATTTTTTACTTTTTATGCTGTTCGTTTGTTTTTAATGGTTGTTTTGTTTTGAGAGACAATGTAAATAGGCTTAGGTATTTTTTCAAACATCATAAAATAAGTAAAGTTCACATTTTTAACTTTAAAATAAGTCATTACTTTTATCTGATATGTTTTTATGCTTTTAAAAATTCCTATTGATAAATCAAGGTTGAAGGTTTTGTGTAGCCTATTACATTAAAACAGAACTTTTAAAAGGTTTTGCCATATGACCAAGATGTTAACTAAATTAATTATTAGAGAACTAGCATGTAAGCTAATATAACTTGAAATAATCGAGAATCGTCTAAAGAATCGAGAATCGAATGGAAAATTTTAGAATCGGAATCGAAAATTTTAGGAATCGGCCCATCCCTAGTTTTAACTGTTTCCAAAATACCGTGGTCCACTGTTATGCACCCTCTGGGATAGCGGTAAATTCAGTGACAACTAAAACTAGACGGTTAATCATGAGCAGAACATTTTTTCATATTTGCGAGTCCCAGGTATGACAGAATGTCGGATACGTGAAATTTAGATAAGCAAGACTCTACTGTATTTCAAATTTATATTACATATCAATGAGTTGTTATATTACTATCATGTCATAAAAAAATATTCGTATCAATATTGAATTAAATTACAGATAAAATATTTAACCATTTTATGACTTATATCCAGTGGTACTGACAGGTAAAATATTTAACCATTTTATGACTTATATCCAGTGGTACTGACAGGTAAAATATTTAACCATTTTATGACTTATATCCAGTGGTACTGACAGGTAAAATATTTAACCATTTTATGACTTATATCCAGTGGTACTGACAGGTAAAATATTTAACCATTTTATGATTTATATCCAGTGGTACTGACAGGTAAAATATTTAACCATTTTATGACTTATATCCAGTGGTACTGACAGATAAAATATTTAACCATTTTATGACTTATATCCAGTGGTACTGACAGGTAAAATATTTAACCATTTTATGACTTATATCCAGTGGTACTGACAGGTAAAATATTTAACCATTTTATGACTTATATCCAGTGGTACTGACAGGTAAAATATTTAACCATTTTATGACTTATATCCAGTGGTACTGACAGGTAAAATATTTAACCATTTTATGACTTATATCCAGTGGTACTGACAGGTAAAATATTTAACCATTTTATGACTTATATCCAGTGGTACTGACAGGTAAAATATTTAACCATTTTATGACTTATATCCAGTGGTACTGACAGGTAAAATATTTAACCATTTTATGACTTATATCCAGTGGAACTGACAGGTAAAATATTTAACCATTTTATGACTTATATCCAGTGGTACTGACAGGTAAAATAATCAAAGCACACAGAAGATATTATGACTTATATCCAGTGGTACTTACAGGTAAAATATTTAACCATTTTATGACTTATATCCAGTGGTACTGACAGGTAAAATATTTAACCATTTTATGATTTATATCCAGTGGTACTGACAGGTAAAATATTTAACCATTTTATGACTTATATCCAGTGGTACTGACAGATAAAATATTTAACCATTTTATGACTTATATCCAGTGGTACTGACAGGTAAAATATTTAACCATTTTATGACTTATATCCAGTGGTACTGACAGGTAAAATATTTAACCATTTTATGACTTATATCCAGTGGTACTGACAGGTAAAATATTTAACCATTTTATGACTTATATCCAGTGGTACTGACAGGTAAAATATTTAACCATTTTATGACTTATATCCAGTGGTACTGACAGGTAAAATATTTAACCATTTTATGACTTATATCCAGTGGTACTGACAGGTAAAATATTTAACCATTTTATGACTTATATCCAGTGGTACTGACAGGTAAAATATTTAACCATTTTATGACTTATATCCAGTGGAACTGACAGGTAAAATATTTAACCATTTTATGACTTATATCCAGTGGTACTTACAGGTAAAATAATCAAAGCACACAGAAGATATTATGAATACATTATATATTCAATTATTGAACTTCCATAAAAAGAGTGATAATAACGTACTTCTCTTTATATCTTGAGCTAAGTTTAACAAAAACCGTGCTAAAATTATTTTGGTTTATACATAAAAGCAGAGTTAAACACGCTAATTAATGGTGTGACTATTTTATTCTAGCCCAATCGGTTCGCTTGTAGTTAAAGCTCAAACTCAAGGGTCCATAATTTCTGCATCGACCTATTCAGCATAAAATCTATATGGTATTATATTACTAAAATCTAGAGTACATCACTTATCCTAATACCACTGGACAAACAAGTTTGTCTGATGACTATATTTTTGAGTCTAAAGCCTTTACTAACCTATTCAGCATAAAATCTATATAGTATTATATTATTATATTCTAGAGTAAGGATGGGCCGATTCCTAAAATTTTCGATTCCGATTCCAATTTCGATTCTAAAATTTTCTGTTCGATTCTCGATTCTTTCAAGTTAAATTAGCTTACATGCTAGTTCTCTAATAATTAATTTAGTTAACATCTTGGTCATATTGCAAAACCTTTTAAAAGTTATGTTTTAATGTAATAGGCTACACAAAACCTTCAACCTTGATTTATCAATAGGAATTTTTAAAAGCATAAAAACATATCAGTAAAAGTAATGACTTATTTTAAAGTTAAAAATGTGAACTTTACACTATTTTATGATTTTTGAAAAAATACCTAAGCCTATTTACATTGTCTCTCAAAACAGAACAAACATTAAAAACAAACGAACAACATAAAAAGTAAAAAATTAATACAAATAGGATAGTTTTTAATATTTAAAAGTTTGGCAGGTAATGTACATTTCTGTTCAAAAACACAAGCATTTGAACACGTTGTGGGTCAAGCTAGTTTCATCGCTTGTCATATATAACTCTTGAAGTTGAGAAAGGATTTTCAAAAAACACTGTCGCGGGAGGGGCAGACAGGTATTTTATTGCCATTGCATTTAAATGAGGGTATTTGGCACTTTGTACTGCGCAATACTTCCCAACATCACAATCTGGACTGGCTAATGGTTCCCCCAGATAATTGTTTACTTCTTCTTCTACTGTCAATTCCCCTGGGGTACCTTCTTCCTCAACATTCTGGATTAGTGGGGCATACCTTCTCTACATCTGGTGGGTCCTTTTTTCTGCAGGTATCTGCAACAAGTGCAACTGATTCAGTCCTATTTTGTATTTATTACTCAATTCCAGTTGATTTTTAATCGACTATCACTTACAGGTCCTGTGTCTGTGGATAAAGTTTCTTCAAGTATAGATCTTTTTTGTTGATAAATTTGGGCAAAATGAATGTTGTTATGCTTGTAGTGCTTTTTCATATTTGATATATTATGTGGTTTTCCACCGTCAGTTTCTGTTTACCGTCATCGAATTGACGCAACGACCAGTACCCTGAACCGAATACGCTTTAAGTTTATTAGTAATACTCAGCTGGTGTTGCTACTTTTGGAAACATTAAGACACAGTATTTAAAAACAAGCTTCACACTACTTACAGATGTAATTACGATGGTTTTTGTTTGATAGATAAACGCTGACGGGATTAAAAACATGATGTTATTCTAAGAGCTTTTTGTCTGTAGTTACGGGCCGACACACATATTTGTTATAACGTATTGTAATGATTTTCACTACTGTTTTCAAAATTTCACAAAACCTTACAAGTGGTCGGAAATATTGACTAAATATTTAGTTGTAAAATAATCCTTAAAAACGAACTTTGGGAAAGTTAAGTACAAACATTGATACACTTAGATAAACTTATCCTTACTAGGAAGTAAATTATAACGTAAATTCCTTAACAAGTAAATTATTTGGTGTTAAAACTTTTCCTTAATATGAAACTTGGATAGTATTTACTAGACCTGTAGCATTACTTATCAGAGAGAGAATATATTACACTTTAGTTCTATATTCAAAATATTTATAAACTCACAAATCAATCACATGTGACACGCTTACGTGTCTTAGTGATAGGCGCCAAAACACTTTATCACCAGTCAGTTTATTATTTGGGTAACCGGGACATGAAATTATGGTTTTGTTGTTTCTTGCTAACACAAAACGCAAAAAATATCAAAACAGTGTTGCACAGATAATAAAATTTAATTAAATCAAAAACAATGTCGGGTCAATTGGTCCAACGGAGTATATTTACGTTTCATTTACGGTAGGAAAAAACTATGTTGGGCCAGTTGGTCCGACACGTATTTTTATAAATATTATGATAAGAAACGTATATTCATACTTAGATATGATAGGAGCACAAAGTATAAGAACACATTAATTAAAAATAAGCTTAAAATATTTTGGCAATTCTCTATGAAAACGCCGATATTGTGGCCGGCAGCTAAAGTATTAAGGTACAGTGACGCGTTTGCTTTGTTTGTTAAACTACACGAACTATTTCACCTGTAAGTTTATATTATTGTACATTATTTTGCTACATTTGTAGCTACTGTGCGGATCTGTTTATCATGTAATAAATAGTTTCATTTGCTATTAGAATCGTGTTTATTTTCTTTTCGCTCCCAAATATATTACATTACTGTGAGAGTGATATCTGTCTATAATATAATTTATTGAGGTCAAGTTTCGGAGGAATAATACAGTGTTTCTGTTATCCGTCTATTCGCTCAACAGTCATGGCCACGGTTAATCAAGTTTTTACTGTACTTTTTTTGTGTTTTGTTCTGACATCTATAAATCAATGGCAGTAAGACACGTGGGAGAGAGAGAGAGAGAGAGAGTACTGAACCCGCTCTAGTGAGAGAGAGAGTACTGAACCCGCTCTAGTGAGAGAGAGAGAGAGAGAGACGAGCGATTTCAAACGACCAGAAATGGTTACCTATGATCTTGATTGCTGTTGCTTCATAAATAATAATATTTTTGTTAAGTACAGGATCCTTAACCTCACTTTCAACAGACCACGTTTGTTTACAATTCTCATTATTTCGTATAACCTAGCAATCAGCTGGTGTTTTTATCATAGTTCAAGTTCCACCGCCTACTAGACTTTCATTGCCGACCAGCATCTAGGATTCTTTTACTGCAAAGAAGTAGGTTTTACGATCCAGTCACCAGACGCATTTAGACTATTCATCTATGGTTTTAGACTAATTTCTGATCTAGTTACCTGTTGCTAGCATTTCCGTTTTTTTCTCAAGTTACATCTTCTTCTTGCAACATGATAGCTTACTAGTGCGGTTTTCCTGTTTTCTATTCAAGTGTTTTAGCCGATTACATCGGGTTTAAACCGCGTCTGATTATTACCCTGCTTACTGATTATGTTCAATTAATGTTTTCGATGCGTTCTAACTATAAATTGACGACTTTAGCCGCGATAAAGCTATTTTAAGCCGCTTTCCTTGTACAAGTGTAATTTGTTAGGTTAAACGCGTGGTATTTCTTTACACCGCAGACAATTAACTCTTTAACCTCGTGGGTGAACTATCAAGTGTTGATAAAGATTTTCTGTTGTGACTATTTGAAGTGCTTTTAACTTTCAATTAATTTTAAATGAGTTTTAGTTTTATGCAATTCTTCGCAAGCTACGGTTCATCACTTCAGGACTTAACCCAGTCCTGGGACAACCGCAGCATCAACTCTTCAACTACCCTGTATAACTTGGAATGGTAAGTGGCGTAGACTTAACTTCACTCATAAAATTGAACTATTTCTAAAACTAACGTTTTAGTGTTAAATTTAAATTCAGTGTCGTTTTTTTATTAATAAAGCAGACCCCATACTGCTCCAACAAAGCGTGGGTGGTCTTCCGGACTTTTTAGTGTAACCGCGAATGATTTGAACTACCCTATTTTCATTTTCTTTCTTTAGTTTTGCTAACAAAACTATACAATTTTCGTTTTCTTTAATCATTTAATTCATTCAAATCAACTAATGCATAAATAGGACATAGCTGGTAATTAATTATTTTTCCAATAAATTACTCCACACACATATTTTAATAGGTAACAAAATAGGAATCGGAATCGACACTTTTATGATGAAGAATCGAGTATCGACGATTCCTCGATACCACCTAGAATCGACGATTCCTGGAATCGAGAACCGGAATCGGCCCATCCCTATTCTAGAGTATATCACTTATCTTAATACCAATGGAAAAGTTTGTATGATGACTATATTTTGCATATATAATATTTATATTGAATTATAGACGAGTTACTAGTAAGTAATATTTTCTTTTTTTTATTCCATCTCACTCTTGACCATTCCACGAGTTAATGACAGAAGCAACTTATATTTTCATTTTAACTTTTTGTTGCCACCAAGAACAAGTATAAAATCCTTATGAAACAAGTATAAAATCCTTAGGAAACACTGACTAAGAACGAATTTGTTTTCCATGTCAGAAGAATTTTCTTTGCTCCTATTATGTATGCCCAACAGCTGAATAATTATAAAAACTTTACAATAAAAACCTGACTGTAGTTTAAAATTTTTTTAAATTTCTGTATAAAATAATTTAATTTTTAACAAAAATAATAAAGTTCTAAATATGAATACTACAATATATAACAATATATATAAATACTAACAAATAAGAAAAATAAAACTTATTCACTTTGAATGGAAACCTAATTTATATATTTTTAAAATATGACAATACAAATAAAAAGGTAATGCAAACTAACACTTTAGATGTTAATAATGTTATATCTAGAAAACAAAAAATTACTTTTCTTATAATTAAAATTATTTATGAATGTTTAAACAAATATATGGCAATTATTGTAAAAAATGTTGTTAGTGAAACAGGTACATAAAAGGAATTTTTTTTATCTTACCCGTTTATAACTGATGTTGATTGGGTTAACCAGAAGAATTTTTGCCATAAAATTAATTAAAACCTTCTCCATTTCGTTTTCATTATCTGGAGAATGGATTTGCACATATACACGTTTGGTTCCAAAACCTACAACACAAGTTTAGAACTAAATTTTTAAAAAAATTAACACTTTGAATGATGTGGGGCAACAGTTCACTAACACATGACACATGACTGTGTCGTAACAGCTGATTTTAACATTAGTAACTGATACAATAACTATGGTGCTTACTTTAAACTAAAAGGATATATATAAACAAGTAATGTAAACAAAAAATGATTAATGTCAACTCCTACTTAAGTCAACAAAGACAAATTTTATTTTAGTTATTTTTTATCAAATAATTGCAATTATTATAAATAAAGTAACATAACCTATACATTAAAACAGCTATTCTACAGTTGTTTTATGTAATCATATGTTATCATTTATTTTAAGCCAAATAGGACGAAATAACTATAATGTTTACCTTCCCCCTTTTGTGAATAGTTTTTCTCCCATATAAAACTAAAATTAATTCATTATTAAATTTAATTAATGGATTAATATTTGAAAAACTGTACTAACATTAAGTGTCATCCACTACAAGTTTAAAAGAAATGTATTTGGACTTGAGTGAATGGATAGAAAGTATCTTATTATTGAATGAAAATTTGAACAAGATATATATAAGTAGAGTGAGAACTAATAGAAAGAATTGAAAAAACAAGAGTATTAACATTCTTTTACTTATAATAATGAATGTGAAACATCGGCATACTATAATTTGGAAAAGTGTGACAACTTGTCATTGCAAAGAAACTTATAATTGTAGGAGTTAAATATTCCTTGACTGCTAATCAGGCAATCTAAATCTATAAAATTCAGTGAAGGCAGGACAAACAGTCCTATTTATATTGAATAAATAAGCTAAAAGTCAGTAAACTGTTTGTTTGAAAGCACAAGAAGTTATAGAATATGACATGATATGTCTTTATGTTACAGTCTAATCTCAGCAAACCAAACTAATTGCTGCAGGGGGTTGTTAGGATTACTGAAAAGTTCAAATTAGAGAAAGTACCCACATATGTATAAAGAAAAAATGTTGGAAAAAGATTCAACAATATTAATGTGCATAACTCTTTTTATTTATTTCTTAAAATATATTCTTGTGGTTTTTTATTACATAAAAACGTATTTTTATTAAAATTTGATTACCAGTTTAAAAAAATTCTTTTTTAAAAAAATCAGTTATATTTTTGCCACACTATCTAACACACCACTGAACACTTGAAAAGCAAAAATAAGACTGACTAAATTCACTGTTAGGTATCCCATCCTACATTAATGGAGGGGGATTCATCTGAAAACTACAAAACAGATAAACAGAAAACAATTCTGAGAAATCCAATTGAGCAGCTGCATGTTTTTCAAAGAACTCTTTTCTCTCCCTCTTTCCATTCATAGGGTTTCTCCTCTCTCTCTCTCTCTCTCTCTCTCTCTCTCTCTCTCTCTATATATATATATATATATATATATATATATATATATATATTACGTTATCCATTGTTTTTCCATTGCACTGACTTTATGAAGTTAAATACTTACAATAGTAATATAACTTCACTATTGAATATCATATACATATTGATATTTTACGTTGCCCATTATTTTTCCGTTGCACTGACTTTATGAAGTTAATATATTACTATTGTAAATACTTTTATCCACCACTAAGTGCAACAATTTTACCTTGTGTGATGAGGCAACTTTCGGTCACTTGACCATTGTCGAATCACTCTACATGGAGTGATTCGACAATGGTCAAGTGATCGAAAGGTGCTTCATCACAACAAGGTAAAATTATTGCACTCAGTGGCGGTTAAAAGTATTTACAATAGTAATATATTAACTTCATATATATATATATATATATATATATATATATATATATATATATATATATATATAAATATATTTATATATATATATATATATATATATATATAAATATATTTATATATATATATATATATATATATATATATATATATATATATGTGTATATATATATATATATATTTATAGGTTAGTTTTGGTTGGTAAAGATTATTTAGATTTTTTGGACTAGGAGACTGACAGACTTACCTTGGTAAGAGTCCACTCTGTAGTCTTGAAATAGAAACACATAAAAGCACTTAAACAATGATATATTTCAACCGCTCATAATATCATTGTTTAAGTGATTTTATGTGTTTCTATTTCAAGACTACAGTGTGGACTTTTACCAAGGTAAGTCTGTCAGTCTCCTAGTCCAAAAAATCTATATATATATATATATATATATATATATATATATATATATATATATATATATATATATATATATATATAATATAACATAGGTTATTCAAATACAAAAATATTTATTAATTTATATTCAAAGGTTTTCATTGGTAAACAGTACCAACATCATCAGGAATGAAAATTACAATAATGCAAGCTATAGGCCTTAAACATATGTTAAATTAGAAATAGAATTGTTGCTAAATTTATACAAATTGCCAAGTTTATTTTGTTGAGGTAACATTATAGACATTGAATATAGTATCAAATTTAGAATGTATTTGTATTTGTTCTTTTATTAATTTGTTATTATTATTATACAGTAAACTCCCGATTATCCGTGGGAGGATTAACCGGTTTGCGGATTATCCGGGGTTTGCCATTGTTTTACAAATATCCAATTTTTATTATAATCAGATTCATGTGTTTAATTTTCCAAACGGTACTAATTTTTACACTGAAAGGTAAGCATCCCGACGAGGGGCATCGAAATAAAAGGGGCGAGCAGACTACTGTATATAAGAGACAATGACAAAATGCTTGGACGCCCTAATGTGTATCATAAGATTGTAAACAAATGTCAGCTAATCTCGGCTATAAATAGTCTAGGACGTGACATATGCATTATCCATGTCTGTCATATACATTATCGATCTTAATGACTTTGTGACACACGTGACACAAGTAGACACTGTGCGACAAAATGGTTCTCAAGAAACTTAGATCGCATATTAAAGCTAAATCAATGCTCACAAAAAAACAGACGAAAGTGACAGATTTTTTTGTTAAAAAGTGAAAATATTATGTGTAAAGGATATTACATATGTACATACATATTTACTTTTGACATATACTTATGTACGTATTGTAAATAGTTAGACATATAAATGTACATGTTATAATCCGTCAAATACATCGACATTTTAAATTATTTTCTGTATTTATTTTATCCTCTGAAGATTATTTGTGAATTGCATTAACTGGGGTCATTATTTGTGTAACTTATGGTATAATAATCGATTATCGATCGTTCTTCTTTGTTCATAGCGGATTATCCGGGGAATTCGTTATCCGGCGTTGCCGGGCCACCCTATTCCACGGATAATCGGGAGTTTACTGTATTTATATATTTCAAATGCTTCATATATATTCATTCTTAATCCTTTATTAATTTCTTTTATAAGTTTCATATTTTCAATATTTGGAAATTGGTGCTTATTAATAATAAAATGATTTGCAAAATTTGACCTATATATTTCTGGATTAATATAGGCATTCAAATGTTTTTTATATCTTTCTTTTAATTTTTTCTTGGTTTGACCAATATAAGTTTTATTACAGTTTTCACATTCTAATTTATTATAAACACCACTTTTTTCATGCATATTATTTGCTTTATTATTGTTATTTATTACATTTATTATTTTGTTATTAGTTTTGTATGCAATTTTGATATTTGTATTTTTAAATAATTTGGTGATATTTTTTATTTCATAGCCTATAAATAAAAATGAAGTCTATATTGTATTATTATTATTATTGTAAATTAAATTATTATTTTGTTTATTAAAAATATTATAATTAAGTTTGTCAACAGTTTTCTTTTTATAACAGTTTTCTAATGCACCGTAGAGCCCACACCCGTCCATCTCTGGTGTCTTTCGATGACGGTATTGAATTCAGCATCCTCAAAAGCCCTAAAGTAGTTATTTATCTGACAATTTCACCCCAATTTATCCCTTTGGTACTTGTGTAGAACCATCGCAGTACATGTCCGGCGACGACCTTCATATTCAGCCTCCTGAAAAACCTCCGAGTGGTAAATTTCAAGTAATTTTTTGACTTTTGACATTTTTACCCCAAATTATCCCTTTGGCACTCACGTAGAGTCACATACGTCTATCCCCGGTGACTTTCGATGACGCCATTGATTCCCGCAATTCTTAGGCATCTGACATTTTGACCCTAATTCAACCCCTTTGGTGCATGGGTTTAGCCTCATCTGTCCATCCCCGGTGACTTTCCATGGCGGCATTGAATTCAGCATATTCAAAAACCCCCGAGTGGTTATGTTCCAGCGATTTTTTTACTTTTGACTTTTTCACCCCAATTCACCCCTTTGGTACTCTCGTGGAACCACACCAATGCATTCTCGGTGAATTTCGGTGAAAGTATTGAATTCCGCCTCATCAAAATTCCCCGAGTTATTATTTTCTAGTATTTTTTTGACTTTTATACCCCAAATCATCCCTTTGGCACTCACGTAGAGTCTCATCTGTCCATCCCCGGTGACTTTCGGTGACGGCATTAAATTCCGCCTTACCAAAAACCCCCGAATGGTTATTTTGTAGTTTTTTTTCACTTTTGATTTTTTTACCGCATATCATCCCTTTGGTACTAACGTAGAGTTACAACCGTCAATCCCCGGTGACTCTAGATGACGTCATTGAATTTAGCATCTTCAGAAACCCCCGAACGGTCATTTTCCCGCGATTCTTAGGCATCTGACATTTTTACTCTAATTCAACCCCTTTTGTGCATGGGTTCAGCCTCACCAGTACATCCCCGGAGACTTTCGATGGCAGCATTAAATTCAGAATCCTCAAAAACCCCCGAGCGAATATTTTCCAGCAGTTTTTTGACTTCTGACATTTTCACCCCTTTGGTACTCGCGTGGAACCACACCAATGCATTCCCGGTGATTTTCGGTGACGGTATTGAATTCCGCCTCATCAAAATTCCCCGAGTTGGTATTTTCTAGTAGTTTTTTGACTTTTGACATTTCTACCCCAAATCATCCCTTTGTCACTCACGTAGAGTCTCATCTGTCCATCCCCGGTGACTTTCGATGGCGGCATTGAATTCAGCATCCTCAAAAACCCCCGAGCGGTTATGTTCCAACGATTTTTTAACTTTTTCACCTTAATTCGCCCCTTTGGTACTCGCGTGGAATCACATCAGTGCATCCCCAGCGACTTTCGATGACGGCATTGAATTCCGCCTTACCAAAAACCCCCGAGTGGTTATTTTCTAGTTATTTTTTGACTTTTGACCCCAAATCATCCCTTTGGTACTTACGTAGAGTCACATCCGGTCCATCCCCGGTGACTCTAGATGACGCCATTGATTTTAGCATCCTCAAAAACCCCCGAACGGTCATTATCCCACGATTCTTAGGCATCTGACATTTTTACCTTGATTCAACCCCTTTTGTACATTGGTTCAGCCTCACCAGTACATCCCCGGTGACTTTCGATGACGGCATTGAATTCAGCATCCTCAAAACCCCCCGAGTGGTCACTTTCCAGGGATTCTTTGTCCGATTCAAATATATACATTACGTAGTACGATTGATATCTATGTGGATGCCAGCAATGTTGCCAAGTTTGTGGCTGCCATAATGTTAGGGAATGGTTGAAATATACAGTAAATTTATATACAGGAGGCGACTATGCTGCCCCTGGCGCAAATGTTACGAACTTGTGATATACAAATCCCGTTCACTCTGCTATCAATACGAGTACCGTTTGGTTATTACAAATTATTTTAAAAAAATTCAGAATGACCATAGAACTTCCAAATACAGTATTGCTCCAATAAAACACTTCTTTTTACAATTATTGAAATGATTTTTATTTCGATTATTGTCAAAGGTTGTTACATTATCATGGATTACTATGTGGCAGCCGTATACGGCTGCCAGTTTGAATGCAAAATGACCAATATATAGTCTCCGTATTGTTAGCAGGCTGTATATATATGGCGAATAGGTATTATCTGGAGTGCATCCGTTCACTCTGCAGTGCCAAAAATCGCAGTTCCAACGTTTCGCTAGAATCTCATCTAGCATTGACGGGGTGAACCCAACAACAGTTGAATAACGAGTTGAAGGTCTCGCTGTGAGACTTGGAACTGCGATTTTTGCACTGCAGAGTGAACGGATGTACTCCAGATAATAACTATTCATCATAATTTTCCATCACTTTCACTTATGTACTTAAACGAGAATCTTACTTGGTATTTATGCGAGTTAACTTTCAATGACTGGCCTTGTCATTATCATCGGGCATACTGAATAGGGTTGTTGTAGACTGCGAGCTGAGTGGATTTCCCGTTGACCTTGGTGTACCGTTATGTTCTATTTTTAGATTCACTGCACTGTGTGAGTTTTTAAAGTTTGTTTTGGGGTTAATATTGTCTATTAGGTTGAATAATTTATCGTTTTTTAATTTTATTTGTATTTGTTCGTTAATGATATTATTTTTATTTTTATAAATTTCTAGTTGTTCCCAGATTGTCATTTTGAGGCCGTTTTGAAATTTTTGTATTAGGTTTATGTTTTTTAATGTGGGGAATGTGTGTTTGTTTTTGATGGCGTGTGTGGCTAAGTTTGAGTTATAAATTTCAGGTTTGATGTATACATTGAGGTGTTCTTGATATCTGTCTTTTAATTTCTTTTTTGTTTGGCCTATGTATATTTTATTACAGTCTGGGCATTCGATTTTGTATATTCCGTTATTAAGTGTGGGACATATTTTTTCTGGTTGGTTTATTTTGTTGATTATGTTTCCTGTATTTTTGTAGGATATGTTAATACTATTATTTTTTAGTGTTTTAGTTATTCCTTTTATGTTGTATCCTGTGTATGTGAATGTAGCCCATTTTGTTGTTTGTGGTTCGATTTTAGGCTGTTTTAATTTATTTAATATTTTAAATTCTAATTTATCTATAGTTTTTTTTATTGTATCCATTTTTTGGGGCTATTTGATATATTGTTTTTCTTTGGTTTTTTCTTCATTATTTAGAGGCAATTTTAGCATCCTGTATAAAAGTGAGTTATAAGCGGCCATTTTATTTTGTGGGAGATGTTTGGAGTGTATTTTTATATTGATGTTTGAAATTCCAATATAGAATTCCAGCAAGTAATATAGATTTCCAAAAAGTAATAAACAATTTTACTGTAGTTGCTTTCAACTTAATATCCTGTTTTCGAGATTTAATTTTAAAAAATCTAAATATTGAAATTTAATATAAAATTATTATTTGATGTAGGTAACAATAAAAATACTTTCATAAGTATTGAACTATATAGTTACATCAAATAATAAATTGTTGAATATAGATAAAAGTGCTACTCCTATGAAATTCTTAATATACTTACCTTCACTTCTGTTAGGAATAATTCTATATATTTGACGAGAACAGTTTCCTGCCTTCCCTAACATTACAATATTTTCCTCTGCTGACGCGCTTCGGAGTGACTCTATTTTCAAAACTTAAATCGTACTTCTTGCCCAAACTTTAGTGATAAATGAGACTTGTTTAATTTATTCCTACCCTACGAAAAAACATATACAAAACTCGTTGTGTTCATCTTTATATACTATTAGCCACGCCCCCACCACTTGCAGATCTCAGTTTCTATTGGTTCATGTCTACTCTTACTCATTGCATCCCACTACTTATTAAACTTTTAAAAATAACGTTCCCCTATGTATTTATTTATTCGTGTATTACATTTCCCTTTTTTAACTTTGCTTTCTAATGTCTAAAATATTTAAAAGTCTTCCTTTATTAACATGATGTAAAATTTTCATTTTATTTTTCATTTCTTGCGGTGTATGGCTCTCTTTAAACAAATGTGTAGCATAATTCAAATAATTTTTCTCATACTTAAACGATCTTATATGCTCTTTAAATCTCGTTTCAAATTTTTGTCCTGTTTGTCCTATCTCTGTTGCTTTGCAATTACATTGCATTTTATAAACTCCGTTTTTACTAAACTTATTTAAACCTTCTATATTACTCTTTAATTTATTCTTTAATATGTTAATAGTTTTCATTCCAACCTCTATATTATGTTTCTTGAACAAATTTTTAATTTATAAACCTCTTTTCCCGTACGTGTAAATTTAGCCCACTCCTATCTATTTCCTACGTGGGACTTTTTATTTCATTTCTTCTTGCCTTAATTTTCTTAAATAACTTCCTTATTGCTTCTTTGTTATATGCATTATTATCAGCATTTGAAAAATAGTATTCAGTTCTTCTTTATATTTTTTTTTATTTAGCAGTATATCTCATAATCATTATTATAGTTAATGACCTATATGGTTCAAGATGGCCGACTATTGTTTGTTGATCAGAGTGGAGCTTACCTCATGCCTATATATAGTGACCGTAGAAAACAGTTGGTATCAGTCTAGTTTGTAAATGATTGTATTCTAGATTTTGTAATTAGACCCTCTGATGATGATGACATAGTCACCGAAATGTACATAAGGGTTTAATCTTAGGTAACTTGTAATATTAGTTATTTTTTATTACTTTTGTGGTATTGAGGTTCTGACCAATATTTCTATTGTAATATATTGTATCACTGTGCTCTTGGTATTATATATTCTTTTGTTACAATAGCAGTAGCCTTTTCTAGAAATCCTAAAATTTTACTATTTTTTTATAATTCAATTTTTTTTTGAGAAATGATACTAGCAAAAGAAGACCATTGTCAATATGGCAAGTCTTGAATAAGCATAAGCTTTCCAAGATTTAAAATCTATCCAGAGATTCACAGTAGACAAATTCGCATTATCAGATCAAGAATGCTTTTAACCTATGCTTTAGGATAAAGCATTTACACTGAACAGAAAAAAAATCCTTCCAAGGAAAAACAAATTTATATTTTTCAGGTAATGGGCATTATAATTTTGGAGAATTATAGTTATGTTCATACAATGGTTATTAAATAATTAATTGAAATTATATAAAAAAATTCAATAAACCGTAATATATGCTAAAATTGTCAAAAAAGTCACGCAATTATATTATACCATCTAACAGTCCTGTATATTCTATACAGGCCGATTAGGTCCTACAAAGAGAAGTTATAAGGAAGAAAGACAAATTCTAGCTAAGGTCAAGAAGAATGGTGGTTATAGAAGAAGCCACATAAATTGTATGTTGATTGTATAATTATATGGAAAACGTAATGCACATACTTTGAAATGTGAAATAACATATCAATATTAGTAGCAACAAATAATAACTTTCTATGAATACTAGGAAATTCCTATTAACTACTGGACTAATAAATTTATTTTCTAAGAATGGTTTAAAATTGAAATCAAATGTCATACCAAAGTCCTTCAATATTTTTTTACCTGAAAACATTTAGCAACTAGTTTATATAATAATAATAGAAGTAAATAAATACTTTACCCATAAGTTTATTTGAAGACCCTATTTTGACATGGACAGAGAAGATTGCATTTCCCTTTTTGTCTAGCTTTATTCTTAGTGGGGAAATGTCAAATTCTGTGTCCTAAAATACAAACATTATATTAAAATTGGATTCAATCAGATATTTCAAGGAAACATTTAGAGTAATATTAAGTAAAGAATGTAAGAGTGCAACTCAATCTTGCTATTTAAATATTTTATACAAATATAGATTTAGTCCAGTCAATAAAGGTAAAAATAGGGTATTACCTCAAAATTCTTTGAACCTCCAACAATTTTCATGAAAATTTACAGTAAATCTTATTTTAGCCTTAGCTTCAAAAGAGGCATGTGCCCGACTTGCAATTTTTGCATTCAAGGAGTGAAAACCACCCTTCTACATAATATTGAAAAAATTCTAATTTAAACATTCTATTGGTGAAAATATTATTTAGTTATGTAGAATAAATATCCTTTAACATTTTGTAGCATGATTTATGAGTTCAATAAATTTTTTGGTCTTTAGAAACCACATCTCCAAAAATCATGGAAAAATTGCATTGTCCTCTTGAAATTTTAAATTGACATTACCAATGCACAAAACATTTGTTTACTGCTTAAGGTATCATTTATTAATATACTGTGAATTTCAAACCCTTAAAAATCACCCCTTAACCTGAATTCAATAAAAAAATTAGTTCTTAGCAGCTTTAATTGTATTAATTGTGTATTTATAATGTATAAATCGTTTCTAAATATAAAAAATTATTTTTGTGTGTGAAATATCAAACCTTAAAACTACCCCTCTTGTGAAATTATTGAAAAAATTATATTTCAGTAGTTTTGATTTATCAGAGCCCTTTTGAATTCTTATGAAATATTTTATTTTAATTTCTTAATCCTTACCTTACCTACGAATATATAAATAATAATAATAATATACTCAATATATAATATTCCAGATATAAAATGTGTGTTCCTAAAAATTTTCTATAAAAATGTGATTGCTTTTTTTAAGATGATTCCGTTATTTTTTATGTTATCGGGTTCAACCAAAAATTATTTTAAAGAAAATTTGAAGGGCTATAAGATCTTTATATCTCTATTTTTTAAAACCAATTTTTTTAAATTTGAAGGCTTAAAGAAAGGGCTTGAGTCACATGATCCTCACAATAAAATTTACAATTCTAACGTTGATATATTGATTGTTTTTATGCTACAGAAATAAAAAAAACCTACATTTCTATGTATATCTAGTAATTTAAGAGTTATTTACAAAAAGTTTTGAGAAATTTGGAAAATTCTTATTTTTTTATTCGTACTTTAAAAAAAAATAAGCTTTTAAAACCGCTCAAAGTTTATGAACTCATTACTAACACTAAAATAAAGTAAATCTTAAATCTGATTAAATTTCAATTTTGGTGGAAACGCAGTTTTTATTTCTTACTTTTTCTTAACAACATCGAGAGTCCCATCTTATTTTCATGATAACTCGCTTACTTTTGTTGCTATAAACTCCATTTGGAGCTTATTTGAAAGCTCGTTTTAATTACTATGAAGTCCTCTATAGGTATTTACGGACAAATGTATTGGTTTCCCGTTATTTAACCTCAAATACTTTAATTCGAGTATTCACATACACACACACAAACAAGCCCTTCAAATAATTAGAAGTCGCTTTAGATTCAACTTACAACATTCATTCAAAAACAATCTCTTTTTAGAAGCGAGAGTATTCTTTTTTTTCTTATTAATTGCAATTTTGAGAGGAACAAAATTTTTCAAAATGTCATATTTTTGAAGTTTTTGTAAAAAATTGTTTCAAAACATGAATTTTGTTTCACAAAAAAACATTTTCAACCACTAATAACTGACTTACCGAAAAAACTTCACGGAATAAAAAGTGTTTAGAATTTGTCCCTCTATAGTTTCCTGGGGTTATTTTTGATAAAACATTTCATCCCCAAAAAGGGGTGGTATTTGCCCCCAGGATAAAAGCGCAAGTCCCAATGTGTCACTTTTGATCCTTGAAGCACCCTTTAACTACTCACCAATTTTCATGCAAATCGATGAAGGTTTAAAGTTTTCAGAGAAGAAAGCCTTTATTGACGACTAATTATTAAAAAAATCATTTTGACATTTTACTGAATTTTAAATTTTGTAAAAATAAGGGGAAGGGAGAGAGCAAGAGAACTATAGTCTGTCTGTATATTGAAAAAATTTGAAAATACCGATACTAAAATCAGAAAAGGGAAAAATATATCTGCGGAGGCAGTCATTTTACTAACTTAAAATTGTTAAAAACACAATAAAAGCACAAAACTTCAAAATGAATGTAAAAATAAATATGTAATATATATATATATATATATATATATATATATATATATGTACATGAAAAATATAGGGTTAAAGTCCCAAGACACTCAAAATTATTTTTGTTTGGGTTTTCATAACACAAACTCTATTTACTTGTAACTTTTATTTTAGAGGACATCTTTAAACACTTTAAACTGGTTCAAATGTGATTGAACTATAATAACTTATTATATTAGACTTAAACTGTAATAGCTGAACATTTTGAAGCTGCTATTAATATGAAATTATTATGGAGTGTAAGAATGGCTTATCTGTTATAACATGCAATACATATTTCTTGATAAGTGTTATCATTTATGCTATATCTACATTATGTTTGTTTTAATTACATTAAATTACAGTGAATCTCCGCTCTTTTAAAAATCCATTCATGTAGTCGAATAACAGAAGATATAAGAAGGGACTTGAGATGCGCAGAAGTGGAGTTTGCTGTCTAGCGGAGGTGGGAGGTCAGGCAGCTAGATGTCTACCCCTCTCTCATATATAGTTGCAGTGGTAAACAAGACATAGTGGTTTTGGCAGGCGAGGTTCAACAAACACTAAATCAGCGGGTGCCCCTCCCCCCCTCCGCATCAGCTGGGCAAGTCTCTTCCTATATCTTACTACTTGTAATTTCTGTTGTAATTATGTGTAATTTCATGTTATTTTGGTACAACCCCTAACAAAGGTCTACTTAACTTCATCTGAACAAGCAGGCCTTCTATTATTCAATTAAAAAAACAGCCACAAAGAAAATTATATTTGTATATAAAATTTTGATGTTAATGGTTCTATATATTATAAATTGTTAAAATAATTGGATAAAACAGGGTAATTTTTACTTCTGCTTAACATTAAGAGATACAAATAATTTAATTTAGAAATACTAGTTTATTTTAAAACTATTTTCTGATAAAAATTGAAATTATTATATTGATTTATACATTACATTTTATTGAAGGTGCTTGTTATAATCGTCTAGAATTCATACAAACATCATACAACATAAAAACAATATATCCTAAACGACCGAACACACTTCGAATCTAATACCTTCCATTACATAGTAAACAATCTGCTTGACCCAAACTCCCTCCACATTCATATATCAAATCGTCCTGCAACTATGAGTGATTGCCGGCAGTGGGTCAGCTTCGTCAATGAAACGATTGTTTCGAACTCGTCAGCAAGTAAGTTCAAAAGTATTCACTCGGTTACAGAATAATTCCTTATAAAGTAAATACCTTTTATTTTTATTAGAAATACTATACATTACAATAATTATTTATAAAGAAATTCATAATTACACTACAATCACTACATTAAACGTGAATAAAACTTACCACAGTTTTAAACAATCCGACACTTTTTGCATCAGTAATATTAAACAGTTCTTCTGATTCAATCTGATTTTTCTTTAATTCAGGATTGTCTGTGGGAACTTCAAGAATACTAGCATATTCTGCGCTATTACTATTTTCAACGACACTAAACCAAGACAAATCATTTTCACTTTTTGAACTACATAACCCATTATCTTTTATAAAAATATTTAAAATAACACATTGTAATACAATTACCAGGGTCCTGGCATTGTATAAATACATAACCTTCCATAAATGTCTTTTATTTAAATTTCTCACAAATATTTTATTTTTTAATTAATATATTATTTTTTGTAAAACCACAGGTTAATAATAAAATAAAAAAAGCATTTAATACTGAATTAGTCGCCTAAACCTTCTAATCTATCTAGTAAATCTAATAGCGTCATTATTATACCCATTATTATTAGGAGATAATAAAAACTAAGATATAAATTGGTCATTTTTAAGAACAATAGTGGGATCCAGGGATAACTATAGATAACGCTAAATCAAAGTCGAGGGGTTCTAATCTATACAACAAACTTGTAATGCATTACATTCGTAAAACATTTACAATAGCTATTAATTTTCAATTAAATCTTACATTTAAGTTAATTTCTGTTATTACAAAAAAAATTAAAATGCTGTTTCCTAGAAGTTTATAAACATGAAGAAATATTAAAATAATGTTCTGAAGAATAAATATCATTCAAAGTTGCTTGTTGTAATCATCTTGAATTCCCTGAATAAATTATAAGTAGTTATTGCCTAACTGAGTAAAAACTTTTGCCCTTGCTGACGCATTTTGAAACAATCATTTCATTGAGAAAGGCAACCCTCTCCTGCCAGCGATCACTCCAGGTAGCAGTTATATAATTTATGTGTGTGGAGGGGGGTTTGTTCACTATATAATGGAATAGGATGTTAGATTTGATGTGTGTGTGTGTGTGTGTGTGTGTGTGGTTATTCACAAAAATTTGAAATATTCAACCCTACACAACACAAAAACAACATATGTTAAACGACCACACACACTCTGAATCTAACACCCTACACCATTATATAGTAAACAACCCACTTAACCCAAAACTCATCTCCACACCTATAAATCATACGCCTGCAACCTTGAGGCAGCAGTAATGGGTTGGCTTCATCAATGAAACATTGTTTCGAAACGCATCAGCAAGTAGGTTCAAACATTTTTACTCAGTTATGCAATAATTACTTATAATAAACTATCATTTTATTTTGATTTCCAAAGCAGAAGGTTGAAATATAGCATATTCAAGGTTGGTGATAGGTTGCCAACTAAGTTAATACAGGTGGTAACCAAAAGCCATCTCTACAGCAAATGTGTTCTGGCAAATGTAGCTGATGGGTTCCCAACATGAGTAAAGTTAATACAGGTGGTAGCCAAAAGCCGCAGCAAATGTGTTACAATTATATATTAATTTTTAAAAAATATTTGAATAATGAAATTCTCCATGTTAAAACTGAATTTCCTTTGTTTAAACTAGGAAGGATAAAATATTATATATAATTTAAAGTTACTTGTTGTAATCATCGTTAATTTACCGATTAAACTATAGGTAATTATTGAGTAAGTGAAACTTTTGAACTTACTTGCTGAGGCATTTCGAAACAATCATTTCATTTACGAGGGTCAGTTTTGTAAATAAAATGATTGTTTTGAAACACGTCAGCAAGTACCTTCAAAGTATTCATTTAGTTACGCAATAACTACTTATAGATGTATAATTTGCTTATATATAACTTGAAATTATTTTTTAAAATTATATGTTTAGTAACATCATATTAATAATG
This sequence comes from Prosapia bicincta, assembly GCA_036971475.1. NCBI lineage: Eukaryota > Metazoa > Arthropoda > Insecta > Hemiptera > Cercopidae > Prosapia > Prosapia bicincta. Next base: position 36,431,752 of record JBAIZL010000008.1, on the reverse strand, counting down.
AGATTATTTCAAACATTCTCTTTAAAACTCACCAAATTTTCAGTTAAACCAAGACTTTGTGCATCACTAATGTTTGTAACAACACTTTGAAAGCGTAATCTAACTGGCATTTTATGTAAAATATTACTTATGTCTTTTTCTTTGCTTTCATCTTCTCCATTAGCATTATCATCATTTCCTGTGTTACCAGATTTTGTAATGTTGAATGTATCATAATTAATATTTTCCAAATTCTCCAAATTGTCGTAGTTTTCTCGAAGGTCTACATAATCAATAGTGTCTGGTTTTTGTAGAGAAATTTTAATTATTAAGTGTAAGCCTAATGCAAACAGGATTAGTTTCGATATAGAACACATAAATATAAAGTGGGTTTACTAACAATATTTTATCAATTTTTTTCTTTATTTTAATGTGTCACAAATTAGATTTAAATCCATTTGAATTAAAAGGCTGAATAAGAATCACTATTATCTTCTCTCCCCTTCCCCAACAAAGTTTTGATAAACAAGCTGATAAATACTCTGTAATGATGAGTGATAACAATATGTCTAAAAGTTTCACTGGTTTTATTTTATATAGTAAGAGAAAAAATTAGAAAACTTTAGTAATCATCTTAACACAATTACTGCTCTAGTAACTGTAAATCCTGAGTTAGAATTTTATTATTTATGTCAGAAACTTTATCAAAGATTTATCATAGTCTAAGGTAGAGATTAAAAACATATTATTCTTAATTAATATTATTGTTAAATCCAATTATGAATTTATTTGTGTGATTTTACGTTTGAAGATGTTAACATTGTTACAAAATGTACATAAGATAATATTTTACAAACAAATTTTTTTTATATCACTGTGATTTTGTGTTTTATTATTGGTTTAATAAATTTCCCAGCAAATATTTGAGGCATTTGAGTGAAACCAAAACAAAATCTATCATATACAAGGGCTATCCTTGTATATGATACAACAACTGACAGACATATTACGAAATTAACAATATGAAAAAACAAACTTTATTATATACAACTTAAACATATACTCTAACCTAATTTTCTACATAATCAGGATTCAAATTAAGGCATTATCTCAAGTCTTTGTAAAAATTTTTCAATACCGTCTGAATAGAAATCTGCTGCCTCTGGTATGTTTATGCCTCTGCTTGTGTGTAAAGAAGAATTGACATGAAAAAACCAAACATTTGCTCTAGTATTTCCCTAAAACCTGTTTTTTATATCCTGCTGACATTTCTCAGTTCCGTAATCATAAAACAGCGATTTTTGTCATTGATTTTCATTAAACGTAATCAGACACAAGACTAGGCCTGCCACTACACTACCATATTGGTACTGCCAATTTGAAAATCAATGCACAGCTCCCTTACTCGGTTTTCACTCATTTTTTTTTTTTTTGACTACATCACAAAGTTGTTATTAAGTATCAATTGGTTTGTATTTACTTTGCCCACAGAACACTCATCACTACTGTCAAGGTTTTCCATTACAGCATGTAGCTCACCACATCACAAAGAGAAACACTGCTGGGTGCATTCCGATAGCAGCTGTAGCCCACACACACAGCAGGATAATTGAAAACATTGATCACTTTTTGGATAGCTTTTGTACATTTAAATGGCATCTCTTTATACAATTCCCTTATAAATTGTGTTACTAAAATAAAAGTGTACAAGATTATCAAACACATTTAGTCTATGGTGGAAAATATATTAGTACATGTCCCAAACTCATCCTTATTTTTTATTATTAAAAGAAATTTTAAAATATTCTAGTTTCGAAATAAATAAAACAATGATCAAATTTTTCTCATGAAGCACTGTCTTTGGGACAAGTCTTTGAGATCCTCCTGCAACAAGCATTTCTTGCAATTTTATTTGCTGAAATAAAAGAAACCTATTTGCTCAATATTGAGGGTAGTATTGTTATTGTAAGATACAAAATACCTCAAGAACACAACTGTTACTTGGAAAAATTGTTCAAGAATATAATTCTGCTGTATAAAAAGGAAAGTGTACCTATCATTTAACTAAAAGGCTAACTTATTAAACCTTAATTGGTGTTAAAAATACAGAAATTATATTTATACACATATTTTTTTATTAATACTTTTAAAAAAATATGAAAAGATTCAAAATTAAAATGTTACTTAAAAGGTACAAAACAAAATGTATCTTAGTTTATAATTTCTCAGATTTAGTTTTAACTTATTATGTTCTGTTGAATAAGTAGAATTATGTTCAAGCAGAACTTATACTTAACATTTTGCAATAAATAATCACTAAAACTTACTAAGCACGGTACATACTGTCATACAAACAATTTATGGTTTTCATAACTTTTTTTACTATTAAACAAAAACTTTTAGAAAAAGCTTTCATAATGTAACTGGATGTTAGCAGTCAAGTTAAGACAAACAAACAGTATGAATAAAAACAATAATATTAGTCTGAAAATAAAAATAACAAACAGGAATAAATATATAAAGGTCAGAAATAAATTACAAAATGAATAAAAGGAGTACAGTAAAACCTCTCACATCAGGAGCCTCCAATATCCAGACTTAATGGGAAAATAAAGTTAGCATCTTTATTCTGCAAAGCCCTTTGTCATCGGTCCAGTTCTCTGGCACCAGCAGTCACTCTTTGTTCCTTCCCAACTTAACCAGTCTTCTATAGATTGGTCTATTACCCACCTTAATCAGTTGGGTCTCAGTGTCGGGATCATTCAGTTTACATATGTTCTACAGGATTTTGTGTACTTAGGTAATTTAGTATGTTATTTTATCTAGAACTGGTAATCTACAATAACCAGCAATGCGTAAAAGCGGAAAAAATTGTGTTTTCTATTGAAAATAAGATTTGTGCAATAAAACTATAAGATCCGAGACAGACATGTAAAAAAAATGCAAGCGAGATAGGTAAAGCATACCAAAGCTTTCCAGGCACCTGACCATTATATCAAACAACGAAACGACGCAACAGCAGCCGATCTAGTCTTTCGAAAGTGGAGCGCTATTTCATCATAAAAACGTGTTCAATGAAACAACCTAACTGTCATTACATCTTTTTTATACCAAAACCAAAAATTATTATATTTAAATGTATGTTCAGTAGAGTATCAAGGGACTCTACATACAGGCATGTAACTAAATTGTACATTCAATTCTATATTGCTATTAAAGTATAATTACAATCTTCAATAAGTGTACATTATTTACATAAAACGATAGATTTACTTCCAAAATTGAAATGGTTGTGATTATATAGTACAAACCTACATCATTACATAACTCCTCCCATATCCGGAGTTTTTGTCATCTGGATTGGGCTGTCGCCACATTGATCCAGATATGAGAGGTTTTACTATATTATCAGTTTTGACCTCATTACATCAATCCAGATTTAAGGCTATGAAAGTCATTGACTAATTGACGCTACTCTCTTTTTATACTTTATAAAATCCATCTTTCTATATATGATGTGTGTCAACCAAAACTGCTAAAAAAATTAATTACTAGATATGAAGACATAAGGTGACCAGGTCTAAATAGTTTATTCAGTAATATGTAATTTTAAAATAATGGCTTTTTACAAATAGGACCATGTTTCACTATTTTGGAACTAATAGTGGTACCTTTGTGATAAAAAATGTAATTTTGTATTAACCGCACGTACATTTCTGTTGCACAGCTTCTTATCTTCAAAGGCTATTGCCATAGTTTGAGCGTGCTTTGTGTTAATTACTTTGTCAATCATTTATTAAAAAATTATCAATATAACTTTAATTTTGAGCTATAACTAACTTTAAAAATAAGTTAGCTATAGAATATTCATTTACATTCGGAAAAAGCTAATAAGATTTACTTGTGACTTACATAGAGTTTATACCTGACTAATTACTCTGGTGGTTCTAGCACTTCCAATATCTGATACAGAGGATTAATCTCTGATACAGCTTTAGCTGTAACCACCACTTTCCTTTCACCTTCTTTGAAGCCCTAAAACATGCACAAAGTTGTTTGTAAAGCATCATGGAAATATTTTTGTAAGTTACAGATACAGATACATTTTCACTAATCTGCCTCTATTTTACAGGGAGTTAATACCGGGCCTGCTAATAGTTATTTGGTCTTCAATAAATAAATACAATCCTAACAAATATTATAGGAAAGTAGATGACATTTGATACACTGCAGATAGAGTATATTTTTTATTTGTTATTGTTATTAAATTCCTTCTATTAGTTCACACTCTCCTGATACATATCTTGTACAAATTTTCAATTGCTAATAAAATACCTTTTTATTCATCCAATCAAGTTTAAATACATTTTTTAAACCTATAATGGATGACAATTGATGTTAATACAGTTTTTCAAATATTTATTCAATAGTTAAAATTATAAAAATTTTGGGGTTTTGCCGGATTCAAACTGAGTATCTTCATCTTCGAAATCTAGCGCATTACCACTCAGATAACAAAGATGTATATGAATTATTATTCTACTCTCATCTGGTTGTCATCGAAACTTCCATTGCACAACCATAAATTTTTGTCATGGGTACCACACAATATCATAAGTAATAGATAACAGTTGTAAGTTAGAGTTTTTAGTAGCAACACTCACTGATGATGACTTTGTCATTGATACCCGTATCAGTCATGAAAACCACACAAGGTAAGCTCAAAGAATAGTTATATAAATAATAGTCTAGGATTAAAAATAAATGAAAACAATAAAATAAACAAACAAACTGGATTGAGAGTATTGAAACTTGCTTCACAAAAGGACAATATGGAAAGAAACTACATCATAATGCAAGTGATGAAAAAAGAAAGTATATAAATATTAACAAACAAAACAATAGTCCATCACCATACATAGAAAAGGAAATGGAAAATTACAAGGAAATTCGTTTTTCATTTTGCCACTTTATATTGTTATTCTGACATGTATATTATTTGTAATTATAAAATTTAAAAACACTAAAATAAAATTTTATTTTATTTCATTCTCTCATATTTCTTTTTGTGTTTTCTCTTCGATTGACAAACACCACTGTGTGGTTGAAATATATCATTGTTTAAGTGCGTTTATGTGTTTCTATTTCAAGACTACAGAGTGGACTCTTACCAAGGTAAGTCTGTCAGTCTCCTAGTCCAAAAAATCTATATATATATATATATATATATATATATATATATATATATATATATATATATATGAAGTTAATATATTACTATTGTAAGTAATTTTATCCACCATTAAGTGCAATAATTTTATTGCAATATTTTATCCACCAAAATTATTGCACTTAATGGTGGATAAAATTACTTACAATACTAATATATTAACTATATACGAGTATATATATATATATATATATATATATATATATATATATATATATATATATATATATATATATATATATATATATATATATATATATATAGTCTCAAGGACTAAGTCTTTGAGAATGCTGGAACTGTACACCGGCGAAAAGCTTCAGCAAAATTGTAAATGTTGAATAAAATACATCTTGATTATGAACTTTTTGAAGTTATTTAATATATATATATATATATATATATATATATATATATATATCTTGATATTTTACGTTGTCCATTATTTTTCCATTGGTCCAATGGCCAATGGTCCAATGGTTTTTCCAATAATCAAGTGACCGAAAGGTGCCTCATCGCAACAAAGTAAAATTATTGCACTTAGTGGTGAATAAAAATATTTACAATAGTAATATATCAACTTCATATATATATATATTTTACGTTATCCATTGTTTTTCCGTTGCACTGACTTTATGAAGTTAATATATTACTATTGTAACACTCTTAAAAATAAGGTATTACATATAAATTCATTTATATATTTAATTTTTATTTAATACTTATATCGTCCCAATATAAAAGAAATTTTTTGTTTTCTTGGTGCACATTGTGAATCTAGCGTAGGTAATAAGCGCTCCTCGCGGGCGAAATTGAAAAATATCGTACGAGTTAGTAACTTAAGGTAATTAAGCACATCACCCCATGTGACGTAAGCATGAGGCGATACCTGTGAACCAATCAGAATATTCATATATATAAATAAGGGTGGGAGTTTGTTTGAAAATTTCAGTTAGCGCGTCCTTGCAACGACCCCACTTCACTAAAAGTCTTTGAACAAGACGGACGCGATGGCATTTTCGGACATAACTTAAAAATTTGTAAGCTTCCAGTATTCAAAATTTAAGATGTCTAGGCTGGTACAAAATTTTATTAACGCAACTAAAGAAGAATTCAGAAGCGGTTATATATGTGTTTCAAATAAGTAAAAAAATTATATTATCTTTGTTTAAGAGCGCTGATTCCAAGAGCGATGTGCAGTGATTAGTGTACAAAAGCAATGTGCAATGTTTAATGATATGTGTGTAGTGTTTTACAAGTAATGTGCACAACCAGGTACGTTTTAGATAATAGTAAAGAAAATGTGTTTTAATGTTAACTAACTTGAATTTTAAATGATAAACGATTAACACATGAACGGTAGAAATTGTCTTTTGAATATTCATTTCTAAAATTAAATCAGAAAACTTAAGTTACTACCTTCTTGATATATGTAAATTTGAAAAGTTAACAAGTAATTAAAATATGTATGGAATAGTTAGCAGTAATTAAAAGTTAATTACTCGACAGATTGGTGTCATTTGTTCTTTTGTAATTTGTCATTGATTAATAAATTGTTTAACTTTGTATTTTAAAACTTTCAATTCTTATTTCACAAGTTACCTAGTTCTAGCTTCAAGAAATGAAGACTGTTGCAGACAGACAGTACTTGCCTGAGCTGTAACGTTAGAACTAGAAGCCCTGGTAAGTAAAGTTAATTATGTTGGTAATCAGCAACAAATTAAAATCACATTACAATAGAAAATAATAACTTACCGAGGTAAAAGGGCCAGAACGTTACACTATTATAAGTAATTTTATCCACCATTAAGTGCAATGATTTTACCTTGTTTGATGAGGCGCCTTTCGGTCACTTGACCATTGTCGAATCACTGATTACTTTTCTCAATTTTTCTGGTGTGGATGTTCGGTCCGTGGTGTTGGTACTTGTTGGTTTTTGTTTTTGAACGCTCTATAATGTTCTTCATATCTTATTTTAAATGATCTGGTTGTTTTTCCTATGTAAAATGCGTTACAGTTGTCACATGTAATTTTGTAAATTCCTGATAGGTTATGTTTTTCTGAATTTGTTTTGTGGTTTGTGTTATTAAGATATTTTATTATTTTGTTGTTTGGTTTGTATGTTGGAGTGTAGTATTCTTTATTATATATATATTTTTTATTTTTTCTATTTTGTTATTGGTGTATTTATATTTTAGGTAGATTTTTTTATTTTTATTATTTTTGTATTCCGGTTGTAGTGTTGTGTTGAGGTTAGGTTTTTTAGTGAATTTATTGTATATATTTTTTATAATGTTTTTGTTGTATCCATTTTCTATTGCTATTTTTGTAATGTTATCTAATTCTCCATTTAATTTTTGTTTGTTAACCTGTGTGTATTTTATTGCTTTATTTATCATGTTACTGTAAGTGTTAATTTTGTGTGTCCAGGGGTGGTTAGATTTGTAGTGTACTGTGGTATTGTTGGAAGTAGGTTTTCTGTATACTGTAGTTTCTATTTTATTATCATTTATATTTAATGTAATGTCGAGATAGTTGATTGTTCTATTGGTTTCTGTTTCAACGGTGAATTGTATGTTTTCGTTGTATGTATTTAGTTTGTTTAATATTATGATGTGTTCGTTGTGAATGGTAGGTTGGTATATTACAAGTATATCGTCTACGTACCTTGTCCATAGTGAAATATTATGTGGGTTTAGTATAGGTTTAATTATATTTGTTCAAAGTGTTGTAAATATATTTCTGACATGACTGATGATATGGGTGATCCCATGGGGAGTCCAGTTGTTTGTTTACCCACCAAAATACTGAACATATAAGAAACAATATTAATAATAAAATTAACCTAATAAAAAGGAAACAATATATAAATAAAAAAGAAATTATAAAACTCAGAGAAAAACTAGAAAACAATGACTACATAATATTAAAATCCGACAAAACAAATACACCAGTAATAATAGAAAATACCAAATACATCAATTCAAAGACTAACTACATAAAAGAAAATAAATACGAACAAATCCCAGACCCAACTAACAAATACCTTATTGCAATAAAAAACCTAATAGTCACGCACCGAAACACCCTAAACTATAACAATAAATTAAAATACCACACAAGACTAAACCCATTCAAACCATGCCCACCAATATTAACAGGCATACCTAAAATTCACAAACCGGACACACCTTTTAGACCACTAATAAATTTCACAACAGCACCATCTTACATAATCGCAAAAATACTAGACAAAATAATAAGATCTAAAATACATATCAAAAACACATACAATATAAAAAATGAATATGAATTAATTAATAAAATTTAAAAAAACATAAAAACAAACAGCAACACAAAAATAATAAGTTATAACATAACTAACATGTACCCTAGCATTCCAATAGAAGAAACCATAGAAATAATAAAAAACAAACTAATACACAATAACGAAAAAAGAAACACAATAGATAGTATCATTACGCTAACCAAACACATATGTAACCAAAATTACTTCCAATTTAACAATAAATATTATAAACAAACAACTGGACTCTCCATGGGATCACCCATATCATCAGTCATATCAGAAATATATTTACAACACTTTGAACAAATAATAATGGACAAGTTACATAGACGATATACTTGTAATATACCAACCTACCATTCACAACGAACACATAATAATACTAAACAAACTAAATACATAAAACGAAAACATACAATTCACCGTCGAAACAGAAACCAATAGAACAATCAACTATCTCGACATTACATTAAATATAAATGATAATAAAATAGAAACTACAGTATACAGGAAACCTACTTCCAACAATACCACAGTACACTACAAATCTAACCACCCCTGGACACACAAAATTAACACTTACAGTAACATGATGAATAAAGCAATAAAATACACACAGGTTAACAAACAAAAATTAAATGAAGAATTAGATAACATTACAAAAATAGCAATAGAAAATGGATACAACAAAAACATTATAAAAAATATATACAATAAATTCACTAAAAAACCTAACCTCAACACAACACTACAACCGGAACACAAAAATAATAAAAATAAAAAAATCTACCTAAAATATAAATACACCAATAACAAAATAGAAAAAATAAAAAATATATATAATAAAGAATACTACACTCCAACATACAAACCAAACAACAAAATAATAAAATATCTTAATAACACAAACCACAAAACAAATTCAGAAAAACATAACCTATCAGGAATTTACAAAATTACATGTAACAACTGTAACGCATTTTACATAGGGAAAACAACCAGATCATTTAAAATAAGATTTGAAGAACATTATAGAGCATTCAAAAACAAAAATTCAAAAGTATCAAATGTTGCAGCACACCTAATATCACATAAACATGAAATAACAAATTACGAAAATAACCTAACCATACTTGAAATAAATAATAACCCAATAGAACTAAACTCACTAGAAAAATACCACATTTATAAAAACATACACAACAATTTAATGAATCTACAAACAACATATACAGAAGACATACTATTCGAAAACATTATACACGAGATTTAAGAGGAATCGTATATGACATCAACAAGTACCAACACCACGGACCGAACATCCACAACAGAAAAATTGAAAAAAAGTAATCAGTGATTCGACAATGGTCAAGTGACCGAAAGGCGCCTCATCACACAAGGTAAAATCATTGCACTTAATGGTGGATAAAATTACTTACAATAGTAATATATTAACTTCATATATATATATATATATATATATATATATATATATATATATATATATATATATATATATAGTTTTTTTGGACTAGGAGACTGACAGACTTACCTTGGTAAGAGTCCACTCTGTAGTCTTGAAATAGAAACACATAAAAGCACTTAAACAATGATATATTTCAACCACACAGTGGTCTTTGTCAATCGAAGAGAAAACACAAAAAGAAATATGAGAGAATGAAATAAAATTTTATTTTCAGAACGAGATTTTATTTCATTCTCTCATATTTCTTTTTGTGTTTTCTCTTCGATTGACAAAGACTACGGTGTGGTTGAAATATATCATTGTTTAAGTGCTTTTATGTGTTTCTATTTCAAGACTACAGAATGGACTCTTACCAAGGTAAGTCTGTCAGTCTCCTAGTCCAAAAAATCTAAATAATCTTTACCAACCAAAACTAACCTAAATATATATATATATATATATATATATATATATATATATATATATATATATATATGAAGTTAATATATTACTAAGTAAGTAATTTAATCCACCATTAAGTGCAATAATTTTACCTTGAGTGATGAGGCACCTTTCGGTCAATTGACCATTGTCGAATCACTCTACCAACACCACGGACCGAACATCCACACCAGAAAAATTGAAAAAAAGTAATCAGTGATTCGACAATGGTCAATTGACCGAAAGGTGCCTCATCACACAAGGTAAAATTATTGCACTTAATGGTGGATTAAATTACTTACTTAGTAATATATTAACTTCATAAAGTCAGTGCAACGGAAAAACAATGGATAACGTTAAATATCAAGAATATATATATATATATATATATATATATATATATATATATATATATATATATTTATAAATAGATTTTTTGGACTAGGAGACTGACAGACTTACCTTGGTAAGAGTCCACTCTGTAGTCTTGAAATAGAAACACATAAAAGCACTTAACCAATGATATATTTCAACCACACAGTGGTCTTTGTCAATCAAAGAGAAAACAAAAAGAAATATGAGAGAATGGTTTTTTTTTTTTTATTCTCTCATATTTCTTTTTGTTTTTTCTTTGATTGACAAAGACCACTGTGTGGTTGAAATATATCATTATTTAAATGCTTTTATGTGTTTCTATTTCAAGACTACAGAGTGGACTCTTACCAAGGTAAGTCTGTCAGTCTCCTAGACCAAAAAATCTAAATAATCTTTACCAACCAAAACTAACCTAAAAATATATATAACAGCTCTCAGATTACTGTCAACTCGTTTTTATGTTAACCTATCATGAAAATATAACATTTGAATTTCTTTATGAGCTTTTTGTATAATATGAGATGTAGCCAATTGCATGTGATTTTTTTGCTAGTTACAATAAAAAGTAACTTCATAATCTGGAGGGAGTAACCTCATCTTAAACGCCCCCAATGAGCACCATTTTCTTTTCTTTTTTTTTGTGTGAAAAACCAATAAGATTATTGGTGTTAATGTGCACTATCTACAGAACGAGAATATGTATCTACATTATGCAGGGGCAACCTGGTTGTTATAAATACTAAACTAAATCTGATTGAGTGCTTAAAATCCATCAGACGAGTCCCTGAACCTAAATCAAAAATACTGAACAGTTATTCGGAATAATTAGATCTATCAGAGATTTCAATGTGCTGGGGGTTTTCCACAACACTTATCCACAAGAGGTCAGAACTGAGAGTTAGATAGATGGATAGTTAATAATATATACTGTTAAATACCTTTGTTACAAAAATATCCAATCTTGAAACTTGTAACACCGAAGATAAAAATCTGCTAATTTCAGCATCAAATGCTTCGATGTAATCTGGTGCTAAAATTTTAACAATTAATCTTCCATCTCCACCATCTTTAAGAACAATATAATAATTTACATTATTATATATTAAACATTAATGTATGATTACATTATAAGTACAAAGTTAATATAAACTCTACAATTTTTATAAATGTAAACAACATGTTTATTGTGTATACTTATTGATACCACTAAGCAAAAAACCATTGCAGATGTTTTTGCTACTAGACCAGTGTATTGTTCAATGCTGTGAATCACAGACAATGCTATTGCTCAGGTGTGTTGTATTATTATCAATCTGTGGTGTTATGGTGTTCTGTGATGTGTTGATATAGCGGTAAATAAGTGTTTGTATATGGTGTTTGATTGTAAATGTGATTTATCATTTAGAATGTGTTGTGGTCGGTTTTTGTAGTGTTTGTATATTACAAAGTTTTCTGTTGTATTCAGTTTATTGCTTTTCTTGATAACAAGTAAAATTTTTAGATTCATGTCAATGTATGCGTGTTATGTATATGTATAACAGCAAATTTTATTTTGGTTGTTCCTTGTATTGTATGGTGAATTCTGCCTGAGTGGTCTATGTAGAAGCTAGAGCAGTCGTTATATGTGATCTTGTATATTCCTGTTTTATTGTGTTTGTTCTGTAGTGTTTTTTGGTTGTTGGATATTTTAGAGGCGACATTGAGTTTTCGGAATGATGAAGCTATTTTTTGTGATGTGTTATGGTAATATGTTAAAGTACTTTTGTTTTTGTATTTTATTGTCGTTTTTGTGGTGTGTGTGTTGTTTTCTTGCATATTATGTTGTCTATCATAATAGATTCTAACAATCTTTAAAATTACAAACATAGATATTGATTTAAAATCTAGTTTTAAGTTACTGTTTTGTGATTATCAAACACAGAGTAAAAACGAGTTTAGTATATTTAAGTTGACCTGTATAAACATTTCATTTTCCAATTGTTTATTTTCAGATCTGTTGATAATGAACACAATTTTAAAAGAATTGTTAAAACATTCTTGAAAAATGTAATTATATTTGTACGCACAGTTTTTGTACAATAATAGAATTATCTAATGGAAAAACTGTACGCTGATAATTTTCTCTTTCCTTCATTGTTTTATGCATTATTTATTAATTTTACTAACAACAAAATTAATTAAAATTATAAGAAAATTGTTTGTTATTGTTCTTTTAATTTTTTTTTCATTTTCAAGCAGGATTATATGCTTTAATAACTATTTAATAGGAAAATTATTGAATATCTTAAAATCTTACTGTCAATTATTAACTTATTTTTTATTATATAATTTGTGTTGCGAGTGACCCATAAGTTCTGACATGCATTGAATATGTTCAGTATGCCCATACAGTTGTACAATTACTAATTAGTAATCCATTTACACTTACTAATCCTAAAAGTATACCAGTTCCCTGGAATAAACAATAAGTTGGAAATAAAGAGCTACAGTACTGCATTCTATGTACTTGTTAAACCCCCTTTTTTATGATTGGTGGATGGAATTGTAAATGCAGACATTTTTTTTTTTTTTGATGGAGATTTCTATGTTTATAAGATGATCCTCTCTCTAAAGTCTAGTAAGACCTTTCATTGGGAACCTAATACCTTTAGCAAATAATCTCTATAAATCCAGTTGAGAGATGAGATACTTCATATAACCAGAACTAATCATGCTAATTAAATTTGTCTTATAACTACCAAAGAATTTCGTGTCACTATCCATACTATAGGTTCAACCAATCCTTTCCTTAATCCTACCTACATTCCATACACCATTCATTATTCTCATTTCCTCATGGGAGTGTAGTTGGTGGTACCTCCCTATGTCTCTAATAGAGAATAGGTACCTCAGTGTTGCAAGCCTGAAGATATGATATGAACAGTTTATGGCCCTAACTATGATGGACCATCCTTTCTCATAGGATGATAATAGCCTTATTGTGTTGTCAACCTTAAAACACCAAGAAAAAGGTTGTAATTATAGGGCAATAGTATAGCCTACAACTTCCTTTTGCGCCAATATACCACAACCAAATTATTAAATATTGAAGTTAAATTTCAAGAAATGGATCTGGTAGACTTATTAGAAGGTATTGAGTATGGATGTTACCAAAGCTAATAACTGATGACAATGGAAATGGACTTTTTACAACGAAGCTGTGGTAAATCGAGATTGGAAAGGTCAGAAGTAAACAAATTTTCAACAGAATGGAAATGGTAAAAAGTTTAAGGAAGGAGATAGAGGGAAGGCAATTACCTTGGTTTGGACATGTAAAGAGGATGGTAAAAGACAGGTGGCTTCAAAGGTACCAGAGTCGATTGCCTTGAGAAAAGAAGATGGCCACAAATAAGTTGGAGTGATGGCATCTAGGAAGTGATGACTGAAAGAAACCTAGCAGAGGCATTACCGTGACAGAAGAAATTGGGGATAGAGAGGGAGAGATAACAGTTTTAATAAATGTTATAAAAAAAAATTGGAAAGCAAGCAAATGCCTTCATGAATTTGTATGAAATCTAATCTACATATCAAATTTCACACACATAATTAAGCATATGGGAAAATAATAATTTCACTGAATCATACACCAACCAGCACTTATAAATAAAGCCTCTAGTAAAACATACAAATCTAAATTACCTACAGTGCTTTAACACACCTAGGTAATTAAAAATGATTTCAATAAGCATATTTATATTATACTCACCTACGAGTCTGTTCTTCATCCCTCTAATACAGGTTAAGACTAAAATTAGGTTTTTTTCTGCATCATAATGTAACTTTGGCAGGACACTGGGAAAATATGGATTTCCTTTTTCAGATGATTGTTGGTCAGATGATTCAGGGGGCGTAGTTGTGTATGTTTTTGTCTAAACGATGTAAGTGATAAAATAGTGATTAAATTCTACAAATAATAAAAAAAAATATATCTAATATTATAAAATTCTGCTTTTTAGCATCTAAAAAAAATAATATCTACAAACAAAATATCTCATAAATGATATTATAAAAACTGTTTGTATTATTATTAATTGATTATTTTTGTAAAAATATAAAAATCACGAGACTTTATTTAAAAATCTGTTTACAAAAATCAACTACTAGCCCAACATTATTCAAATTATTAACTGTACATAACTTACTTAATATCACAGATTTTCAAATACTCAACTTTACTAGTACAATTCAATTATAATGGTGATTGGACAATTACTTATATCTTTCATATTTGCTTTCAAAATAAAGTAGAAGTTTCAAACTGTAGAAGCAATAAACTGTGTTGAATGATTACAGATATTTACTACATCAATATGAAGAGTACCTCTACATTTATCGTAAGAGGATATATTGTAAAATTGCAGGTAAGAAATCACTAACAATTATTCAAAGTAACAAGAGTTAAGTTACTTGTTTTTGTTGTAAACAATATATCTCTGCTATGACTGCTAATACAGCTAGCCAGCTACTGCTATGACTGCTATGACAGCTAGCCAGCTACTGCTATGACTGCTAATACAGCTAGCCAGCTACTGCTATGACTGCTAATACAGCTAGCCAGCTACTGCTATGACTGCTAATACAGCTAGCCAGCTACTGCTATGACTGCTAATACAGCTAGCCAGCTACTGCTATGACTGCTAATACAGCTAGCCAGCTACTGCTATGACTGCTAATACAGCTAGCCAGCTACTGCTATGACTGCTAATAGAGCTAGCCAGCTACTGCTATGACTGCTAATACAGCTAGCCAGGAACAGGATGAGGACCAACCAGCTCACCTGATTGGAAACAAAGGGGGAGAAAATATGCATATTCACTGACTCCAGATCTGCCCTCCAGGTTCTCTTAAATTTATCCACAGAGGATTACTCCTTTCCCATTGCGGAAATAAGAAAATTTGTAAACTACCTGAAGGACATGGGGAAGGGCATAATTCTTCAATGGGTACTCAGCGTATTCTGGAATACCAGGGAACAAGAGGGCTGATGAAACAGCTAAAGCTGCGCCCCATATGTATCCAACATTTAAAGCCAAGTATCCACTCGTGTATTGTAAAATCTTGGCAAATAAATGCTTCTGTAAATATAGGACTGAGTCTTGGAGAGAAAAGGCCACAGGTCGTCACCTTTTTCAATTTCAGGCTGAATCACTGAATGTAGAAAAATTCAGATAAGTTTTACGTCCGATTGCGGCTTTTGCAGCTCTAGCACGATCTTGTCATCTATTGATGGAGGAATATTTATCCAGATTTAACCATTTGATTTTTTCAATCTGTGCACTTTGTAAAAATGAAGATGAAAATGTAAAGCACATTTTGTTCGACTGCACGTACCCCATACCAATGAGGGATTTCCTGAGAGCCTTGGCAAGAAATTCGCAAGAACAAGAAACACTGGGGGCTGGTAAGGATAATATAGCGTGGACATCAGGCTATCTGCTACTCTTGAAGTTGGATGCCTGTGCGTAGAAGTAAGCAGTAAGTGTTGTAAGCAACAGGCTAATTTATACTAATTCCTCCAAAAATTAAAGTATATATTATTTTAAAGTTGGTTGTTGTAGTCATCTTGATTCAATGATTAAACCATAAGTAATTATTTAAAGAGCTATTTACTTTACTGACGACTTTCAGAACTGCCATTTCATGACAAAGCCTAACCTACTTTGGAGTATCATCATGTTAGGTTGGCTTTGTCAATGTAATGACAGTTTCGAAATGCTTTATCATAATAAGTTGTTTCAACTTATTTCTCTAAATAATTACCTTAGATACATTGTTTATTTGTATACAGCTTGCACAGTGGACAGTATTTATTTTGATAATGTTGAGTAGATTACCTTTCAGTACCTGGGACAAGGGATCAATTACAATGTTATATTTTCTATCAATTTTTTCAACCATAAATCAATGTTTTATTCTGTATTAAACAATAATACACACAAATATAAAGTATTTAATTTACTTAATATAATTTTTGTACATAATAAATACTTTATAAATTATACTTTAAGTATCAACTTGGCAAAAAAACCGCTAATTACTGATGTTTTTCAGCAGACGCCTTTCACACTAGGTCAATGCATTGTTCAATACTGAGTCACAGACAATGCACTGAGCTAGTGCAAAACACATCTGCTGAAAAATATCAAAGTAGCAAAAGTAGTGCTTTTTTTGCCAGGTTGATCCCAAAAGTGTAATTTATAAGAAAAACCTCAAGATGTACAACACAA